>NC_051170.1:103115425-103465425 GCF_013339725.1 Rhipicephalus microplus
TCTGTTATTTGCCGCTGTTTCGAGAACTTTGATTTTCCTGATAGCTTTCGCGATGGTCGAATTGTTTTAATACCCAAACATGACCCATCGTCAGTTCGCCCAGAGGAGTGGCGACCAATAACGCTCCTCAACGTTGATTATAAAACTTTCGCGGCAATTATCACTCGGCGTTTGAGAAGCTTGATGCCCTCCTTAATAGGTCATCATCAGGCGTGCTCTATTCCTGGAAGAGAAATCCACAGTCTTTCCTTTGTTACGCGCGATATAGTTGCGTACACGTTAACAAGATCAGCTCAGGGACTCTTAGTTTCACTTGACCAAGAAAAGGCATTCGATCGCCTCGAACATAGCTTTATATTTAGCGTAATGGAAGCATTTGGCTTCTCACAAAACTTCGTTGAGCTTTTCAGAAACGCATACCGAAATATACGCAGCACGTTGTTTCTTGATGGTTTAGAGAGTGCGCCATTTCCGGTTACCCGTGGTGTTCGCCAGGGGTGTCCTTTATCCCCTGCACTTTTTGTACTCAGCCTCGAACCATTCCTTCAATCGCTAATCGCTGACCCTTACGTTAGAGGCCTTCCTCTTCCAGGTAGTGGTACCGTGACAGTGACAGCATTTGCTGATGACATCACGTTGTATTTGAAGAATGAGGACAGTTTATCCCGTAGCCTACGACTTTTTACGACGTATGGCATGATTTCAGGTGCCGCTTAAAATTTTTCCAAATGTCGATATTTATTCATTGGTTCCCCAGACGCATGTCTAAGTTCCTTTTTCGGTCTTCAGAAAAGTGACTCTATTCGTATTCTGGGGCTTGATTATACTTCCTACGGCATATCAGGCTCCTTGTGGAATTCAGTAGTCGAAGATGTAAAACGACTTGTCCGGGAAGCACAAGAGTATGATTTACCGATGCTCGAAAGAAGGTATTTAGCACAGACGGTGTTTTGCGGCCGTGCATGGTACATATCTCACGTCTTACAGCCCCCATTACGAATCACCAGGTCGTTGCAATCCCTCATTGGCTCCTTTTTCTGGTCGGGTGGAACATAGCTGGTTTGCCGAGCAGCTCTTGGGCAACCGAGAAACTGCGGTGGATTCGCATTCCCATCCGTCTCTGTTCGCTGCCGGCTGCTTGCCCTACGATTCTTACTTCGGTTGTTGCATGGTGATCAGTGCCCCGCGCGTGATCTTGCCTGTTATTTCTTGGGCACCAAACTACGCTATTTACTACCTGATGCACGGCTTAATTCTGCACCGCAAACACTTAACGTGCCTGCATTTTACTCAACGGCAGTAGCATTTTATCGACACGCGCAGCAGGTTTGTCCCGATGTGGACATTCTTGAAAGCCGCATCGTAGATACAACGGCGGCTCTTCTGCTTCCTCTGGTTCCTCCAGCCCGTCTAGCACGATCGAGACATGTCTCGTGGAGCGCGATAACGGCATCGTTTTTGCCTGGTCACCTCCGTGACTTTATGTGGCGTCTTGGATGGGGAGTACTCCCAACACGGGACAGATTGGAGAGGTGGCGCATGGTCCCATCTTCCACTTGTCCTAACTGCCCGTTACAGGAGTCTAACCAGCATATGCTGAAGCAATGTGTCATCGCAAAGGTGTTTTGGAGGTCAGTTAACGCTAGTTTTCGTGGCCTAGGTGTTAATCGCTTTGTAACATCTGGTCGCTGCTCGCGTAGTCGCTTTGCACGCCTTCTAATAGCTGCGGGAGCCTTTTGTTTATGGCGTAATAGGTGCGAAGCTGTTGCGGCAGGTCATCGTCGTCGTGCTCTTTTTCCGATTCTGGAACGCCTCTACTGTGAACTCTTATCGTTTCTGTCGGAGGAATTGTTCTTACTTGGGGAGGAAGAATTTCTGCGACAATGGTCGTGCCGCTTTCTGTCCGTAGTTGACAGACGCGTTCGGTTAGTCTTCCACTTGGCCTGGTTCCTATAGCCAGGTCACCTGTTAATGTCTGATTGGTGCATGTAATCAGTATGTGTTTACTATTTTATGTGTTTGTGTATGTCCCATATTGGTGTGAGCTCTTGTATATATGCACTTTATTCTAACGCTGTAAGTAATGTAACTTTTATGAATATTGATACCTGTTGTACATATTTTCTAACATCTTCACCAAGTCTTGTAAATTCTGCACATATATCATCATGTACATTGTCCATATTGTGATTAGTGCATTTATGTAGTGTATGTATAGTTATTAGTACTATGAACGATGGACATCCTACGGACTTGGACACTTGTTTAAATGTGTGATGTATGTTGTGCTTTGTCTTTTGTTTGTTATTGTGCCTGTTATACAGACGCTTGTCCCTTAGCTTTGTTGCGTCCCAGGAGAGAATAAACTTTTTCTAAACAATTGCATCTACCTGCGTGCTTGGGGACGGCTTTAAGCTCTCCCATAGTAGAGTATCTTGTGCTCTAATTCGTTACTCCCTTACCTGCGAGTAAATGGCAAAATTGGCGTCTTGCGTGACAACGCTGACGTGATTCTACGAAATGAACGCCGGCGAGCACGCACACCGCGTCACGTCGAAGTGTATTGGCGCCTTGAGTGTGGCGTGTAGTCATGTTCTCACATGGCACGCATCTCTTGATTATCATGTTTGCACCAGTCACATACTTTCGTCATCCATTGGCGTCACGTAATACGAAATTTGGCTCATGTGAAGCTAGCGAAACGACCGCGAGCGCATCATGAGTGTGGCATATAGTCATGTTGTTACATGACACGCATGTCGTGATTATCATGTTTGTACGTGTAATTTACCTATGTAGCTCATTCGCGTCACGTAATACCGAGTTTGGTATATGGGAAGCTAGAAAAATGGCCGCGAGCGCATCATGAGCGTAGCAAGTAGTCATGTTGTTACATGACACGCATCTCATGTTCATCATGTTTGCACCAGTATCATACCTTCGTCATTTTTTAACGCCCCGTAAAACCGAATTTGGTATAAGTGAAGCTAGCGAAACGACAGCCAGCGCATCATGAGCGTGGCATGTAGTCATGTTGTTACATGACACGAATCTCATGATTATCATGTTTGCAGCAGTCACATACCTTCGTTATCCATTCACGTACTGTAATACCAAATTTGGTGTATGTCACGCTAGCGAAACGGCCGCGAACGCATCATGAGCGAGGCATGTAGTCATGTTGTTACATGACACGCATGTCAAGATTTTCATGTTACGGTCTGTCGCTTGTGTTCACCATGCAATCATGCCATACACTCTTAGAAAAAAGGTGGTAGTACTTGCTAACTTTGGGGTAGTAATGGTTTGTCACATATGTTACAACCCTGGTAGTAAGCGCAGTTAGTAACGGCGAGAGTGGTAACAGTTACTACCTCTGCTGTAACTACCAGCAGTTAGTAACTGTTACTACCCTAGCCGTTAATACCCATTGGTAGTAACTTTTAAAGGTTTAAAGAAAAAAAAAGTAGTAACCGATACTACGCAGGTCAAGCATTTTGGCATATTATTTCTCCACTGTTAATGTTGGCTAATCTTTCAACTAGACAAACTCGCTTAAAAGCGGGGTGTGTCATGAATGCGAAGAATGCATAGACAAAAGAAATTCGCTATTTTTTACGCTCGCTCGCTTTCCGGCGCGCCGATGCTGACGATTTGAACACTTGCTCAACTTAGGCGCAAACGAGCTCAACTTTTAATTTTCGCTTGTAGACTCCCGCATCTGTTCATTACTGCTAGATTATTTCGCACGCCAGCAAGCGATCACGCCGAAACGTGATAACAGTACAAGCAACCATGGATGTTGTGCCAAACGTGGTTCTGCTGCCCATCTTGGCATTAGTGGATGGCGCGAGTCTCATCAGGTGCCAGCGGGTGTGCAAGCGGTGGCTGGCTCTGGTGGAAACGATACTGTAACACGGCCATGCCAAGTGGAGAATGATGTGCTAGTCAGAAATCCACCATGACGTTCTGTATGAACTGCTCGATGATTCATGTCCAAAAGATGAATCTCGACCTGTGCAAGTTGACTGGTTCAGTGTATATAAGTATTTAGTACAGCACAAGGGTTGTTTCAAAGCTTTCCTATCACATTCGCAACCTGAGACCCTTCAAAGAACAAGTGACGTGCCTCAAGCCATCAGGGGATGTAATTGTGAGTGGCCACACGTCAGCAGTCATATCTGTTTGGAATGCTCGGAATGGCTGGCCGATAAACTTCATTGAAACACGTGCAGGTTCAATCCGGGATCTGACATTGTTCAATCTTCGTGGCCCTGCTGCACTGTGACCAGTATCGGCACGCTGGAGAGCGAGCGAAGTTCACTATTTTTTAAGTATACATGCATTAAGAAGTAAGCGTGGGGTATATATATATAGCCCCTACTTTGCAGGGGCGTGTCTGGCACAGGGGAGCATTTGTGTTTCAGGAAGAATTTTCACAAGTATAAACCTATAGCACTATATTATACTACCTGGTTACGTGTGTTTGGTGACGTAGCACAAGACTTTTAATTAGACATGCTTATAAAAATTATACATCATATTTATTTCTAATAAAATGGCCGCAAAAAGGCATTATGTACAGTGGCCGGAGCAATGTACCGAACTCATTCTCAGTGCATTTGAATGCTTCACACGACTATAGTCGTGTGAAGCATTAAACCCTAAAACAATTATTACCTTTTAAACGCAGTTATAATATAACTGCGTTTAAAAGGTAATAATTGTTTTAGGGGTTCGGCGCACCATAACAATGATAATATTTGGAGACACGCCACAGTGGATTAACTGTGACTGTCCACGAGGCTAATTGTGACCGTCTGGTTATTTTGATCTGCCGGTCTTGTTAATATGTGCTGTAACTTACGTTTGATGGTATTGTCTATTACGATACGTGTAGCACTTGCTTATGGTTCGTTAACTTGTACTTCTTCGTTGCGACAATATCAGAATGACGTTTACATATCTCGTTTGCGTAATTTAAAGCAAAAGGTATTTTCTTGATCTATGGATACGTTCTGCGTCATTTTTCTGTGTAATGATTATACGTCGAGACGATTCCTCTCATAAATTATCAGAATCGCATTCACACCCTATATTGGAATAGATAGTCAAATGCCGGGTAGCAAAGAGGTAGTAACGGGGCAAGAAAGGTAGTAACGGCTGCAGTTACTACCTCTTTCATTTCAGTTACTAACTGTTTAATAACAAAGGTAGTAAAGAGGTCGCAAGAAGTTAGTAACGGTTGCAGGTAGTAACTCTTTACTAACGTAGGTAGTAAACAGGTAGAAAGGGTAGTAACGATCGAAGAAAGGTAGTAACAACTACAGTTACTACCTATTTGCCTGCAGTTGCTACCTTTTCACTAACTTTTTTAAAGAGTGTACCATACCAGTTTTGTAGCATGCCATGTGAACAAAACCAGCGCAAGAGCTGCAGGACCATGAAATGTAAATCATGACATTCATGACATACATGTCAAGATTTTCAAGTTATGACTAGTCAGATATGTTCTTCATACAGTCATGTTATGCCATACCGTATTGATACCATTATCGAAACGGCCAGGAGAGCTAAAAGTCGTAGGCGGCTAGATAGATAGATAGATAGATAGATAGATAGATAGATAGATAGATAGATAGATAGATAGATAGATAGATAGATAGATAGATAGATAGATAGATAGATAGATAGATAGATAGATAGATAGATAGATAGATAGATAGATAGATAGATAGATAGATAGATAGATAGATAGATAGATAGATAGATAGGCTAAAAGTCGCCGAATTTCGCTAGGAAATGCTTCGCACTTAAAGAAATGCGCACTATCTCGCTGATGTGGGCTGCGTCGTGTCTAGAAAAATCGCAGCGTTGCCACAAAGGTGAAGCAATGAATGCGATAGGAACAAATGGGAAAATCACGCCAAGAATGACAAGCAGATCGAAATGTGCCCCACGTTTCTCACGCACAAACGACGCATGAAACGTACTCACAAGTACAGATGAACGCGAACGAGCGTCTCAGTTGTTTCAGATTGAAGATTTTTTATTGATACGAATACAAGAATGTGACAAGTGTTTAGTATACAAAAGGAGGTCCCAAAGTCAAAAACTGTATCGGGACCTCCTGTTAAGGGCTAATTGTGGTAAAACAATGTTAGAGGCAACATAAGCAATAATCACAATTATTTATTAACTAAGCATAAGTGCAGCAAACATTGGTATATATATATATAACCAAATGACTCAATGAATAATTCGCAAAGTATAACTGAAAAAGAATACAAAAAGCTGTAATACGTAACATGTGGGCATTCAAACAAGGTAGCGCTATGGTATGAAACAGTAAAACTAAGCCTGCATAATGTGTGATTTTAGTTTTTTCTTATAGTGATGCAAGTTTCTAGCATTTTTAATAACATCTGGTATTGTGTTCCATATGCTATAGATGAAACGCTATAAATGAAAATTCGGTAGTTAGTTGACCATAATTAGTACGTACCTTAGGCAAAAGGACTTTTTTGTTACGTGCAAATCTAGTATTACAATAGGCAACAAGGTCGGAAGATGAGAAGCAGATAGGAGGTAGTGCCTTGGTTATGTATTTATAGAATGTGATACTCAAGTTGTAATTGAGGAGCTCTGAAATGGTCAAAATGTTATCATAAAGTAGGCATTTAGCGTTAGAAAACGTAAACTGTTAGTAATGATTCTTATGGATTGGTTCTGTAGTACTTGAAGGGAAGCCAAATGAATGTTATAGGTGTTACCCCAGCACATTATGCCATAATTATTATGAGAACGAACGAATGAACAGTAGAGTGACAATAAAGTGGCACGTGTGAAGTATGGACGAGTCTTAATCAGAGCGCGGATGCCGTATATGGTATTTTCTTTTAGGGGCGAAGCTCTTTATGGTGTGGGTTGTGCGTCCCTCGTAGTACGTAACCACCAGTAGCACATCCCCGAAATAGGTATAACATTTGACCTCCAAAGTGCTGCCGGTGAGAGATTTCTTCTGTGCGTTGTTTAACAATAAAAAATAGTGCTCAATGTACATGCCAATGGCTGCTAGTGGGGAATGAGAGACAGGAACATTCGGCTTTTAGTCAACGCGCACGCTGCGATCCCCATTAGCAGCCATTGGCATGTACATTGAGCACTATCGGACAAGAAAGGGAGGAGGAGGAGGAGGAATAAATGAGGAAGGACAGGGAGGTTAGCCAGTTCTCAGACTGGCTGGCTACCCTGTACTGGAGGAAGGGGTAAGGGGGATGAAGGATGAGAGAAAAGAGACGTTGTAAAAAAAGAGAGAGAGAGTGAAGGTCATCAGACGATCCACGACACTGTTTACAGTCTGTCTCTAAGACCACTTGCCCGCAGAAAGCGCAACAGCGCTCTCAGTGCCTTGCGTGCAGAGGACGGTCTCGGCCAGTGTCCTAATACCCTTTCTTCCGACAATTGGCGATTGTCTATTCTATCTAAAGCTTTTGACAGTTCTTTTCTTGGCTCGCTGAAGCGGGGACACTCGCAGAGAAGATGGGAGAAAGTCTCTGCGCAGCCACAGTTGTCACATGTCGGGCTTTTGGCCATTCCGATTCGAAACGAATAAGCATTCATAAAGGCCACCCCAATCCACAGACGGCACAAAAGTGTCTCCTCTGCTCTGGTTATTCCTGATGGAAGACGGAGCTGTAGGTGTAGGTCCAAATTATGAAGGCGGACGTTGGTGAATGTCGGTGAATTCCACTGAGCGAGTGTCAGTTCTCGTGCAAGTGATCGAAGCCTTGCAGCGGTGTCCGTTCTTGATAATGGTATAGCTACACAAGGGGCATCATCATGAGTAGTTCTGGCTTCTTCATCTGCACGGTCGTTTCCATCAATGCCGCAGTGGTCTGGTATCCATTGATACGCTATGCCATGTTGTTTCTCTATAGCCCAGTGATGAAGCAGTCGTATTTCAGCATTTAGCTGTTCGTTTGGTCGATGACGATATGGCGAGGCAATGCTCTGGATGATGATGATGATGAAAAACATTTATTATAAAAGAGAGAGGTACGGGGCCAAAGCATGACCCTGCTACATGGTCGGCGTCCTTAGTCCGGGACACCGCATGACGAGGCCCCTACTCGCGCCCGTCTCACCAGAGCCCGTTGAGACTCTAGTGATGAGCTGTCGAGGAGGGCAGTCTCCCATGCCTCTCGGGAAGGGGTAGGGGAAGGGGGTAGGTGGGGATTTTTCGGACATGCCCATACCATGTGGAAGATATCACACGTCTCCCCACAGTGTGGGCACCGCCCATCTGTGTTCGCATCGAAATGCTTTAGGATTGCAGGACAGAGTAGAGTACCTGTCTGCAGGCGCCTTAGAGTTCGCTCTTCCGCCTTACTCAGCCCCTTTGAAGGAGCCGGGTAAAGGCGGTGAGTGTCACGATAATAGGTGAGAATTTCTTTGAACCGCAGCAGCGGTGTATTGGCCTCCGAGTCATAAGAGCCAAGGTGAGGAGCCCGGTGGGTAAGCGCTCGGGCGGCCGCGTCAGCGGCCTCATTACCTCGTAGGCCCTGATGGCCAGGAGCCCATACGATGCGTTTCGGGGCTGGATCAGCGAGAGCCCGTTTTAGAATTTGGCTGGCTAGGGGGGATATCTTTCCTACCAAGTAATGAGTACATGCTTTCCTGGAGTCCGTGATGATAACTTTCGAGTTGGGGTCCGCAGCAGCAAGCGCTATCGCGACTTCCTCAGCGCGCTCTGGATTTTGTGCTCGGAACGAGAGCCCATTGACATGCTTTTCCCGGTGAACTACAGAGGCCGTGTAAAATCCCGTGGGCGAAGGCCCTGCTATATCTACGTAGAATACACCAGGTCGGGAGCCATGTTGCTTCTCAAGCGTCCGAGCCCGCGCCTGTCTTCTGCAATGCTCTGGAGGGCTGCTTTGGAGTCGTAGAATATTGACCATGTCTGTTGTGGTTCTTCAACTAGGAACTCCAGAGCGGCACGAATGGCGGCGAGTTCTGCCGCCGTGGATGATGTCAGATGCGAGGTCATGAACTTTATCGTGATGGATTTCTCCGGAATTACCACTGCGCCTGTTGAACTTGTTGAAGTGACCGACCCATCCGTGTAAATGTGAATGCGTCCACTGTGTTTCTCATGCAGAAACAGTAATGTTGTTTGTTTTAGGGCCAAATTTGACAAATTTTTCTTCTTTTGCATTCCGGGGATGGTTATCAGGGCTTCCAGTGGATGTAGACACCACAGTGGTAACGACGGTCTTGCTGCGTGCGTGAAGTTCGTGGGAATCACCGTGCGATGTGGGGCAATAATAGAGCAGAACGCAGAGCGTGTCCTGGAAGTTGGAAGGGAGGCGAGGTGATGCGATTGAATCCGGGTGGCATGTCTTATGTGCGTTCTTAAAGCATCGACACGATTGTAGCTTGTGATAGGGTGTTCATGAGCGATTGCGACAGTCGCTGCTGAGGATGCGCATCTCGGCAGCCCGAGGCATATTCTCAGTGCTTGAGCTTGTAATGACTGGAGGACGTGTACGTTTGTTATGCGGGCCTTGCCAAGCACAGGTAGGCTGTAGCGCATGAAGCCAAGAAAAAGTGCAGCATACAGTTGACGCATGGCTCGTACCGATGCACCCCATGATTTTCCCGCAAGAAACCTTAGGACGTGGGTGATCATGGTCAGTTTCTTCTTCATGTAAGCGATATGAGGGCTCCAAGACAAATCACGATCTATTATTACTCCCAGGAAACGGTGAGTCTTTTGATAGCTGATTGTGTGTCCATTAATTCTGATGCGGTATGGCGTCATTGTCTTGCGCGTAAACGCGACTAGTGAGCATTTCTCATATGACAGCTCCAGTCCTCGTCCTTGAATGTAGTTTCATGTCAGTGTAGCCGCTGTCTGAAGCCTGGCTCATACGTGTAGACACGTGACCCCTGATGCTCAGATGCAGATGTCGTCCGCGTATATCGACAGATGTACGGAGTGTGGCAGGACGTCAACGAGGCCGATGAGCGCAAGGTTGAAAAGTATGGGGCTTAGGACCCCACCTTGAGGTACGCCGCGATAAGTATGATGTTGCCTTGTTGCGCCATCTTCTGTCTGGACGAAGAAGGTTCTGTCCTTCAAATAGCTGCAGATCCATTGGTAAACGCGGCCTCCCAATCCAATGCTGCCCAAGGCGTCCAGGATGGTTTCATGTAATACATTGTCGTATGCAGCCTTAATATCCAAGAAAAGTGCCGCTGATAATCTCTTTAGGCTCTTATAATGTTGTACAGACGTGACAAGATCAACAACATTGTCTATGGAAGACCGTCCACGTCGAAAGCCGGTCAAAGCATCGGGGTATATATTGTTATGTTCCAAGTACCACTCCAGGCGAGTCAGCACCATTCTCTCCATCACCTTTCCAAAACAGCTGGCAAGCGCGATGGGGCGATAGGAGGCCATGTTCAGAGGCAATTTGCCTGGTTTGAGCAGGGGCACAAGGCGGCTGCACTTCCACGAAGGAGGAACCAAACCGTTGCTCGACGAGTGATTGTATACAGCTAGAAGGGCACGCCGGGCTGTTCGTCCTAGGTTAGCAAGGGCCATGTAAGGGACTCCATCGAGTCCAGGCGATGACGAGCGCTTGCATGCGGCCAATGCTGCCTGAAGCTCCTCTAGAAAAAACATATTGACCCTCCGAGTGTCTCCGGACACCGGCGCGTTTCGTAGGTTACTCATGTTGATCCCGGACCCCTTGTTTGCAACCCTGGCACAGAAGTCTTCCGCTACATCAATTTCGCGCCGGCCTTGGTGAAGAGCAAGGCATTTGAACGGACGATTCTGTTGTGGCAATGTTCGTAGGCCGCGGATTATTCTCCATATTTGCGAAAGAGGTTTGTCGGGATCAAGTGACTCACATAGTGACTTCCATCGTTGCGACTGTAGTGCATTGATTCGACGTTGAATCTTCTTTTGTAGTCGTCTCGCTTCCCTCAAGTCGTAGATGGATTTCGTGCGCCTATAACTTCGTTCGGCGCGACGACGGATTGCGCGAAGTCGTTCCAACTCCACCTCATATTTGCAAAAATCTGGCAAAGGTCCATAATTAAACGTTGCCTCTTGAATAGCGGCCTTCATTATACCTTCTAGGCTTTCAAGAGAACCTTCTTGGTTTCTCTCGCGTTGCTTCTCTGTGGATGATCTATACTTTGTTCAGTCTATCCGTGAAGTGGGCGCGATTTGCGACTTGCTCAGCCCCTCGAAATTTATATAGGTGGGGATGTGGTCACTGCCATGCGTTTCATTGTCCGCAAACCACTGCACCTTGGTCTTTAGGCAACTTGACACAAAAGTTAGGTCGAGACAGCTACTATATGTCAGACCCCATAAAAACGTGGGAGCGCCGTCATTTAAACAATATAGTTGGTGGTCAGATGCAAAGGAGCACACATCTCTTCCCCGACGGTCCATCTTCTGGCTTCCCCACGGGGTGATGAACGTTAAAATCACCGGTAATAATTCATGGCCCAGGTGTCGCTGATATAATGGCGCTTAATCTTGCTGGGTCGAAGCAGCCTGTAGGCGAGATATATACTGCCACTAGCATGAAGTTCACGTTCTTACGCTTAACTGTCAGGCAGACGTATTGGTTGCTGTCGTCCGGTGTTACTGGATGCTCATTATATGTGAGTTCGCACCTGATGTAAACAATGACCTTACTGGTTTCGTTACGGGTTGCAGATCTGAAAGCCTCGTATTTAGAAATTCATATAGCATTGTGAAGACGTGGTTCACAAATTACGATAATTGGAAACTGATTCTTGAAAACACAAGGTCGAAAATCCGAAATGCGGGGTTTAAGACCTCGGGCATTCCATTGGAAAATTGATGCCTCTTGTACTTGTTTACGGAAGGGCTGCAGAGAAAGAGCCATGGTGCTTCTCTAGATTTGATAGCACCGGATTCAAAGCGTCCAATATTTGAAGAACGCTGTGGGCAGCCGGAGTCTGAATATTATTCAGGAGTACTCGAATTGTCTTCATGAGGGTCTTAATCACGTCTATTATTTCGTTATCTTGACTGTCATGACTTACTCGCTCTGAAGTAGGTTTCAGCGGGCGATGCTGCCGCTCTACTGGCGGTGTCACTGACGGCAGCGCTGGCCACGCGTCAGGGTCAATGTTTCTTGCGTCTTTCTGAGGGTTCTTGTTGTTGGCACTTGTTGATGCTTGTGGTGGTGAGTGCGTGATATGAGGTAGCGGTGTATCCCTGGCCTTGGCAGAGGATGTCCTAGGAGGTTTCCTATGGCGCGAACGCTGACGTCGCACTTTGGCAGCAGCCTCCCTGTGGGTAGAACCGTCTCTGGCCATCTGACTCAGCACTTGCATCTCCTTCTTCACATTTGGGCACTGCTTTGATGACGCCTCGTGAGGACCTTGGCAATTGCCGCATTTGTGATGTTCTGCCTGGCAGGCTTCCGTGTTGTGCGACTCCGAGCATTGGGAGCACACAGCAGAACTTGTGCGAACAGCACTCACGTGTCCTATTTTACAGCACTTCCGACACTGAAGAGGTTTTGGCACGAACGGCCGTACTGTGTGTCGAAAATGACCAACTCTTACTTGAATTGGCAGGCTGTCACCCTTAAAAACTAGTTTCACGCATCGTGAGTTCCCGAGACGGCGGGCTTGCAAGATTATAGTAGCTTCCGTCACTGGTTTGACTAGAGTGGGAAAATCAATATCGCTGATAGAGGTGTCGACGTCGTAGATAACGCCTGCCCTAGAGTCCTTGCCATCTGGTATGAAAGAACGTACGTTGATGTTCCCGAGCACATTCACCTTGGTCAATACGTCGAGAGCAGTACGTTGCGTAACGTCTATCGCCAGAACGTTCTTGCGGCCATTGATTCTCACGTCTGTTATTTGTCCCGGAACGAGCGCCTCAAGTGAAATAGACGTGACTTGGCGATTAAGTCGGTTCATGCTGTCAGCGGCATTCAGCGGGGCAAACAAAATAGTGTGAAACGGTGGCTCTTGAATATTCGTGGTGGTCTTACTTTGGGAAGGAGATGTCGTAAGCAGCCTCCTCTTCGCCTTGTGTCTTGCCACGGGCACAAAGTCACTTTCATCGGAGCTCTCATCACTGGCCGTAGAGTACAGGAGCGTGTCCTCACTGTCGACGTCACTTGGGTGGCCGGAGCGCTTTCTTAGAGTGGCCACAGACGACGCGGAACGTATGGGTGGAGGCCCTGGTGATTCTACGTCCATTTCCCCAGCAGAAGAGCGGCGTCTTCCACAAGCACCAAAAAAAAAACGAGAAAAAATAAGAGAGACTGAAACCAGCGTTACACTCAGGAAAAACTTCGTCTTCCACAAGAAAGGGGTGCTACATTATACTCACTGGGTGTAACCTTCTTAGTTTTAGAAAGGTTTAGCGAGCGTTGAGCCGCAGGTCCATGAATACAATGAACCAGTATATACCATGAATGAATTCAAGGGGGTTAAAGGGGGAAAGCAGATACGAAGCGCAAGCCGTAAGAAATTAAAAGATGAATCTTCGTGTCTCTCATTTCACATTAGCAGCCACTGGCATGTACATTGAGCACTATCTCACAGGAAAAGGTTGCTACGTTATACTCCCTGGGCGTAACCTCCTTGGTTTTAGAAAGGTTTAGCGAGCATTGGGCCGCAGTGCCATGAATACAGTGAACTAGTATATGCCATGAACTCAAGGTGGTTGAAGGTGGGAAGTAGACCCGAAGCGCAAGCCGTAAGAAAGTGTGCGTGTGCCACCTCTCGTTTAGTCCTTGGAATGTCCACTGAATGGCGGTGCTTCTATATGGGGAATATATGATAAAAAGATGCGAGATGGTGGGACTTGGAGTGTTGAATAGATGGACGAACGGACACACAGACAGATGCATGGATGGACGCATGAACGGACGCAGGGGCGGCTGCATGAACGAACGCAGGGACGGGCGCACGAACAGACGCATGGACGGTCACACAGACGGACGCATGCACGGACGAATGCTTCGCCCCACTCTCCATCATTCACTCCGTGGTTATGCTGCCATTTTTATTTGATGTGAGAAATATGATCTATGTATTTCAAGTTATAGTCGAGAGAAATTCCGAGAAAAGAAGCGCAGGGACTGGGAAAAATAGAGTGCGAGCCAAAAGTCAATGAAGGAAGGGATGCTAAATGTTTTTGATGCGTCGAAAATACTACAAATTTAGTCTTGGTTGCGTTAATAGTTAACAAGTTAGCACTGCACCAGCTTGAAACATTTTTCAAGTCAGTGCTTAGCTTGTCGACGGGAAGTGAAAGGCTTTTGTCAGAAGTAAATATGGTAGTGTCATCAGCATACAAAATGAAATTAGTGAAGGACAGACAGTTAGGAAGATCATTTATATAGTTTAAAAACAGGAGTGGTCCTAAAATGAATCCTTGAGGGACGCCAATATTAGTAGATAATTCTTTAGAATATACATTAAAAATGAACACAAGTTGAACGCGGTTAAGCAGGTAGCTTTTTAGTTGAACGCTAAAGCAGGACCACATGCACCAATCGCTTCAAGTTTAGTAAAGAGAATAACGTGATTCAAACTGTCGAATGCTTTTGATAGATCGATGAATACTGATCCTGCAAACAAACCTTTGTCAATGAATTTTTTTAGTTGATTGGTTAGATGAATGAGTGCTAGATCAGTAGAAAAATGACTGCGAAAGCGGAACTGACAAGGGGACAAAATATTGAATTTATCAAGGTATTAGTTAGGCGTACTCCAATCAACTTCTCAAGAACATTACCAAAAGGGGCAGAATGCAAATGGTTCGGTAATTATTATTCAATGTCCTATCGCCTTTTTATGAACTGGGATATTTTTACCGCGTTTAAGCTCTTTAGGAAATACGGCTGTCTTAAATATCAAATTCATAGTGAAACCCAATATATCAGAAATTAGGGGCGAAATGAGTTCGATATGAGCAGACGGGACTTCATCAATTTCTGCACCGGTGAATTTGAGGTGTTTTATGACATTATGTATTTCTTCAGGAGTAGTGGGAAAGAGAAAAAACGAATGAGGGAGGCGTCTAAGTGGTGTGATTTGTGTGGGACAGGGTGCATCAGCGCTAAAAAAGTAGGAACAGAAAACGTCAGGTATGTCGATAGGTGAGTTAAATTCAATGTTGTCGATTACGATTCTGGATACTTGGTGTCGAGAATTCCTGTTTAGAGAGCAGTTTACAATGTCCCATTTTCGTTTAGCATTATTACCTGCTTGCGATATTTTTTTTCCAAAAAAAAAAAAGAACCTTTCGCAGCTTTTAAGTGCTTGTTTACAGCGTTACGTAATTTTTTGTAGCGGGCAGTTAACTTAGTATTAAACGGCTGACATTTAGTTTTTTTTTGTGGAGGTTGTCGCGTTTACGTAAAACAGCTAATAGCCTTTGAGACATCCACGGATTATGAGAAAATGTTAACATTTTTTTTACGTTTCGATTGGCAAGTGAATTTTTGAATATGCGATATAATTAAGGAAAAATATTAGAAAACGCTTTTTGGGGATCATTACAAGATTTAACCTCGGTCCAATCTAAGTCCCCAATGGCAGTTGGGAAGCTCTCTCAATCCAGTACATATTGGAAATGAGGAAGAGTGCAAGGACGTAGTTGTCGATTGAAGCGTATGAGCAAAGGATAATGATCAGTAATGTCACTTCGAGAACTTTCACATGCGGAGATATTAGCGAGTTGTAGAAAGCATGATCTATCAGGGTCCCAGCACCGCGGGGGGCTTGCCGTGTAGGAACATCATTTAAAGACTCAAATCCAAAGCTTTGCACTAGACTAGTGTAACTAATAACAACAGGTGAAGTGTAATTGAGTAAGTTAATGTTGATGTCACCCATTAAAATGGCAGTTTTATTCTCAAGAGAAATGATATGTAGGACATTTTCAAGATTAGAAAAAAAATCTTCCACTGAAGATGAGGGAGATAGGTAAATGCAGCTAAATATGAACTCTCTCTGATCGCAAGATGGAGAGCAATTAGTGATTTCAATCCAAACTGATTCGCAATTAGTTACAGGCAAGTGCGAATCATTTCTTCTCCTATAAGAAAGATCAGGAGATATAAAAATGGCCGCACCACCATGACTGCTAGTTGTCCTGTTACAGTATTCCAAATTATAATTTGGAAAGCAATAGAGATTTCTGTCAGCAACTGATAACCTTGTTTCTGTTACGGCAATAAGTGAAAAAAGGGTTACTATATGAAGAAAGAAGATCATGGATTTCATCGAAGTGCTCACGCAGGCTCCTAGCATTTAAATGAATGATAGAACTATATCCACTTATGAATGAGTTAACATGGTCTGGTTCTATAAGAGCATCCATGTTAATGCGAGAAAAAATGATGCAATGATCACATTGTGCAAGGCTTAGTCTATTTTTCTCAAATCGAAGTCATCACGAATGCACAGGACTCTATTAGTAGTCTTTCTAGCTTTAATTTGACAGTTGTCTGTCCAGAGAAACATCCAGTTCTTTTCCTTTTTTAGTGTTAAGGCTTTGGAAAAGAGGACCTTGTTGCTTGGAGTCAAATGATCATTGATAAAGACAGGGGCGTTGGTACCACCAGTGATATCAAGATCACTAGCACAGAGCTTCGCCTTACGTGCTTTACTGATGTAGTCAGATTTCTTAGTCCGAGAGCAAAAGCGTGCAATAATTTTTATTTTATTTTTAGAACGTGTTGGCACGCGAGGCACAATGTCGATATCAGCAGGCAATATAAGACAGCCAGCCTTTTCCCCTATAATTTTCACGATTGCACTGCAGTCTTCCCCCTGGGAGCAGGGAACACCCTTGGTCTCCACATTGCTCATGCGCGAGTATTGCTCCAGTTCCTCAACCTTGCGGCTGAGGGAGTCATTCTGGGTTTTTAGTTGTTTACTCTCATTTACCAATGTGACATTTTGGTTACGCAGGTCCTCGACAAGTTCGTTCATGTGCTCTGCACTCAATTATAGGGATACAACTTCTTTATTTAGTTCCGCAACATATATGCCCGATTCTTGCAGCTTGAGTAAGAACCTGCTGAATACCTTTTCAGAGGTGTCTTTAGCCAAGCTGTTAATTTTAGTCTCAAGGTCTTTAATATTTTTTTAGAGTTCACCATTAGTTGGCATGGTAAATACTCTTGATCAAAACGACACAGAAAAATAAAATGCAAATCGGAACGCAATTTTTGGCAGCAGCGGCAGTAGAAAAAAATAGGAACTATAGAAAAAAGAGCCTGAAAGAATACCTGCAAGAACAGGAAACTCTGTTTAATTTGTAGCTCGTGCAATGCCACTGCTGCCAGTGAAGAGCCGGTGCTGGTGCTGGCAAATTTATAGTATGCTAGCAGCAGGCCACAAAGAGACCGCGCAGTCGCAGCTTCACCACGTGTGGATGATCCAGCACCTTCCAAGGGCAATGCGACGATGAAGCACCACGAAGATAACCACCGATGAAGCAGCCGGGACGGGCAAAGAAACGGGTGGTCAGGATAAAATCGAGAATAGGGAACTCTGCCTAATTTATAGCTCGTGCAATGCCACTGCTGCCAGTGAAGAGCCGGTGCTGGTGCTGGCAAATTTATAGGGCTTGCTCTCAGGGCAGTGACCTCCCGCGGCGAAATCGTCAAATGCTAGCAGCAGGCCACAAAGAGACCGCGCAGTCGCAGCTTCACCACGTGTGGATGATCCAGCACCTTCCAAGGGCAATGCGACGATGAAGCACCACGAAGATAACCACCGATGAAGCAGCCGGGACGGGCAAAGAAACGGGTGGTCAGGATAAAATCGAGAATAGGGAACTCTGCCTAATTTATAGCTCGTGCAATGCCACTGCTGCCAGTGAAGAGCCGGTGCTGGTGCTGGCAAATTTATAGGGCTTGCTCTCAGGGCAGTGACCTCCCGCGGCGAAATCGTCAAATGCTAGCAGCAGGCCACAAAGTGACCGCGCAGTCGCAGCTTCACCACGTGTGGATGATCCAGCACCTTCCAAGGGCAATGCGACGATGAAGCACCACGATGATAACCACCGATGAAGCAGCCGGGACGGGCAAAGAAACGGGTGGTCAGGATAAAATCAAGAATAGGGAGCTCTGCCTAATTTATAACTCGTGCAATGCCACTGCTGCCAGTGAAGAGCCGGTGCTGGTGCTGGCAAATTTATAGGGCTTGCTCTCAGGGCAGTGACCTCCCGCGGCGAAATCATGAAATGCTAGCAGCAGGCCACAAAGTGACCGCGCAGTCGCAGCTTCACCACGTGTGGATGATCCAGCACCTTCCAAGGGCAATGCGACGATGAAGCACCACGAAGATAACCACTGATGAAGTAGCCGGGACGGGCAAAGAAACAGGTGGTCAGGATAAAATCGAGAATAGGGAGCTCTGCCTAATTTGTAGCTCGTGCAATGCCACTGCTGCCAGTGACACTGCACGAGTGGAGTGACATTACTATGCCTGAAAAGCGCACCCTTTTCGCAAACGGAGACTGTGGAATAACGATAGTTATAGCGCGAGAACAGAACGACGACACAGAGACAAGAAGGACACGAATTGTTTCTGTGCCATCGTTTTGTTCTCGCGCTATAACTATCGTCATGCCATACCAACTAGCCCAAGCTGCCACACTTCTAGGATACTGTGGAATGAGTGCAGTGACCTTTTTTCGCCCGGTAACTACAGCGGAATCATTTTATTGAAAGCCCAAGGCGTAAGATTCTCGCTACCGCGAGATAAGCGTGCGCACAGGCGAGTGTCCGACTCCTCCTCCCCCCCCCTTCTCTGCCGGGAAAAGTACGCGTGGGAGATGAGTGCGCGTGCGCCGCCTCGTCGTGACGATGTGGCGACGCACGCTGATTGCGCCATCTCGCTGATAATGCTGAAAACACGATAAGTCCCCCGAGATGCCTGTCGCCAGCGGTAAGTGGCAGTTATAAATATCTTGGCGTTTTAACGTTGAAGGAGGTGCTCCTTCGTGGCTAACTTAGAAGTGTGGCAGCTTGGGCTAGTTGGTATGGCATGACGGTAGTTGTGGCCCGAGAACAAAATGACGACACAGAGACAAGAAGGACACGAACGCTAGCTTCCAACTGAGTTTATTGCGCAGAGCGTGAAAATATATAGAGGAGACAGTAACCATGTGACAAAAAACCATATGGCACAAAGAGCAAAACATGAGTAAGAGAAAACAAAGAACAAAAACAAAAGCATAGAAAAAGGCAAAGAAAAGTCTATAAGGAAACGAAACAGAAAAGTAAAGATAATATAACTACTGGCGCGCACCGAAACCTTCGAAGAACCTTAGTTCCTTCTCGGACAGAGACACGGAGGGCTTGCTAATGCAAGACACCTGTTCGCGTGCCATCTGCGCAGCCTCGACAATGACTCGGGTGCGCTCATCTTTGTGCTTGTACAGCGTCGCTGAGTCCTTGAAAAGGGGCACACAGTTCCACTCAGTGCACTGCTGACCAAGAAAACCATCTTTCCCGTTTCTAACATTGTTAGCGTGTTCTCTCAGTCTATCGTTCTGACACCTCCCGGTCGTTCCGACAAAACAAGCACCGCATGAAAGGGGGTCCTATGGACAACTTCCCGGGAGCATGCCGCATACCTGTTTCTATGTCGAACTCTGCATTCCGTCGATGACTGCGTTTTCAGGGGTTTGTAGATTTGGTGAGGCTGATTAATTTGAACGGTGCCGAGAACAGGACCCGAACTCGAACTCGTTTTCCGATTTTCTTGAGCCTGTGTGATATCTGGTGTTTGTATGTAATCACGGCTATCTTTTCACGATCTGCATCCGTGTTGCTCAGATTCTGTTGCTGCCTCATGCTCTGCCTTATTAGTCCACAGAATAGTCTCAGCAACGGAAGCGATAAACGCTTCGGAGAAACCCGAAGCCTTAAGCCGGGAAACTTAAGCTTTGAAGCTCGCAGCGATATTGTGAGTGCACGGCCTATTTAAGTCATTCTCAAGACAGGCTTGTGCTATGCCTCGTTTAACTAACTTGCTGTGAGCGGAAGAAAAAGGAAGTAAAGGTTTCTGCGCACGTGGTTCATAACCCAAACTGATGTGCTGTGAGCTAAAAAACAGTCTTAAATCCAAAAAGCGTAATTTGCCATTCTCGGCCATTTCATGTGTCAACACAAGATGCTTTAAACAATCCTCAAACACACCTATCGTTTGAGTCGCAATCGAGTGGAACATAGAAGGGTTACAGTTTAGAAGAACAAGTAATCATACACGTATCTGGATACTTTGATGACATTCGAGCCTTCTAACTTTTTCTGCAGTATTTTGCTGATTTTTGCCAATAGAAGATCACTGAGTAGAGGTGCTATGCATGATCCGATTGAAACATCCCTTTTCTGCAGATAAATGCAATCATTCCATTGAACGAAAGTAGAGGTAAGGTACAGCAAAACCAGGTCAAGAAAATCTCGCGCACTAATGCCAGTTTTTAATTGGAAGTTCAATTCCCCGAAGATGTCTATGTTATCCCTTATACATTTTAATACCTCATCGTGAGGCAGGGAGTAGTATAGGTCCTTTATGTCAAATAAAAAACCGAAAAGGTTAGATTGATTTGACTGTTTGAAAAATTCTATCAGTGCCTGCAAGTTTTTCTTCTAAATTGTAACCCTTTTATGTTCCACTCGATTGCGACTCAAACGATAGGTGTGTTTGAAGATTGTTTAAAGCCTCTTATGTTGACACATGAAATGCCCAAGAATGACAAATTACGCTTTTTGGATATAAGACTTTTGGGATTTAAGGCGATGGCGTAGTGGTTAGAGCATCCGCCTCGTATGCAAAAGGTTTGTGGTTCAAATCCCGATGCCGCGCAGTTCCCAACCGGATAAAAAAAATCCACGTGGTGATGGAACTGCATTAAGAGGCCTGGGGTGCGGCCTCACCGGTAACCACCGCCGGGAACGCACTCCCTCGCCAGAGAAGGATTGGCCATCCTGTTGCAGCATTTGGCCACTACCTCCCACATGCATACGTCAAATAACTCACGGCCCTCAGTCCCCAGCAGCTGCGAAGCAACTGACCACAGTGGCGGTCAGATCTGCAACGCAGCAGAGGGTGCTAAGAAGAACTGCAGTATACGAAAACTCAAAAGGAAGCGGTCTGCTATGCGAGGCCAGGTGCGGCATGCTGTGAACCCGACTGTTGCGGGCGACGTACACACCCAACCTCGACACGGCATGCCCCCTTTGCACCCTGGAGGAGGAAAGCATCGAGAAAATCGTGCTACGCTGCCCAGCATTGAAAATCAGGTCTCCGCCACTTCATCATCTGCGGCCGCTACGCTACCGAAACAACGGCAGAAATCGCTGGCAATGGCACTGGGTGTCCGGGAGTCACAAGAGCAACCGCACTCAGTGGAGGCAACGAAGCGTCGATTAGAACACTGGTGGTGCGCCAACTATCTGCAGCATAGAACAGGTCCGGCAGCAAATACACCAAACCAATAATTAGAGACGTATTGGGCCAGATCTGGATTTCCCGTTTGATCACCCGTTACAAAGGGTAGGGCAACAATCATCCTCATCACCATAATAATAATAATAATAATAATAATAATAATAATAATAATAATAATAATAATAATAATAATAATAATAATAATAATAATAATAATAATAATAATATAATAATAATAATATAATAATAATAATAATAATAATAATAATCAGAGAACGGGTATACTCTAAAAAATCACAGAATATACACGGAGCTAGGAAATGATGATGAGTGGGGCGAAGCGCCCATTAGACCGTACATGCTTCCGTCCGTCCGTTTATTCTTGCTTCCATGCGTTCGCGCGTCCATCCGTGCGTCCATCCGTGCGTCCATCCATGCGTCCATTCATGCGTCCGTCCATGCGTCCATCCGTCTGTCCATGCGTCCATCCGTTGGTCCATCCATCCATCCATCCATCCATCCATCCATCCATCCATCCATCCATCCATCCATCCATCCATTCATCCATCCATCCATCCATCCATCCATCCATCCATCCATCCATCCATCCATCCATCCATCCATCCATCCATCCATCTCTCTGTCTGTTCATGCGTCCATCCGTCCGTACGTCCGCGCGTCTATCAATCCGTCCGTACGTCTCCTAGTCTGTCAGTCCGTCCATCCGTGCGTCCATGCAGTGAACACTTTAAGTACTGCCATCTCCCATATCGCATCCCCTGTGGTACATACCCGCTCTAGAGCGGGTTTGTGCCATCGGTGGCTGCGTACTACATATATACATACAAAGAATGGACAGACCCACGCCTTAACGGGCTTCACCCCTAAAGAACTTTGTTGACGCCCACGCCGCAAAGACGAAGTGAACGAAGTTCTTCCAGCTCGCGTCGCATGGGTCGCGAGAGAAAGCACAACTTTCCAGTGACGACGTGTGGCACGGGGCAACCTCGTCATGCGCATCGTCACTGCCGAGCAGTCCCATTCTGCTTCTCGTATGAACCACACAAGGCTGTCACGTCAGTAAACGTTGCGTACTTATCGTGTAACTTGGAACGCATATCGGTCAAA
The DNA here is from genome assembly GCF_013339725.1 of Rhipicephalus microplus. Taxonomy (NCBI): domain Eukaryota; kingdom Metazoa; phylum Arthropoda; class Arachnida; order Ixodida; family Ixodidae; genus Rhipicephalus; species Rhipicephalus microplus. Next base: position 103,138,055 of record NC_051170.1, read on the forward strand.
ACGGTCAATGCAACGGTTGGAGCGGCCAAAAAATAAAACGTACTGCTCCATTTCTTGGCGTTACTACTTCTTTCTCGAGTGTCGCGCCTATACATACCCGTTTGCCTGCTTTCTAATTTTTCACATTTATGTAGTTTTTTTTTCCGAGAAGGGTAAGGCGTCTTGCTAGTTTGCCTCGTCACTCACTTTTCGCATTATTTTTTTTCCCAATTTTTTAAAAGGGAAAGAGCTGTTGGTGAAGGGGAGAGGGGTTCTTTCCAAACCACACTTACAACAGCTTTTAGTTGCCTCGAGGAAACCACAGCGGTCCCCCCTCATGCACCTCGCTGGAACGTGGCGCTAATGGTTCTGCTACCGTGACTAGCAGTTCAATAGGCGACGTTGAAAAATGATCCCTGTGGCAACGTCGTGCCAGTGCCTGCGCGAGGTAGGTCTCCGCTCTCCGATGCCCTCCCCCTCTGTACTCTGGTCGCGGCTGGAGATAGTAGCACTTTCGTGTCTCGCGCCAGAGGCGTAAAGTCGTTTGCACTGTCAAGGCAAATAAGAAATAACAAGTGTTATCTATAGGTTGTCAGAGTTTCAGAAGCCGCGGCAGTCATACATCTTGTCTATTTTTTTCGTAACTTGTGCACAGGAAAGTCAGGTGAGTTTATGCGGAAGCAGCTGAATATGTCTGTGGCCATCTCGCACACCCGTAAGCCAAATATAGGAACCAAGAAAGGAAAAAAAAAACTCCACGAAATGGAAAAAAGACATGCGCAATATAGTATTAATTATGGTACATGATATTAGCCTTAATTGACGGGTGCGCTGGAAAGCTAGCAGCGGCAAAGTTTCGACTACTGCATTCAATTCGCATGTGTATATATTGGCTTAGTGTCACTTGACATGACGCTCTTTTAAATGCAAAGCAGCTTTTGCTCGGGTCTTCGTCCGTCCTTCCCACACATGCCCCCTCCCCCATATATATATATATATATATATATATATATATATATATATATATATATATATATATATATATATATATATATATATATATATATATATCGCGAGCGAGTGCCACACTCGCCGCCATGGCTACTGATGGCGCTGACTAACACTCCCACGTTTAAATTCACATACATACCCCACGGCGGCTATCCTCCCACCCATGAAGTGGCTGGGAGGATAGCCGCCGTGGTAGCTCAGTGGTATAGCATCGAACGCGTTATTAGAAGGTCGCAGGTTCGGTTCCTGCCCACGCCAGTTTACCTTTTCATTTACGTTTCTTTCTTCACATTTACATTACGATCCGGTCTAATAACTTCCCCTATACTTTCCTTAGCATAATTGTCTGTTAGAGTTCATTAATTTTGTGTCATAGCACGAAAAAACGAGCCCTTAACTATACACTTCTTTCCCCTATTTATTAACGAGGGTCTCGTGCTGGCAGACTTGGATGGACGTATGGACAGACAGACAGATGCACGGACGGACGCACGGAAGAACGCAGGGACGGACGCGCGCGAATGGATGGAAGCAAGAACGAACAGATAGACGGACGCTTCGCCCCACTCATCATCATGAACTCCCTGGATGTGCAGTGATCTTTTTTTTTTTTTTGAAGTTGCAATGTGAGAAACATTCATCGCGAATAGAAATGGAAAGGCGTGGCAGCGGCATGCATTGATTGATTGATATGTGGGGTTTAACGTCCCAAAACCACTATATGATTATGAGAGACGCCGTAGTGGAGGGCTCCGGAAATTTAGACCACCTGGGGTTCTTTAACGTGCACCCAAATCTGAGCACACGGGCCTACAACATTTCCGCCTCCATCGGAAATGCAGCCGCCGCAGCCGGGATTCGAACCCGCGCCCTGCGGGTCAGCAGGGCAGTGGCATGCAAAATCCTTCTTTTTTTAATAAAGAGTCTCTCTCTCAATACTGCTTTGCTAGAAAAGTGAGCTCTATATAAGGACCTTGCTCGGTAAATATGTTCACAACGTATGGTAACGTGTCGAATAATTTCTGGACGTTTGTTGCAGCAGACACATATCTCATCACGTTGCAATTATTTGCCGCTATATGCTTTCGTACTAAAAGTGTTTCATCCGCACTTTACCCGCCTCGATGAATCAGTGGCTAGTGGTCTCGAAAGCTGACCCGAAGGTCGCTGGTTCGATCCCGACCGTGGCGGTCACATTTCCATGGAGGTGAAATGGTAGAGGCCCGTGTACTTGGCGATGTCAGTGCATGCCAAAGAACACCAGATGGTCAAAATTTCTGGAGCCCTCCACTACGTCGTCTCATAATCATCTTGTGCTTTTGGGGCGTGAATCCCCACACATTATTACTAAGTTGAAACGCATTAGGAACTGGTGTGTACGTGTGGAAGGCTATCACACACATTCTCGAAAACATGATTTAGCTGAAGTGGTCAGATTGTGTCTTTACAATAATTCGCAACAAAATAGTTTTGCATATGCAACGTCGTTTCGTGTAGGAGTACCTCCAGAGAACACATATACCCCTTAATTTGCAGAAATAGCATGTTTCTTCTAGGCGGAATCAAAATATAATGTAGAAAAGAAATGTGTATATACCGTAGCGCTTTAGCGTACGCAGTAGCTAGCCATCAGACAAAGAACCCCATATCACTCTTTGACTCGCGTGTGTAACGCCGTACGTACGTACGTCCGTGCGAACACGCCACAACGTGTTTAACTCGCCACGGGTGTCGGAGCGGTGCCAAGTAGGTCACGCCACAGCTGCGCGTTGACGTCATGCTCCCCTCGGACGCTTCCATCGCAGGTGTGCGCCGTCGTCACTCTCTCCCTCCCCCGCTGCGCACTCACCGCAGCGCCCGCAGCTGCCGGCTTCGTCCACTCGCAACCCACTTCTGTGTTGCTTCACTCTCTCCACTGCCCGCGACGCTCGACCGCACGTTGAGTGAAGCACTTTTTCGGCTCGTTTATCTGCGATGAAACTTACACAAAACCCAAATCGCCTCCCATGACTTTGCGTTTCAAACAAACGTTTACTTAAACGCTACACCAAGTTTCGCCTGACCGTTCTGCCAGAACCCGCGTTTACGCCCGTTTCAACCGGGTCAACGCCGGGCGCAGCGCTGCTGTTTTGAATTCCATCAGGGTTCCCATCAGGGAGATGGTCCATAACTTTCATCTCCTGTAAGCGTACAATTGTTATCTGGACACACCATCATCACTTTTTTTTCGATTGCGATTCTTCGCTTCTCGGTGGGCACTTCCACTGTGCTGTTCGTGTGCGTGACCGCTGTAACCACTCCTATATGGCAATCACAGTCCTGAAGTACCCACTTCGTGTCTGTATAAGTCAATAAGCGCACGCTACATATCTGCACAGTGCTGTGGCTGATGATGATTAAGAATATCGACCGAGCCCTTTGTAATGGGTTGTCAGCTTTCGACCACCCATTCGTTACGTAATTCACATGATGTAACGACTAGAACGATTGTATATGCTTCTATCACGCAATAATAATATATTTGTTGATGGGCCTCTGTGACACAATTTATAGGTATGTCTACGCGCAGAAACTGCGCTAAATGACAGGTCGAAGAAAGAACAGACAACATGGCGGCAGCTAACAACCATGTTTGATTATTCTTGCCATGAGCATGAATATACGACACCACTGTCGTAAAGAAACAGCGGTAAACATGGGAGAAAAAAAGCTAGTTTCGCCTCAAAAGGGGAGCAATGAACAAAATAGCGATGAATTGGAATGTTGTAAAAAGTAAGGCTAGCAGCTATAGCTCCTTTCTGATCCAAGCCGGCGTATACGTCAACAAAGCACGTACAACAAAAAGTGGAAGCCGCTCCTAGTGGAGCGACCTTCGTGCTGTTTATGGTGCACTTCATTGTATGTAAACCGAGTGGTGAGCAGTATGAGCCATATACTGTAACGATAAAGCGCCCGCGCTACCGGGCCTAGACGAGTGAAGTGCTGGAGCCACGCCGGAAGTGTGCTTGTATACCTATCTTTGCTGGCAGGTTACCCGACGTGAGCGATTATTTGCCTCCGACAGTAATGCTGGATCCTCGACTATTTCGCTGCCGTAACGGGTTACGGTACGCCAAGACAGTCTGTCAGGTCCCTTCGATGTATTCCATCGATGTATTGATGCTGCTCCGACACCATTCGAAAGTTTCCTACACCTATAGCATGGTTTTGAACTGCCTCTAAGGAAGGAGGCACCTCATATGCCTTTCCGTTGCTTCCGTGATCGGACCACCTTTGAGGAAGCTACGATGTCATTCAATGACGCCATCGTCGGTCGTTGCATCGCGGGGCATGATAACGACGTTGCAATATATAACAATCCAAAACGTTGTATGGTGACGTCATTGCATGGCGATTTTCGCATCACTCGTCTACGACGACGCGGGAAGATGACGCCCCTGACATGGGGCGCCGTTGGTCAAGTTCCGCGTTTGGTGAGGCGTTTAAGGTTTTAGCCTTAACACCATGAATTTTACGGGCTAACACCATCATATGGTTATTAGCCATGATCTAGAAGAGGGCTCCGGAAATTTTGATCATCCAGTGTGCTTTGACGTGCACGGATATGGCCCAGTACACAGGTTTCTACCATTTCAACTCCACCGAAATGCTAACGCCACGGATGGAATTGGACCCGCGACCTTCAGGCTAGCAGCCAAGCACTGCAACTAATGATCTACTGCGGTGGACATCCAAAGACCTTCACAGATCGTTATTGCGTCGAAACCTCCATGGTTACGTCAGCTTTCGAGATGAGCAACTGAGAGCTATAGTGCTCCTTTACCCGTATAGGAAAAAAAAAAAAACGTTGTTTTCAGGTCTGCTCTGGGAATTGAACGTGTAAATGTCCGTGTGAGGAGCAGCCTACCTGCTATTGCATCGTCCTGCTACCATATATCATTCAAGGCATGGTTTTAGTTCATTTCATACATTTCACGTCACTTACATTATTTTATCACTCACGTGTATCCTTTACGTACATTTAGTGCGCAAGATTAGGGGCACTTATAGTTATAGCCACCTAACGCTGTCATTGACCAGACACCATATTATGTCTTAGCACTCTTTGGCCATCAGTAACCACTGCACTATTGAAAACAATGTGCTACCGTACAGCATCACCCTCGCCACTCCCTCTGGTCATGCGACCGTGACAATTAGGCAGGTGGCCTAAAAGTACTATACCATCATAACGCCCACCATAACATGACGTAACTTGGATGCTGCATGGCCGGCTGCTTCGACGTTGAATTGGATGTTACTGGACGGCAATATATAGTCACCACCCGCTGAGCTTCGTGGCCTCCTTAGATCGCTGTTACTTCGCTGAGGTGGTGCATTCACTGGCATCTGCTATCTGTCCTACGCATGGCCATTAGAGACGATATCTTATGCTGGTCCAGCGTCTGCTGATGTTCCCGTCTGCATGGCAGGAACACACTGTTCCCATGGACACACCAAAGTCATCTTCCAGAGCTTCATTAGTTTCCAAGATTCCACAAGGCTCTCCCCTACATTGTTTTACCACGGTACTTCTGCGCTCTCGGTCACCGATGTACCTCCGCCCAGGAGAGATACATCGGGCTCCTCTCTCTACCGCATGGCCGGACCACCCTGTACAACCACATATTCAGCAGTTTGCTCCGGGTCCCTGCACTCGCTGGCCGCTACGTACCCCACCATCCCTTTCCCAACTATGACCCCCTTCCCCATTCCCTAAAGCTGCTGTGGTGGCCTCTTTAAATGCTGTGATAATAATAGAGAGTGTTAGAACTAGGGCCTCAAGGAGCTTGGGGGCTGCAGAAATTTTCGAGCTGCCAGGGCGCGTGCGTGAAATCCAACTACTATTGGGTTCTTGCGCTCGCGTTCTTCCGTGGCCAAATATGCGAAAACATGGCGTAGGTCCCCAAGCAGTCTTCGGTCCTTTGCGAAGCGACGCAGACGCAGCACGGGCCATGACGCCGTGGGGCCTGCATTTTCCATAATTCTAATTTGTCCGCCTGTAGCACCTCATGCATTTGCTTTGTTTGACCCAATTACTCTCAAACTAGCCTGCTTCGAGCACAAGAGCACCCTACCCAACGCAGCTTGGGCTCCCAGTGTCCTGGGTCCACAGTTCTACAACTTTTTGATACCCTCTTCCTCACCTAGAATTGCTTCAGCGGGAACGTTTAGGTGGCTTTGCTTTCTCGCTTCGACGTCTGCCTGTAACGGGTACCTCCTTTGTCATTCAAGAGGCTCGGTGACTTTGTTGGGTTGTCGCGCCCTTTGAGATTCGTTGACTACCCGTAGACACCCGACTATAGTCACAGCATGGCCCAGTTCGAGGTTATCGGCTGTACAGGAAGTTACCGCAGCTTGCTGAGCCCGTCCTCAAGCGGCCATCCAGGCAGGCGTCCGAAGTTGTCGCGCCCTACGAGCATCCCACTCCTGAACTGGGATAGTGTTTACCGAAATGGTCCATTCTGTGTACATGTTGCTTCCTCGCTTGTTTTAGTGCAGCCAAGGGACGGCCGCTAGAGCTGTTGGACGCGTGAGTGAAGGCTCATTCACACCGGTGACCTGCCCCGGTCGCTCGACACTTTGCGACTGGCGACCGATATTTGCGTCTGCGTGCGACATAATTCTTCCACCACGCAGAATTCACGTCAGCTCGCATGCGGCTTACACTGTCATTACTCCGTAAAATAAGCACAATACCTATTCCTGCGCATTCCATTGGTTCAGAAGCATGCGACTATAGTCGCGGTGCTGAAAAATCAGCGACTGAAGCATTTACGTGCGACCAGCCACTCTGTGACTTATTTAGTCACGCTACCACTGCCAGTAGCAGCAGTGAACGAGCCTTTCTCATTGTGGTCTTTAAGTAGGACGCAGAGGGATCACAGATAGCACCGGGACTTAGTCGCTGAGCACCACGGAGAGAAAAAAAACAAGCGTGCAGGAGGAAGCGCCGTGTGAATGTTTTGAAGCCCAGCCTTTGAAAAATTGGCAGATCCCACGTACTTTTGGGAATCAACGTTTTGCAAAGGATGTGCACGGAATGTGATTGTGTTGTAATTAGCAAAACGTTAGGAAATGACACTAAAAATATGCAAAAATGTTGTACGCACTGACATATAATGAATAGTCGCGTATGTTTTATATAACCAGTCGTTTACACTGGCGTAACGATGCATGAGTGTTAAAAAGACCAAGAGTGGTAGGCTGATATGTAGCGCCTGTGCTCGCGAGGATGGTAGCCCTGTACACTGCTACATAATGAACTCAGTAAGTGGATGACTCTTAACTACAGTTGACGTTAACTCGACGTGAGTGCTGTATAATATGAGTGTATATGTAATGATTACAAAATTGAATGGCCAGCATTGCAATCAGAATTGACGTTTAACGACAATTACGCCAGACTAGAGTCTCTTCGACCGGAATGTCTCATTCCATCTCGGTTGGACAACGGTTGGATACAGAACGGAAACATATTTCACTGGGCATCAGGAGGAAAATTCAAGTAGCCCCATACCCCGCAATATTTATTTATTTATTTATTTATTTATGTACCCTAAAGGGCCGAAGGCATTATATAGCGGGGGGGGGGGGGGGGGGCAAGGAGAGACAAAGAGAATAAAATGAGAGAAAGGCAGGGAGGTTAACCAGAAATTGGAGCATCCGGCTTGCTACCCTGCACTAAAGGTAAGGGGGATGTAAAAGAAAGATGGGAAAGAAAGCGAAAAGCGAAATATACACATGAAAAATAAAAACAGTGAGCTGGGGTGCTATAGCCTTTTCAATAGGCCACTACTACCCAAAAAGTTCAATAAGGCCTTCACTGATTTTCTGAGCGAAGACAGGTCATGTCGCCTTTCAAACACTGACTGTTCTGACAAGGTTCTATCGTCAAGGCGAGCTAACGCAGCAGCTAGCTGCCGTCTTTGCACGCTATAACGAAAGCAGTGACAGAGAACAAGTTAAAAAAAAAGACATCTAAGATGGTACAGTATTATCTTCGTGACCGCAATATCAATGCCCTATAAAGGTAAATAAATGTGCAAATATTAAATACAGCTGTTTTTAAACAAGTCAGACAATTAAAAACGTTCTAGCAATACAAGCGGCATAGCAAACAAAGAAGAACTAACACAGTTTTTTTTTATTGACAGAACTAAGCAAGAAAAAAAAGATAAGATACAACAGTATTGCTTGAGTTCCAGCAATAATAATATGTCTTGTAAAAGTAGACACATGCGCAAATAATAAAATGACAGTAATCCAAACTCCAGAGATATATACATATGCTTGAGCAAAATACACATGACACCAAAATGCAAGTGGGTACAAAAGAATTACGAATTGTACTTTAATGTGAAAAGTGTCGAGAAAAGAGGGGAAAAAGGGGTGGAACTCGACACGCAAAAATTTAAGCGCTAAAGTGACATTTCAATCTGTTTGCAAATGTATTACAATCAGTAATAACTGCAATGCCAGCAGGAAGCTGATCCCAGTGACGGATGGCTCGTAGTAGCGGGTAGACAAAAAAAAAATGATTGGTACGGGCAAAGATGGGCTAGACTTTATGTTGATGATCAAGTTGCGACGATAAACGAAGTTCTTTGATATCGAAAGCAGCACGCGATGACAGATTGCGATAAATTTTATAAAGAAAGGAAATAAGTGCGACAACAATTTCTGTTATACTTGATGTTTGCAAGTGGTTTTTGGTAATAAATCAAGCAGCTTTGTTTTGTGGAGATTGTAATTTATGAATGAGGTATGCCAAACGCAGGTTCCAGCTTAGTGGTGCATATTCGATTTTTGAACGTACCAACGTGTTGTAAACAAGAAGTTTAGTGGTGGCATTCGTTATACTTTGGTTTCGCCGAACAAAGCCACGTGTCTTAGATGCTTAGAACCATGATCTTAAAACCATGGCGTCTATAGATCCTTTCAGTGTTTACAAACACAGGCCCTTGATGACATGCGGTTTCGTCCACCAATGTGCCTTAATAGCATCAGGGGGCAAGCGGGGCTTTAGAAAATAGCCTGCAGATTTTCTGCACTTTCCTTTGCATTTTCACAAAATATACTCAAATAATAGTTCTTTAGAGCTATTTCAAAATTACGAAAGATTTAACTGAACTTTACACATGTTCCGTTTATCTGAAAAACAAAAGAGAGACCCCCCTTATCCTTGAAGGAAACTTGAAAATGTGCTTTTGGTTCAACGTTAGGGGCTGGTAAATTAGGTGACCAGAAGTTTTTTGAGGTACAACAATTGCAGTCTTGAAACCGTCTACATAGGTGTTCGATGTCAAATCATATCCCAAATGAACGCCCAAGTACTTGATAGATCTTGATGAGGTTATGAACGTGTTGTTTAATGTGTAGTTGTATAATGCAGGGTTAGATTTTGCCGAAAATCGAATGACTTTGGTCGTGTTGAAGTTAATTTTCATCTGCCAATTTTCACATCATTTACTGAATTTATATAAGTCCAATTGTAAGTCGTGAGCATTTATAGCGCTATTATTTTCTCTATAAACTACGCAATCAACCGCAAATAATCTTGCTGTTGAACACAAACCAATAGCAATATCACTATATATATATAAAAAAATGGATGAGTTAAAGCACGGATCCCTTAGGGTCACCAGATTTAACACTGATCAAAGGCTAAGAGTGTTTATTTAAGAAAAGTGATTGGTAACGGCTAGCTAAAAATTTTTTATCTACTTAATAATAATTTTCTGATCGGCATAAAGCATCCTGATTGGCATAAAGGCTGAAACGGGCAAGAGTTCAAGCCCTAATGCAAGTCGTAGGTCAGGGTACATCTAATGCACCTGCAGTCTTTTACACTGATGTAGCCCGGTATCCGCAGAAACGGACCATGTGTCTCGACGTAGTGGACAATACCGATTCTGTAACGGTATCATCTACGTTAAACACCGTGGACAGCGCTACGGCAGAGGAGGCTGCTATCGCCCTTGCTATCATACATGCTTCACAAGTACCAGCAACGGACAAACAAATCACTGTGGTTTCTGATTCACAAACTGCCTGTCGGAATATTTTGAAAGGAATGGGCACAGCCTACACACACCGTTACCTGACATATGCACATCCCACTTTGTTACACAAGGTGCGTATCATCTGGACACCTGGACGCGACCCCCTCCATGGCAATGAATGTGCTAATGTGGTGGCTCGAGAGCCTTCAAAAAAGGCGCCATGGGAGCACTCTGTCCATCTCAGACGATGCACCAAACGAAGCATTAAACCACATTGACATGTGCACGTATTATTGACAAAGCTGTATGTACTTCCTGATACCAGACAAATCACTCACCCGAGAGGACGCGGTTGCCTGGTGGCAACTTCAGACTAATTCATTCCCATGCCTTTACAACCTTCGTCTCTTCCACCCCCACAGTATTCCTCTTACTGCCCCTATTGGGGAGTGAAGCTCACTTTATATCACTACACCGGGGAATGTCCACCACAACCGGGCTACTGCCTTATTGGTTCACCCTCACTTTCCACCTGGGAGACTGCGATGAAGAACTCGGAGCTGCAGGAGTTGCGTTGGCTGATCCAGTGGGCACGTGGTGTGGCGCGAGGCAATAGGGCCTTGAACTGAGGGCTCCACTCAGGCAAGACTATCCTTTCCGCCTGCACGAATAAAAGTATTTAGGGGTGAAGCTTCTTATAGTGTGGTATATATTTATATATAGTGTGCTTATATTCAGGGGTGAAGCTCCTTGTAGTAGTAGTAGTAGTATGTTGTAGTAGTAGGCACTTCCAGAGCTAGTTTTGAGAATTGCTCCCTAGATGGCGTTACGCGTATGTCCTTGCAAACAGTAACACTAGGTGTTGCTAGTTGTTTTCGTGTAAAAATTCAGAGCTTGTCGACGGATTGAATGATGATGAGTGGGGTGAAGCGCCACTCCGTCCATCCGTCCATCCGTTAGTCCGTCGGTCTGTTCGTCACAGATAAACAGGCAGAAAGTCAAATGGACGGACAGATGGACAGACGGACGCTTCACCCCACTCATCATCTTTCACTTCATGTACAGGCAGTGAACTTTTTTTTCTCTCTCTCCAAAGCAGTATTGACACCTGACGTGGCTCTGCGGGAAAATACTTGATTGCCACGCAGAATGCTTGGGTTCGATTCCTTCTGGGATACTGACCTATATTCTTTGTATTTGTCTTTGTCTGGTCAACGCAGCTGATGCCAGATTACTCTCGCGTTAGAAGAACCGATGCCTATGCTCGCTATTAGTGGATCTAATTGTCGATCACCTGTGGCACATACACGGCTGTTGTATACTGGTATGTGCCACTTGTACCTGGCAGAAAGGGTTGGACGACGTACGCGACGGGATTGCCGCATACTTTATGTCATGATCAGCGAGTCATTCGACAAACCTTCTTACCCTCCCATACTAATTTTGGTTCACCAAAGTTAGGGAAGTGATCACGAGAACATCGAGATGTAGGCAGCTATATAGCTAGCTAGATAGATAGATAGATAGATAGATAGATAGATAGATAGATAGATAGATAGATAGATAGATAGATAGATAGATAGATAGATGCTAAAAATGCCTGCTGTGCGCAAAGAAATGCGTCGTATTCATAAAATGAAATAGGAGCGTGCATGCTGAGAAATGAGCACAGCGTATGGAGAATGAGTCGGAAGGGGGGTGAGTGGCATTCAAAGAGAATGGCTGGTGGACGCTAGACGTGCACACTCGTCAGTTTTTTGTATTATATATATATATATATATATATATATATATATATATATATATATATATTATGACGACTCGGTTGTAGCGAGGTTTATTGGCCGTGAACTCGGGAACGAACAAGCGCAACGGACCCGACAAAGAAGCGCTCGTGCCAAGCAGATGATGATTGTCAGCCAGAACATATGATGATGATTGACTGCTGTTCAGATGAGGATGAAGCGCATAATAGATGCCTACACTGATTCCCCCCCCCCCCCTCCCGTGGAAGCGGCCAGCCTGGCCGCTGCGGGCGGGTAGTCAAGGTGACGAGGAACGTCGTGTGAAAAGCTTCATGCGGGAAACGTGTACAATTTCGGTGCTGCGGTAACGACGGTCAGTTGGCACGACAAGAGGCGTCACACGATAGTTGACAGGTGAAGTCTGCTCTAAAACAACATATGGGCCGATGAATCGAGGCTGGAACTTGTCGCAGAGACCAGGTGTGCGAATTGGTGTCAATAGCAGCACCTCGTCACCCGGTCGGAATGATACCACACGATGAGAGGTGTCGTAGACGGCCTTCCTTGCTTGTTGCGTAGCTTCCGTGTTCATACGAGCGCGCTGGCGGCACTGGGCAAGGCGAGGAATATATTCTTCGCAAGAAGATGGTGATGTAGGGCCATTGCTGGTGAAGAAGGAAACATCGATAAAGAAAGTAGGTGAACGTCCGTAAACGAGATAAAACGGTGAGTAGCCTGTTGTGCGCTGAACAGCGGTGTTGTAGGCGAAAGTGAGGAACGGTAGAAGTTTATCCCAGTTTCTGTGATCCGGTTGAATGTATACGGCTATCATGTCGGCAAGGGTTCGATGAAATCACTCGGTCAGACCATTTGTTTGAGGATGGTAGCTAGACGCCATCTTGTGTGTGGTACCAGAAACGCGAAGAACTTCACCTAAAAGCTGTGATAAGAACACCTTTCCACGGTCACTCAGAAGTACACGAGGTGCACCATGACGTAGTATTATGGCCTGAAGGACGAAGTCAGCAACTTCCGATGCTGAACCAGTAGCTACTGAAGTTGTCTCGGCGTAGCGTGTCATATGGTCTACGGCGGTGACTATCCATCTATTTCCAGCACCAGTAACAGGAAGGGGTCCATAAAGATCAACACCGACGACCTCGAAAGGTGTTGTAGGGCACGTCATTGGCTGTAACTGACTAGCTGGGGGAGATGTCGGAAGTTTGCGAAGTTTGCATGGAGAGCAGGAACCCACGTACTTTGCTACGCTGGTAGAAATCCCAGGCCAATAAAAGCGGCTTCGAATGCGGTCGTAGGTTTTGTGAAAGCCTAGGTGGCCAGCAGTCAAATCGTCATGAAAGGCGTTAAGTACATGATGTTGAAGAGCGCGTGGCAGAACAGGTACCCAGCGTGTGCCGTCAGGATGATATATGTGACGATACAGCACACCGTCCTGAAACTAGAAGTGCTCGAGTTGTCGACGAAGGCGTGCATTGGGTGGACGCGTAGCTCCTGAAAGGTGGTCTATAATCCGCCGACAATACGGGTCAGCCTGCTGGTGAGAACTGAAGGGTTGTTCATCGTCGATTGGCGGTTGGTACAGCGAGGCGAGCAAGGCAACATAAGTGGGAGTCACGTCCGCACTGGTGTCGTTGGAGGTGGCAGCTGGAGTGTCGAACGACGCTGTGGGTAGGGGGCAACGAGAAAGAGCGTCGGCGTCTTGATGTTTTTTGCCCGATTTATAAATAATCTCAAACTGATACTCCTGTAGGCGTAAAATCCAACGACCAAAGCGTCCGGACAACTTCTTCATTGTAGAAAGCCAGCATAAGGCGTGGTGGTCCGTTACGATGGTGAATTGACGGCCGTACAGATAAGGACGGAACTTTTGTATGGACCAAACCACAGCGAGGCACTCCTGCTCAGTGATGGTATAGTTTTTTTCGGTAGAAGTTAGCACTCGGCTAGCATATGCGATGACCCTTTCCCGTCCAGAGTTATCGCGTTGGAGGAGAACAGCACCTATACCGCAGCCGCTGGCGTCGGTATGCAGGAGTGTTGGGGCGGTGTCATCAAAATGGCAGAGTACAGGTTCTGACGTCAAAGCTTTCTTCAATAGGTGAAACGCCGACTGACATTCCTCGGACCACACAAAGGGTGCATTAGATGCAAGTAATTTGTGAAGTGGCGCAGCTATTGAAGCGAAATTTTGTATGAAGCGACGAAAATATGATGCGAGGCCAAGAAAACTTCGCAAATCCTTAAGTCTTGTGGGGCATGGAAATCGAAGGACGGCAGCGACCTTTTCGGGGTCAGGGCGAATACCGTCCTTGCTGACGACATGACCGAGAACCTTGACGGATTTGGTGGCGAAACGGCACTTCTTAGTGTTGAGCTGCAGACCCGCACCGGCGAGGCATGTTAGGACGTCATCCAAGCGGCTCAGGTGCTGAGAAAACGTTGATGAAAATATGATAATGTCATCAAGGTAGCAGAGACACGTCTTCCATTTCAGACCACGCAGGACGGTGTCAATCATGCGTTCAAACGTCGCGGGCGCATTGCAGAGCCCGAAAGGCATCACGTTAAATTCGTATAGGCCATCGGGGGTTGCAAATGCCGTTTTTTCTTTGTCGTCATCGTGCATGGGAATTTGCCAATATCCCGAACGCAAATCAAGGCTTGAAAAGTATTCGGCGCCTTGCAGTGAAACAAGGGCGTCGTCGATGCGTGGCATGGGGTATACGTCCTTGCGTGTGATGTTAAGTGCCCGGTAATCAACGCAAAAGCGCACGGAGCCATCTTTTTTCCGTACCAAAACAACAGGGGATGACCAAGGGCTAGTTGATGGACGAATTATTTCTCGTTGGAGCATGTCAGCGACGTTTTCCTCGATGATTTTTCGCTCAGCGAGAGACACGCGGTACGGGCGGCGATGTACAATAGATGTTCCCTCCGTCTGAATGCGATGCGCTGCAGTGGTAGTTCGGCCCAACGTTGAAGAGCAGGTGTCGAAAGAATCGGCGTGTTTCGTTAATAACGCAAGCAACTGCTGCGCCTGCATAGCTGTTAAGTCATCACTGATAAGAGCTGTGAAGGGAGAGGATGAGGCAGGCTTACTCATAGAACGGTCGTTGGTAGAGGCAGGGTTAAGTGGCGTGACGCTGACAGGCTCAGCATCCACAACACAGGCTACTGCAGTGCCCTCTGGCAGGAGAACTTTCTCTGGCGTTTCATTCGTAGCAATGACGAGCGCGGAGCCATGGTGAAAGCGTACGACACCTGATGCAAGGGCTATGCCTTTTGCGACGCAAGTCGACGAAGGGGACACCAAGACGTCACCGTGGTCGATGTCCTTAGAGATCAGGGTCACAATTCGTTCTTGGTGTGGCGGTAGTTCGAGATCTTCGCGAGCGAACAGGCGTAGAGGCTTGTAGACGCCTTCGTCGAACATGGAGTCCGTATTAGTTAGGTGCAGAATCCGTTCACCACAACATATAGCGGCTGAAGAAGAAGATAGGAAGTCCCACCCTAGAATTAGCTGTTGAGAGCACCGGGTAAGCACAGTGAACTCGATGTAATGCAAAATGTCATCAATAAACACACGAGCAGTACAAAGAGCAAAAGGGCGGATAGCGTTCCCCTGGGCTTCGACTAGATTGGGTCCATTATAAGGTGTCATTACTTTCTTCAGGCGTTTGCACAAATCATACCTAATCACAGAAACTGTAGCACCGGTGTCCACCAAAGCGTCCACGAGAACTCCTTCCACCGTAACAGAAACCATGTTGAACGGGCGTGCTGGAGGAATATGAGTCCTACTGTTACATGCAGTTTCTCCTCCGAAAACTGCATCATTTAGTTTTCCGACCGGTTATCAGTAGTAAACGAGGCTGGCCGAAGAGGAGAGGAGGAGCGACGGAAGGGCGAAGGTGATCGGCGTCGGCTTGAACGGTAAGTGTTCCGCGTCTCAGTCGACGCGGGTGGAGATGGAGACCGCTGCTGTCCAGATGAATAACGCCGAGCGTAAGAATCCCCTCTGGAAAAGTCCCGTTCGCGCATGTCGTACCCGCGACGCTCGTCCTGCTGGCGCTTGCGGCAGAAGCGCGATATATGGCCACGATATCCACAGTAAAAGCATGTTGGGCGAGACGGGCGCCAAGGCGGGTAGTAGAGGTCGTTCGGCACACCGGGAGATAGCGCACTCAAGTGGACTGACGGAGGGTCGGGTGGGATTGGCCGGAAGTGGACCGGTGGTGCAGCAGCAACCGGCGTGAATGATGGCAGCGGTGAAGTAGAGTTTACGTTGCGAGGAGGCGCGGCCGCAACTTGCGCGTACGTTGGAGGGCTAGACGGAGGTGGCTGGACGTAGGCTGGACCGGTGAATGATGTTAGTTCCTCCCTTACGATGTCACGGAGGGCCATGCTTGAAGGCTGTGTGACAGATGAAGAAGGTTGTGAGATGCCCATTGATTGAAGTTCTTCTCGTATGATCTCCCGTATCATGTCACGCAGGTCCCGGTCTGCGGTACGGTGTTCACTATTGCCCGACTGAAGGCGAACAGAATCAAGTTCGTCGAGACGCTGACACGTAGAGACGACGTCCGTGACAGTAGAAGGATTCTGGGCAACAAGGGCATTGTAGGCAATGCTTCCGATGCCCTTCAGGATGTGGCGCAGTTTGACCGACTCGGACATCGAAGAATTGACGCGCCGGCAAAGCGCAAGGAGATCCTCGATATAAGATGTGTATGACTCGCCGGGATGTTGTTGGCGAGTATCTAGGGCCCTCCTCGCTAGAGCGGATCGAACGGCTGGCGTGCCGAATACTTGGCGAAGCTGCTGCTTGAAGGCAGGCCAGTCGGTGAGGTCGATCTCATGGTTCAAGAACCATGTCTTGGCAACGCCCGTGAGATAAAGCGATACTCGGCGGAGCTTGTTAGAGTCGTCCCAGTGATTAGTTGCGCTTACCCGCTCGTAGTTATCGAGCCAGTCCTCCACATCTTCGCCGCGGAGACCAGCGAAGATCGGAGGGTCACGCTGGTGGTTTACGATGTAAAGAGGAGGGGCTTGCGGCGCAGTGACGGCTTGCGGCGCAGAGACGGCTTGCGGCGCAGAGACGGGAGCCGAAAGGGCATCCACCCACTCACTCTGAGACATGTTGGCGGACTGAGGGTCCAAGCGGCGGCCTGAACGGAGCTCCAGCGAGTAGGCGTTGTAAGTAGAGGTACTGGGAACGTCAATCCACCTCCACCACGTATGACGACTCGGTTGTAGCGAGGTTTATTGGCCGTGAACTCGGGAACGAACAAGCGCAACGGACCCGACAAAGAAGCGCTCGTGCCAAGCAGATGATGATTGTCAGCCAGAACATATGATGATGATTGACTGCTGTTCAGATGAGGATGAAGCGCATAATAGATGCCTACAATATATATATATATATATATATATATATATATATATATATATATATATATATATATATATATATATATATATATATATATATAAAGAGATAGTGATCAGAGAACACCGTTATTGGCATCAAGGAGTGTCAATGTATCAAAGGTTGGCAGGGGGGTGCAAAAAAGACACTTGCCCCTTCAAGTGGTGTCAACCAGCCCTCGCCCTCACCCAAGCTTTACTAGTGCTTTCTCCCTTCCCCAACCGTGATGCAACACTAGTTTGCACCCCCCGTGAGAAAATCCTGCCAACGACCATGTGTGTTAAAGGTACTGTTTTCCAGGAAATAATATGAAATAGCAGGCACAGAATTAGCGTTCTCTTCAATTCTTCGAAGGCCTTACACATGTATTGTATTTTTTTTTGTCGTCTGTGTTCTGTTTGCAATGGCTGTCATGTGAAATATATGTATTTCGCTTTCAATATCTGTCGCTTTCCGCGTGATCATTGGTGCCCAATATTTGGGGTGCTTGCATTCGAGGGCATATATATTTCAAATTGTGTCATATTGTCTGAGCACAGAAAGCTTTAGAGAAACTATAACCGTTGCAAAACTTTTTTTCGCTTATTTTGTACGACGTGACGTGAAGCCGCTCATTGTCGGACCTGTTCACTTGACACTGTTAAACGTTTGGACGAATACTGCTTGCGTTTTGCGTATTTGCAAGCACTGACGGATTATCTGTGGTTTTGCTGGAGCACGAGTCGCAGATAAGTAAAGCAGCGTTAAAAACACGTCATATTGGAAACATCAACATATGGATTGCTGAGGCCGAGTTTGACGCGAGTCTTACGAGATGGCGCCACACATCAATGGCTCTCGCAGAACTGGTTCAGTCGAGGCCAGGGAAAGGAAATCCAGGTACGACAGTTATGCTGTCCAGAAAATAGCTTTTTCAAAAATTGAAGAAAAAAGAATCTTAACCAATGAGCAAATTGAAAATGCGCGGTCAAGCTGACGAGCCGATTGAGGTACTGAGGTACTTTCTGCACAATTTTGTTGCGGTTGCCTACGAGGCTACGATCGACACGATGGTAAAATTTTGCGTTAGTTGTACGCTTGCTGCAGCCGGTTGACACTCGTCAAATACAACACAACTATACCTTATGATTGGGCCATTTTTAATGCAGTGAAGAACGTTTGCCCATTGATGTTTTCTTTTGAATTCCCATTAAGGAAGGGGGCACAAAGGGGGGCTCACTTTTTGAGGTGGTGATTGACAATGGGGTTTCTACGCAGATGTTTTATAGAGGATATTTATAATACTTAGCCATGTTTTCATGACACAGTAACAGACAGTAATGAATGCTTCTAAAGTGTAACGTAAAAAAAAAGCTGAATTCAGTAATAGGTATCTGTCCACGACTTTCTCCGTCGAAATGGAAATTTTAAAAAAATTAAATGAAAAGCATATGTTGCCATATTTATAACATGCGGTTTTCTGGTGACGTTCGCAGCTTTGGTCAATTTTTAGTCTGCATTAATTCTACGTTCTGTAAGATGTATTCGTAACGAATTGCGCGTAGGAACCTGTATGCTATGATGCATTACTTGATGACGGCATATTATTCTGCAATATAACAGCGCAGCTACTTATACCTCTCTCAGTTAAATTTGCTTTTCCGTGGTCAAATTGACAAATTTGCGTAGTCCCTAATAAAGCGTAGCGTAACCACAGGCAACGGTTCTGGAAAATTTAAACCTACACAAAGTCCGTCCATCGATTTTCTGCATAATCGCTTCGGAAATCAATACCTCCCAGAATTTGAGTCGAACCAACATCACAGTGGTAATTTCTAGAGTTATTACGCGCTAAAACTTTGATATAATTATGGGCACACTGTGCGATGGGGCTTTGAAAATTTGAAGCACCTGTTTGGGATTCCGTAGCGTACCCCTAAATCTAAGTATACACGGGTCTTTATAATTTTAGCCTTCAGCGAAAATACGACTGATGCGAGTGGGACCATGCACACCGTCGAGTTCAGCAGCCAAGCACCGCATAACCACCGCTACGGCAGCTAGAACATACGTTCAAGCTGCACAGAGTGCTAAATGCCATGATTTATGTGGGGCTTTATTATGTCTATTTCACTACACAGAATTTCATATTTGGTCTACTCCAAACAATTCAATATCTTTCTCAGGAATCAGTGTCAGAAATTCTTGACACCTATGGTCTCGAGAAAGGTCGCTGACGCTATATAAGGGCAACTGGAAACGATATTTTTTATAAGCACTTTTCATTTGTTGATATTTTTTTCGTTCATTTGTAGAAAGTATCGGATTCTCCTAATAACTTACGAATATGTGTAAGCTTGCAAATACGATCAATTACCTGATTTGTCAGACCACCGGTTGTGTATAATTTAGTTCCAGCTGCTTGATATCGACGCTGTGCCCAATTTGATACACTACATAATTTCACCTTCGGAGCTCTTTTATGTTTACGAATCACAAAGTTATCTTTGAAATGGCGTCACGCGGGCTTTTAGAATATCGTAAAAAAAGTTATAGCTGACGTATCGCAAAGTTAGATTTCGTACTATGTAATTTCTGGGCATTGTTCTGAAACATATATTACAAGGAATACTTCGGATGAACTTCGATGTCACGATTCGTTTGCTTGCGAATCATGAAAGTAGTAGAGTTTGCAACGGCTTGACAAATGGGAGTTTTACTTTCAGTCCGCATATTAAATGAGGAAGCTTGGTTTTATCATTAAAGAATGGCAAAATATACACGAAATGTCTTTATATGAGGAAATCTGAAAAAAGTTATAAATACTCTAGAACAAATACATATAGGTTGGTACCGTCAATTAAAAACTACAAAGGGAGGAATAAGTTTGCGATATCTCTCAGAAAATAAGAAAAAAAAAGATGTACCACAAACTGAGGTGCTATTATTCTGCAATAGTTTATGAACGGCCATGTCAATGTAAACTAGCAAATAGGTAGAGCAGTAATATAGGCAAGCCAATTCGACTTAATATGTGGTTTTTAATTTAGTGCACAGTAGCGTGAAACACAACGCATGATATACGTTCTATAAGGCAGTGCTCCATATTCTTCTCGTAAGCTAATTTATACTCATTTCTCAATCGTGGCTTTGATAAAGACTAGTGTTTAAAAAACTAGTAATAGTATTTATAGTCATCGTGCATAGTATGTGATGTTGGTATATGAACACTTAAATGTGCATATTTCTCACAAGCGACATTTTTTTTAGTTCAAAAAGCTTGCGTTGATGGTATGCAAGCACGCAAGTCGACGACGACAAAAAAAATGCATTGCTATCATTAACCCACCACAATTGTAAGCTTCAAGGCGCAGTCTAATAAAAACGAATGTTTAATATTGATAATAAACAAAATACGAAATGGACATATAAAAACTGTCTTGGGGACCTCCTAACAAGACTAAATGGATGTTAGATGAATCTTGGCAAGCAGGGAGTCATATTTGATACTTGTGTTGCGGGGTTTCGCACTGCATGGGTGATGCAAAAAGACAGGTACTCTCGATACCGCCCATGCAGGCTTAGAAGTGCTTTATTAAATGGTGTCTTATACAAGTTATAGAGCATCAGAAATAAAGGTGAAGAAAGATAAAAGAATAAAAAGTCAATAAACAATTTCCATGTAGGAAAAAAAATCGCAAAAAAAAGTACGAAGACACAGAGGAGTAAGCAGGGGACATTCTGACAACTGCCACCTAAAGGAGTACAACGCCTGCCTGTTCTTTCTGGAAGGGTAAACACAACGGAAAGGAATATATGATGATATTAAAGAAAAAAAGACAGGAAACAATAAACACAGACTGAATAAGTAGTCACATGAAAGACGTCTATAAACACGAGGCCATACAGTTCGTGTTCATCAAAGTTATCGGAGCTTGATGGGCCTAATCACGGCGAGCAGCGCATCCTCTCGGAAACAAGCAGTCGTCAATGGTCATGCACTTTGATCTAACAAGTCAATGTTGACAAGCAGTGCCCAAGCAGTGACAAGCAGTGTTGACAAGCAGTCAATGTTGACAAGCAGTGCCCGCTGCGTAACAAGTGCGGGATGCCCGAAGGTTAGGTCTTCAACTGTCTCACAGGAGACACAAAACGTACAAAACCTATGAAACGCACAATTGGTACGAGGACCCAGACCTGTCCGTTCTTGTTATATAAATGTGCGACAGAAAGCTAATTGCTATGCAGAAGCAGCCCGTGTTCTAATATCGTGATTTGATTACGAGATACAGCGCATCATTTTGGGGTGGCTGAATTTCCGTTGAATCACGTTGTCCCTTTGGAATGGCACTAAACTTATTGTTAAATGTATTTAAGGAGAGGTTGGTGTGAATGTGTGGCGCCGGCACATTCTCGTGCGCAGTACAGTTGGCGTCGTGAAGTATACTGTACAAGCACAAAACTATAGGCGTATGGATTAACGTTCGTGCTGTTAGCTCTTGTTCTTCAATAAAAGAATGTGTCCGCTCGAAAGAACAGTTTACAAAACACAAATACTCTCACCAGCAAAATATTCACGCGCAACATAAATGTCCACCTAATTAAGATGTCACAGCCGATCATTAGGAACCTTTAAAAATGTGTCTTACATCGCGCTCTATAACTGCAACAACTATATTTGCGCAATCCATGCTGTACAGACACGAAAATAAAATAAACATGTAGCCAAAAATACCGGTTGATAATAACAATACGAACTATATATTTATGGAATCTCTATTATTCCTGATTAATCCATGAATTGTGGCAATGCGCGCGCACCAATGCTTTGGAATTTTTCATTGGCCACGGGCCCTAATATTTCTTATTAACATTAACTGTGTAACCTCGTAGTTTTATTTAATAAATGGACACTGAAGGCAACTATTACGTCGACGTTGATTGTTGAAATAGCGGTCAGAAACCTTGTAGTGTTACTTTTGTGCCACGGAAGGGCCTATTTGAAATAAAATCACGTTTTAGTGGTCTGCATCGGGTTAGCGCACTTCAAGTTACCCGCCTCAAGAAGCGGACCAACCGGACCGACTCACGTCACTGCAGCCGTGCACAACGTTGCGCGGCTTTACTGCGCTAGTAGCAGCAAACCGAAAGCAGCGGGAGCCACAGCAGCAACAACGGCTATTGATCGATTTCCCGCCATTGGCATCGAGATAGGAAACGTTTGTTTCAACTGCGCCCCACTAGATGGCACCACCTGACTATAACAATGTGAAAATTGAATTGTGAACCACTCGCACCATTCCCCATAGTAACGTCCGGCGGTTCTTTTTTTTTCCATGAATCGAACAGAAACGAACGAGCAACATTTTATTGCGTCTCTTGATGCATGGAAGGATCTTTATTTAGTGCAGGTAGATAGATTACTTGTGATTATTTTGTAGGTGGTCCGTCTGATGCCATCAGAATAATTTTGAAACTTTCCTACTGCGGCGCTTGTGTTCTTGTACATTTACCTTGATTACTCGGTAAGTAGAGCACTGTTGTTGATAATATTGTCGTTTTAGATGTTGTCATACACTGAGCTTTCACTCTGACGTAAATTGTTATTTGAATTTAGTGTCCCTTTAAAGTTTCTTACGAAGAGTAGCATAATTTTTGCATCGTATAACATTGTGCTTAGAATTCTTCAGCTTCTTCATACGAGCTTCTTCATACGAGCACTGTTAGTTTTCTTTTTTATTCAGTGCAAGAAGTATTTTGTAGAGGCTCAGCTTAGACGAAGCCCATGAAAAACGTTTTCTGCCAATTGGCTAACTTACATCGGAATATCAAATTCTATCACTGAATGAATGCTACCTAATTCAGAGTTTTGCGCTCCAGCTATGAACCAAGTTTCCTTTGACAACGGGCAGCTCAGCATTTTTAGCTAATACCTCCTAGAAAAAAAAAAACTAAAAGATTTAGCGTATCACTCACCGCTAAATGAGGTAGAGATAATGGTACTCCTCATACACTGCTTGTGCCCTGAAATGAGCTGCGTTTTCTCATGGGATCTCAAAGGGGCTTGGAACGCCGTGAAAAATTATGTTGGGGTTTAAATTTCGGGCTATCCAAATCTCTCTTATGTCGTATGTCATTTTGCTGCCTGTGTTTTCTAAGCTGATTCATTTTATACGTAGCAGTGAGTCTTACGGGCCACCCAGAGAAGCGATACTGATTATCGACGTATGAAGCGTAAAGCAAAAAGCATTCCATGAACTTTTCCTTTGAAGGTGTTGTAAAGTGACAAATCTGAAAAGCTGTTTTTTTTCCTCCTCTTTGTGAGCAGATATAAGAATGTCGGTGTATGAATTTGCTGACGATATGTTTCATCGGTACAGACGCGAATATTATCTATATATTTAATACAAAAATGGGGCAAGGGTAACTGCTATATACGCAGTAATGGAATAGCACACTTACTATATAATCCTGGAAAAAAATGTGATTTTTGAAATCGCGAGTTGCTAAGGCCCATGATGGATGACATGCGGCGATTCTACCGGGAATAGCTTGGCATAGCCGGTGCTTAGTGTGTTGTATCATAAACGGAAAGTGATATCCCCAAGTTGTATGTTGTCTCTGACAAGTTCTTTTTTCGAACATTGTTTAAATCCCTCTCAGCGTTCGGACAACTATGCCCAACTAACTTAAACCATGCAGTACATGAAAATGACCGATTATGTCAAATTGTTCTTCCAACGTCGAATCAAACTTGTTTTCGCAAGCGAATAATGTGCTGTACAAAGTGTCAGAGTGGCCCTGTAGTGCAACAGCCTGCGAATCACAGTGAAAAGATCAAATGCCATTGTTTCCGCTGCAAAAAACAAATACGTGTTTCGCGCTGATTTAAACGTAGGTTTCCACTCGCTTGATGTTGCACGGGAACGCAAAATTGATTGATATGTGGGTTTTAACGCTCCAAAACCACCATATGTTTAAGAGAGACGCCATAGTGGAGGGCTTCGGAAATTTCAGACCACCAGGGGTTCTTCAACGTGCACTCAAATCTGAGCACACGGCCTACAACATTTCCGCCTCAATCGAAAATGAAGCCGCTGTAGCCGCCTGGTATTTGATCCCGCAACCTGCGGGTCAGCAAAAAATTTAGGTGTTGTGTTTTCTAAGACGCATTACGTGGAACTCGCACACAGACGGATTTGTCTGATGCGCTTTCAGTTCTAATTAGATGCCTTCATGTGTTCCCACCTCGTGTAATGTTCGAGCTTTATCATTCCTTTTTTTTTCGATCGCATATAAGCTACTGAGCTTAGCATGAACTACATCTGCTAAACCTTATAATAACAGGTTGTTACTATTGGGAAAGAAATCGGTGCTTTGAATTAATAATGTTCATTATTTACATCCCACAAAACCACTGTTTCAAGAAAATAAAATATACCTAACGTCAAAGATCTTTACGCATACCGTGTACTACATCAAGTGCATTTTGCTGATAAGAAAAGTGCGCACGTGTTAAAGAGTCTGTCAGTCCTCGTTGAACGACCCAGCACCCGCGTAACACGAGCATCCTAAAGATGGTTGATAAAGCGCCATTGAGCAAATTACTATGATAAAACCCTGAGCTGCAATGTACCCAAGTAGTTATAAATCAAGTACAGAAGTGCGCAAACAGAAGTACGGTTTTATCACGCGCGCGCTTGCGTATTCTCTTTCTCCATAAATTTCAATTACCTGTCCGAAGCTTGCAAATTTAACTTGTATTTATGCTTGTTACAATGTCACATGCATACTTTCTTTTTACCGTTGCTTTTCTTTGGACCCATTTTGGCAGTGTACCAGTACATTGTCGTGGTGATGTAATTTACGCGTATTTTAACCTGTTCATAGTGCGAATGCATTTATTTGTATAGTACATGTATTTATGCCTGAAAAAGCACGTGTGGCAATAATGAGACGAACAATGATTTGTGGGGTTTAACGTCCCAAAACTACCCATATCGAGACGCCGTAGCGGAGAACTCCGAAAATTTTGACCACCTGGGGTTCTTTAACGTGCACCCAAATCTGAGCACACGGGCCTACAGCATTTTCGCCTCCATCGGAAATGCAGCCGCCGCAGCCGGGACTCGATCCCGCGAACTGCGGGTCAGTACCTCAGCCACTAGACCACCGCGGCGGGGCAGGCTATACAACAACGAAAACCCTTGTTTGCATTGCGCATGTGTGCACTGCTGCTGTTGCCTTGTGGCCCCCAGCTGGCCTGGTCAAGATGTATACAGCTTTCTTGCTAGAGAGGCCTTCAACATGCACTTTGTGCATGTTGTAAAAATAAATAAAGTACAAGCAATATATCTAGAAACACTGCAATGTCGATTATTGAGCAGCTTGATCCTCTCATGATCAAAATAAACTAAAACGGCATTTATTGGACACCGACGCCTGCGAAATCGTGGCACAATCCTGATGGCCATCTGGGGTTCTTCAACGTGCCCTCACGTCGCACAGTCTACGGGCCTCTGCCATTCTGCCTTTATGAAAATACGACCGCCGCAGCCAAACCCGTAACTTTTGGGTCAGCAGGCGAGTGCCATAACTCCTACACCACCCTTCTAAGCAACGAAACTTTTTTACTTCACAAGCTCGGCGCTCGACTGCAATATTCACCTTAAGTTATCAAAGGATGGTTGATGCAATAATTTCTGCTAGAATATTTAATCATTTGTGTTTTTAATTATACCAGATACGAAATCTGGAATTTCAATTCCACACAATTCAGTGTGTTCAGGCAAGCATTGCCTATAGACCTATTCCATGTTTGTAAACATGGTAGGCGCCGAATGACGTCACGGCACGTTGGCTCCGCCCAGTCGTCCCAGCTGAAAGCACGCCACTAGCCTCTATGAACACGCGATGATGAGCACAGCAGGTGCGCAAGCTGCCTTTGAGAACAGCGCGTCGGGACGCCTGTCGCATGTTTACAAGCCGAGGCTGCAATAGAGAAAGTTGCAGTGGCTGTAGAAGGGTTCTGAAATGAACATACGAGCTATGTTGACGTGTTGAGGTATCCTATAACTGCGGCAATGTAGCTCATTCGCGAAACGTCATCGTCGTTGCTGCAGCCTACGTCACACGTGCACACTTTAATTTGTACTAATGCAAGGACAGACACAGTTCAGTAAAAAGCTCTAGAGTACAATATGCAAACGCGCGGTGTAAAAATACGTGGTCATGAATCGTTACGATTCATGACCACGTATTCATTTATTCATGACGGCATAGAATAAATGAACCGGGGGGGGGGGGGAGTTATCCATGCAAAAGACCTGAGCAACCTTGGCGACACTTTCATCCACAACACGCTTGCGATGATGCTTCAACAACATGCTGTGGACAATACGGTTACGTACTTGCAAGTTCCGCGGCTAAATTCCTTCGCTCAAGCCGACACCACTAAATGCGTACTACTGGTCAAGTTTCCCGCGTGGTGTTTTTCTGTGAATTCACACAGACGTGAAAATCTATAGTGAAGCGCACGAGAACCAGAACTGCCCTCTACGATGCACTTGTGTCAGGTGTGTCATCGCAGCCGCATATAATCATAAAAAAAGCGTAGTCTAAGTCATCCTTTCGTTCGCTGTTACTTCGATGAGCCGTGCCCACGCAGAAACACATGCTCGATCGTTGGCTCGATGACCGAGTGACACCATTAGTTCATGCCAGCATGGCGATATCATTTTGACGTGTCGAAGACTTCTGCAGTAACATCAAGAATGACAACCGTGAAAAATGGTTCGCATTAGACAATGCTATGCAGAACGTTAACGTGCTCTGAGGTAAACGTGCTCGATACGGCTTATTAAAAAAGCGTAATTCTATGGCTTATTCGAACACGTGAGCGAGCTAATCGCTTTTTATGGGTAAGCCGCTCCAAAACATAACCGGTGAAGCATGCAGCGTCGGAGGCAAGTTCTCGCGTTTCACAGCTGCGGCTGATCGGCGACGGTTTTCGTCAAAAGAAAACTGAAAGAAAAAAAAAAAACTGGTCCATCTTTCTTGTACCTTCCCGTGAAAATTCTTCAATACAATACTCTTTCTACTTTGCACGGCCACAAACAGCACGCGCACCAGTGAAAACACAGCAGAAACTGCGGTAGGCGCCGCGGCTTTTGCCCGCCAAGCGAAACCAAGCGTCCGACAACAGCGCCACCGCATTTTCGTGACGTGTTTCTGGTGGAATTTGTCCATGGGTTGAAGGGAATAAAGGATTATCACTCTACCCTACAGGGTCCTTTCACCCATACATTTGCTCAGAAGCGGGTGGTTGGTTGGCTTAAATTATAGTCCTCAGTAGTACATAAAAACAAATTTTTGTTCGGAGCATGAACGCGAACTTTAAGGAATAGAAAGAAAATCGGGAACACGCACTTTAAAACATAACAGAACAATCAAGAGCAACCACCCAAAGCAAGATACAGGGGAAAAACTGAACGAAAACAAAAAGAAAGGGCTTAAGAAGTCAGAATGACCTTTGTGCAGGCACACGGGAATTCAGAAACCTCTATCTAAAGAGAGCTTGCCACCGTTCGGGACAGATTAGGCTCGCTCGTCTTCGTGTATTGAAGCTGAAAGATATTACAAGCTTGTCATGCACCCTGGCTTCACGCAAGTCAATCGCGATATAGGCAGGTCATATCGGTCTACATCACTCTCGAATATCATTCAGAACACTTGCTGCCTACATGACTCACTCGCTGTACACGCATACGTGTCCAGTGCAATAGGTGCCTCGGGACTCCTTGCCGTACCTTGTAAAAGCTGATTTGGCTACCCACCCACAACACCCACATCCACATTTTACTTAAGGTACGTGCACAGACAAACCTTTCGATAAAAAAAAAAAAAAAACCTGCGACGTACCATATGAGCGCTTACAGCTCCATATGGGTCAGACCTCCCTGATGGTTGGTGGTGGTAGTGCCTTGAAGAAGGAGAAGGCGTTTAATTTCTGCAGCCCGGTTGGGAGTACCGCGTAGCGCCTAGGAGGTTGAGCCCGCCGAGAGAAGGTTACGTTGCGCAGGCTTCGTGCCGGGGTTACGCTTACCCCGTCAGTGACCACTCTCTGGGCGCAACATAACCATGGTCTGTTCATCGTGCCAATTATGTGACGCCCAGGTCCCGGATGTGACTGCGACGCACTTGCAGGGGACTTTTACAGAACTATATTTAAACCGTTGTCTTCCTCTCCGCGCAGCGGTCCACGTGCCTGGCCAACGACCCGACTTCGATCGCTGGAATCACGGAAGGGCAGTCTTTTTAAGTAATAAAAACAGAAACACTGCGTTACAATATTATCTACAGCTTGCCGCAAAATTAATATTTTGTGAAAATAGTGGTTTCGTCCTTTATACGACAAGCTTTTAGATAGGTGGACCAGAGCTCTCTCCCCGAAAACATCGCTGAAGTTCTGCCAGTGTTTACTTATGCTTACCGTTTTCTCCTACGTGAAGTACAAGTTGTATGAAGGAAAATAATTACAGCCAAACGCGGCTTAGCCTCGCGTCAGCTGACAACACGTCCTGTTTCCCAGTTCGTTTGTGTTTTTATGAGTGTACCAGTGTTCTGAGGCGAAGCATGTCAGCATCATAAGCCATGAACGCTCATCCGTGCACCTGCATCGGTGCTGCCACTTATATATTCCCAGTGTGGGTCGTATATGCAAGCTACGGCATCTTCTCCGACCCTGCTTTCCAATACGAGCCAACGGCACTGTCAGGCCTAACGTCCGAAGGACTGAGAACACCTATAGCGGGTCCAATCTACGCCCGCATCTCCGGGCGGTGGCGGGCCGTGCGGAATTCGAGCCTGCTCGAGATGGAAGTGCTATCACGGCTCGCATTACAGCGGATGCTTATCGCACTGGCCGACGTATATGGAAGGCGGTGGAACAAAGCGAGGTGAAGGTAGAAAGAAAAAAGAATCGAAAGAAATAGAGAAAGCGTGCTAATAAACGAAGAAGAGGAACGATATCACGCGTTCGGGTTTAATATGCCGCGCGAGCCGCGAGGCATTTATACGGGGGGCGAAATAGCGTTGTCGGTGCTTGGAGCGCGTGGTCCGCCGACTGTGCGTGTGCGCGCGATCCTTCTTTCTTAGCGCAGCGGGCGGAGAGAGTCCTTTCCGGGTGGTCCGCTCTTGTCACCGAGCACCAAATGAGCGATAACTGCCCTTGATCATTTCGCTCACGAGCGGTTTAGCGTATAGGTATGTGTGCGTATAATACGCGCGAGGGGCATGCCGCCTGCAGTACACTTCGGGAATAAAAAAAAAACAAGAAATCTGCAGTTCCAGTTGCAGCACGGCGGTGGTGTCTGCACGTGTATACCTGTACTTGCGCGGAACGGTCGGTCGGTTCGGTCCCGGTGGCGGCCCTCTGCTCCCGCAAAGAAAGAAAAAAAACACAAATAAACACAGCCGGCATTTTTTGGAAGGGCCGATCGTTTCCCGCGACCAACCACTCGCTCATATCTCTTGACTTTCCGGCGCACTCTTTTGTTCCTTTCTCCCCGCGCAAGAGCGCGCGCTGTCCCCCGGGCACCGTCTCCCCCGCACAGATCTCTTCCCCTCCACCCCCTCACTCTTCCCCCCCGTTCAACACGTCCACTCGAAATGTCCCCTCGCTTCATTTCGCCTACCCTGTTTTTCGTATACCTGGTCACTGCGGCCACGGTGTTTCCCACGTTCCCGCACGGAGCAGGCGCCTCCGTTGAAGAGCTAACGAGCCAAGCGTCGCGGTATCGGAGGTGTCGGAAAGAATTGCGGGGACGGGTTGGAGACTGAGCATCGAGGAGGCTGCTGCGGTGGTGGTCCGCGTAGTGGTTGTTGAAGAAAAGAGAAGGTACCTCATTTCTGTCTGCCATAAGGGGGACACGACGCAGTGCCTTGGCGGAATGACGCCCGAGTTGGACGACTCGATGAGGGGGCCACTTAGCGAGAGAGGAAAAAAAAAAAGAAACGATGTTATCGCGACAATCGTGGAACTTCCTGATGAGCGAGAGTGGTGATCGACTAGTTATGCCCCCGACAAAGCATTGTACGAAACAAGGCGCGGAAGCAAGTGAAGATCGGGTAAAGGGAAATCGGGGAGCCTAAAAAAAAAAAAAAAAAAGGGCCGGGCTGGTGGTCTGAATACCGCGTCGTTTGCTGCGGTGACCCACCCCCCCTGCTCACCTGTATTTTGTCGCACGCGGTTGTTTTCTTCGAACATCGGGACGCGCTATTGACCGCGGTGCGTACCGAGCGAGCCTGCAGCTTGAAGCCGGCCTTATTATCGGCCGAAAAACCATTGCTTTCTGTTTTTCTTTACGTTAATTTTTTTTACGTGCGTGCACAGCGTACGTGTTACCACGTACCGATCCTTTCTAAATGCGAATGCGCACTGCAGAAAACGGCGGGGGTGCGGTGGCGTGCTTGGCAGAGTAGTGTGAACGAGGCGCATAAAGGAGAAAAAATGTCGACTGCCACCCATCCCCCGTACACACAGGCTGCTTTACCCTCCGTTCTTCTATGCGCGAGGGTATAAGGTGATAAATCAAACTGAGTCCCCGCGTTCTGACACCAGTCTCGCCACTGCAAAAGCTGTATGCCATCGTTCCGGTGCAGCACCGGTCTGTCCCCGTCCCCTCGTTTACGTCGGCTAGGGCACACTGGACCGGCTTGCCCCACAACATATACGCAAGCCCGTCTTTCGAATACGGGCTTTTCGCGCACGTGTCCGCGAACGCGCACACACACACACACACACACACACACACACACACACACACACACACACACACACACACACACACACACGCACACACACACACACACACACACACATATATATATATATATATATATATATATATATATATATATATATATATATATATATATATATATATATATATATATATATATATTCACGGCTAGTTGTCTTTTCACCCACTTTTCTTTCTTCTAATTTACATTACAATTGGGTCTAATAACTTCACCTATTCATTTTTTGGCATCATTGTCTGTTGAATCTCATTAATGTTGTGTCAGGGCGCAGAAAAACCGGCCCTTAAGTATACAGATCTTTTCTTGATATATATATATTAGAGATTATGATATCAGATCGTTACAGATTATGATATATATTAGAGATTAGATTATGAAAAGTCTGGCTTCGGTTGTCGTAGAAGTAGGAAAAAAATGCGCTTCTAAAAAGCTGTTCATTGGTGACGATTTGATCTTAGAACGAACTTCATCACACCTGAAGAAGATTGGTATCTGATCAAAACGTCACAAATAAACAGTTTTTAACGCGTATAATCATTTTTGTTATATGTGTGACTACTTTAATGCGCTTCCGCCGTTGCGTCACTCGCTCATTCATTCAGCAAGTGTGTGTAGGATACAGTGGCCGCGGAAAGAAAGTCGCCCCAGTACAGTTGTCACAGCAAGTAACTCTACAATGGGCTCACGTCGGTAGAATCGTGCCTAATCACCACCCTCGGCAGTGTTGGCTAAATGACGGATGGATATAGTGTAGACGGGTGTTTTCGTGTTGATGAAACAATGAAATTCCAGGTGATACTCTGTACAGTCTGACAAGACCTCTAAGAAACTACTGCGTCAACTTTTACATCATCACGTGAGGTAATTGATTGGCTGATATCTGCGGTTTAACGTCCCAAAACCACCATATAATTGTGAGAGACGCCGTAGCGGAGAGCTCCGGACGTTTCGACCACCCGGGGTTCTTTAACGTGTGCCCGAATCTGAGCACACGGGCCTACAGCATTGCCGCCTCCATCGGAAATGCAGGCGCCGCAGACGGGATTCGATCCCGCGACCTGCGGCAGCAGCAGCCTGAGTACCTTAGCCACTAGACCACCGCGGCGGGGCCTTTCGTCGTAATACCGTGTTACCCGCATATTATCTCAATAATGCTAATTTCGAAATCTGTGTCCTGTTGCAAATATGTACGCGTATTTATTTCTTGTTCTGATCTTTCCTAAAAGATCGGACGGGAACTGGCACACTCATGTGTGGAATGGCCGATGGCTCCGTATACGAGGACTACATATACGCCCAAGAAAAGGAGAGAAAGACAAAGGGAAGACAGGAAGGTTAACCACGTTGTACCCGGTTCACTACCCTGAAAAGGAGGAAGGGGATGAAAAAATGGAGAAAACAAGGAATAAAGAGAGAACAAGTAATACGAGGGGACACACATCTGCCTCCACCGCAACCTATATACATTTGAGACTAGGTCTCTCCGTGGTTGTCTAAATGCAGACTGGAATCCGAGATGTTAAAAGAGGCTTGAGAGGACTGTGTGCAAAGAATCCAACACTTGCAGTGCGCATTGAGCTGATGAAGTTCTTTGGTCATTCTGTTGAGCAGAGTGCACACCGTGGGGCTGAGAGAGCGTGTATTTTTAGATTTTCGTCATGCAAATCATCTGCGGGTGATGAAATACATGGCGTCCAAGTGGCTTGTTGTATGCTACATCTTCCCCCCTGTCTCCCTCCTCTCTCTTCGTCTATAAGATTCCCCCGTCTATTTCCCCAGGGTATGACAGCATAGCGGTGCTTCTAGATTTATAGTTAACATCTCTGCCTTTCTTTTTTTCTCACCCGTTCCTTCCTTCTTTGAAGTCAGCTGGGCAGTAGAGGACCTCATTCTCGAAGAAAAAGATTTTGGCTGACCAGCTAGTCGGACCTGACCATAGACCTAAAGCCGATCCCCCCCCCCCCCCCCCAAAAAAAAAAATTATCGTTGATGAAATCCTATATCATTAACTGCAGCTCGTTGGCAGCCACGGGCCCTTGCGCCATGAAACACCGTGTATCATCTTCATGTTTTCTAGAACTTCTAGAACTAATACGTACATCCTTATGCATGCATACACCGACCGCATAAAAATGACGCTAATCGCACGTTATGCTTTTTATGCCGCAATGTTGAAGCGTTCTTTTCGTACTGTAAAATATTGTTTGAAAATGATTACGTTTTTTTTTTCTGAACTGGAACGCATGGCATCCGTTTGGGACCCCAGTAACAAAATGGACAACTATCAACTTGAACTTATCTAGAACTGGGTGGCCCACTTCACTATTTTCTGATTATAACCGTACCTATAGTGCCAAGCTTACCGTTAGTATTGCTACTCCACAGTGTAAAAAAAAAAATTCTGCACTTGCTTGTTCCATGATATATATATATATATATATATATATATATATATATATATATATATATATATATATATATATATATATATATATATATATATATATATATAAAGAACACAAGCGAGTACACGTACGAAAGAGCAATACTTTTATGCCAACGTTTCAGCCGTGGCACGGCCTTCGTCAGGGAACGAAGCAGGGAACGACGCAGGGAACGACTTCGTCAGGGAACGACGCATTCCCTGACGAAGGCCGTGCCACGGCTGAAACGTTGGCATAAAAGTATTGCTCTTTCGTACGTGTACTCGCTTGTGTTCTTTATACGTACCAGACCCCTTGAACTTCCTGCTGAATATATATATATATATATATATATATATATATATATATATATATATATATATATATATCATCGCAACCCCATTCTTAAGCATAAATTGATAACCTCGCCAAATACCTAAGATCAACAAATCAGTCTGACCACCTGTAGAGTGCATGTGCTCCCTCAAGGGTGCTTATGATTATGTTGATCACATTCTCTCCTTCTGTGTCTCTTTACCTCTCCCTTTATCCCTTTTCCCCAGGGCAGTCTAGCAAAGAAGCATATTGGGCTAGTTGAAGCATACTATTACGGGTCAGCGCACAAAAATGATAAAAAGCACGAGAAAGTGAATGACACAAACGCTGTATAAGTGAAAGTTAATGACACGTTTCTTCCAATAAACTTTCAGTTGTTAGACAGCGCTGGTGTCGTGCACTTTCTTGTGTGTGTTTTTTTTTGTCCTTTTTGTGTGCTGATCGTGATGAGAGTAGCAAACCTGACGTTCCTCTGGTTAAGCCTCCATTCGTTTGCTTCCTTCTTTCTCTAGCCCCATGTTGTTCAGCTTCAGGCTGTCTTACAAATGTTAAGGCCGTGAGAGGAATGTGGTATCGCAAGAGTTGTGCACAGGAAGCTAGACGCTGGCATGAAGTCGTTGCTTTACTGAAGCTTCCCGCTGTTGTGTGGGCAGTGCTGTATACACCCAGCTCTAATTCTGTGTGCTTACATGCTTGCACACAGCCAGAACATTAACGAAAAAGTGTTGATCACGAAGTGAACTGCCTTGTCACCATACCATTAAATTCTGCGATCCTGTGCGCTTCTTTGTTTTTCTCGGTTTGGCTATTTGTGCCTGCTTCAAACACACAGCAGTTGGATTATGCTGTACAGGAGAACTGATGGCAACTTCACTTTCTTAGACCAGGTGTCTGAAATGCATAACATGTTCCTCCACTGTTGACCGATTTATTGCACCAGTACATGTAATGTTTGTTGTTCGTCAGCTCTGTGTCTCGATTGCCGCCTGTGTATCGCAGTTTTCTGTGCGAGCGCATGTACCTATTGATACCAACAACCAACCCTCCACTTCACAATGCTCGCTTGGACAGCTCGAATGGATCAAGACGATCGCGTGCCCCGCGCGAAGTTGCACAAAGAGGCACGCTTCGTGCGTGGCCATACACCCAAAACGCATCTGTAGTACATGCACAAAGGCACGAGACAAAAGTGAGCGACGCATTCCTGTAGGAAGGAACGTACGAGCCCGGCAGCGCTATCTTCCGAATGGAGGGAGAACAGGCAGAATACATAACGTCCTAAAGAACGAACTGCGTGGGATGAAGTGGACGGGGAATATGCACTGCAGGCGACGGGAAGAGAACTGACGGGTTTTTTGATTTACGACCTCTTCATTCGTCGCTGACAGGTGTAAAAAGGAGTTGCTCTGCCTATTGTTCGCCCACACTCACTCCCGCGTACGCAACGCTCTAGTTATTTATATATTTTTTTTCTACCCGCTTCCAATTCGTCTGGCGGGGCACTTTCCCCGAAGCGGCATGCATAACGACGTTTTGGGTAGTGGGTGGCAAAGGGAGCAACGGGAGTAAAAAAAAAGGGTTGTTCGACGTCATACGCGGTTCGTTATGCAGAACTCTCCGAGGGAGGGCGCGGACGCGCTCCCTAAAGGGGATCGAGGGGCGCATTTTCTTTCGCTCATTCGTTAACTGTACTTATTTTTTACCTCCTCTTTTTTACATATATACGCGGTATTGCTTACGCCGCAAAATTAGAAAGAGATGAGTCGACTGCCACTGCGTGGCTGTACGGACTGTTGAGATCGGAAAGGCCGAAAGCTGAGTCGATGAGCATCCACCCACTTGAAGGAAACGCGCTTCGATGTGAAAAAAGAAAAAAAAACGGGAAAAAAAGATAAAAAAGGGAAACTGTGCGGGTCCCCGGGGTTCCGCTCTGTCTGTGTAGTTCGCGGAGCGATGTGGCTTGGGAGAAAATTGGGAGGGTCTACCAGCGCCGACGCGACGTCGTTTTCCCTAATCTCCGGTCGACTGAAGGTGAAGGATGGCGCCCCGGGGGACCGCGGGGCGTTCTTGTTTGTTTATATAATATTGTTTTTCCGTTTCCCCATGGTTTCTATCGCTGGCTGCTTCGCCTGGTCGCTTCGATTTGCGTCGTCAGGACTGCGTGGTGGCGTACGTCTACGCGAGCGCGAGATAGCCAGTTCTCACGTGTATAGCCCGCACAGTTTGAGTTTTTTTTTTCTGTACCCTTCCTGACCGCTAACTTATTCATTTGCCTCAGCCTGAACGCTCGAAGACCCGAAGTAGCCTGTACTGTCTATGGAGCGTTTCACTCTGTCGTGTGTATACTTCACAGCGCATCGTGATCCGTTCGTTTGTTTCTCAAACAAGCCATGCGACAGAACTGCGAGTCGTTGTAGAATTGTATAATTATCCACTCCCACCAACGTATATAGATTGTACCAACGCCGACTAAATTTCAAGGCCGAAAGGCTGCCGCAGTGACGTCACAGGCTGGGGGCCCAGTTACGCCGCGAACGCGGCGGAAAGCCTGCGTTTCGTTCACGTTTTAGGATGGTAGTGGTGGTAAAAAACATTTATTTCAGAAAAAGTTTACTAGAGAGTGCCGACGTGGCCCATCGGCGTGCTAGAGTGGCAAGACCCTATTCCGGGACGCCAGTGGAGCTGGAAGCTGCCCGTGCGCGCTCCACCAAGGAGCGTTGTGCAGCCAAGGTAGAGCAGCCGAGCAGGTGCTCCTCCCAAGCCTCTCTAGTTGGGATAGGAAAAGGGGATGAGAAAGGGACGGGATTAACTGGGCACGATGCTACGACGTGATATGTGTCGGCGAGCACATGACAGGTCGAGCAGGTGCCATTGATTTCCGGCAAAAAGTGCCTGGCGACCGCCGGACTGATAAAAGTGTTCGTCTGCAGGCGGCGTAGCAGTCGTTCGTCCGCTTTCTCCAAACCGCGTGCGGGGTCCGGGTAGAGGCGGCGCGAAGCCCGGTAATAAGCCAAAATTTCGCGAAAGCGCGTCAGGTTGGTATTGCCAGATTCCGTCTCGGGACATGGAGGGGCAACGGCCCGGACAGAAGAAGCGCGGGCAGCGGCATTTGCCGCCTCGTTGCCGGGCAGGCCCGAGTGGCCTGGGGTCCACACTATACGAATGGGATGAGGGTTAAAGCGCCAAGAGGCTGCCTGTAGTAGGCTAGCCGCCAGCGGAGCAATGGAACCCTGAAGGTACTGAGAACAGGCCGAGCGAGAGTCCGTCAGGATGGTGCGTGAGGCAGGGTGAGAGGCGGCCAAAGCTATAGCAACCTCTTCAGCGTGCGTTACTGTGTCTGCTCGAAAGGAGAGGCCATCTACGTGTTTGCCCTCTGTCATCACGGCAGCCGTGAAGTGACCCGAGGGGGAGGGACCCGAGACGTCCACGTAGAAAACACCAGGACGATCGGAGTGTCGCGTATGAAGGGCCGCGGCGCGTGCTAGTCTACGGCCAGGATGGAGGTCAGAGTTCATATTACGGGGTAGAGGTTCCACCCATAGCTTTTGACGCCAGAGCTCTGGTATCGGCTGCAGAGGGTCTTGGTCAGATATCGGGTTAAGGCCAAGTCTGTGTAGAAGACGGCGCCCTGAAGGCGTCTGCGACAGTCGATTGATTTGGTTAACGCGATGAGCTTCGCGCATCTCTGCAAAGGTGTTGTGTACCCCCAGAGCCGTGAATCGGCTGTTGGAAGTTGCAATAGGTAGGTCCAGAGCGCGTTTGTATACTGAACGAAGAAGGACGTCCAGCTGGTGCTCGTGTCGACGACGCAGGCGAAGGTAAGGCAAGGCGTAGAGGACGCGACTGGTCACAAACGCGTGGGCCAATCGGAGGGACTGAGACCCGCGGAGGCCGCCGCGCTTGGTAGAAACTCGCCGTATCATGCGGCTCACCTGTTCGCTGGTGCGTCTGAGGCCTGATATTGTGCCCTTTGGATCCAAGGACGATGTGAGGTGAAGGCCAAGAACCCGAATATTTTGCACTGACGGGACGGGCCCGGACGGAAGAAAAATTTGAGGCGGCGGTAGCGGAGAGACCGAAAGAAGAGCCGATTTAGCTGGAGAGCACTCCAGGCCGCATGAACCTGCGTAGGTGTCCACCAGAAGGGCAGCCTTTTGCAGGCGTTCTTCGATTTGCGCTAAGGAGCCGGTGTTGGTCCAAATTGTGATATCGTCCGCATATAGTGCGTGTTGTATTCCCTCGACCTCGCTTAGAAGAGAGGGGAGGTTCATCATCGCCAGGTTAAAAAGCAGAGGAGACAGGACTGCCCCTTGAGGTGTACCCCGCGTGCCTAATAAGTACGGGCCGTGTTCGGTAGAATTAAGGCGAATGAAGGCGGTGCGATGTGATAGAAAAGCGCGAATGTAGTTGAAAGTCTTCTGCCCGCAGTTTGTGGTAGACAGGTTAGTGAGTATAGTGCTGTGTTTGACGTTGTCGAACGCCCCGCGGAGATCGAGAGCGAGCACGGCTTTATCGTTATGGCGCATAGTAGTCGGCTCTATGATATCGTGTTGAAGCTGGAGCAGGACGTCCTGCGCCGACAGATGCGGGCGAAAGCCAAACATCGTGTCGGCAAAGGTGCTCCTGGCCTCCAAGTAGGCTGAAAGGCGTTCGCGAACCATGGTTTCCATGAGTTTGCCTGCGCAAGACGTAAGTGAGATGGGTCTCAGTGCCTCAATACTAACGGACTTTGCCGATTTGGGAATGAATGTCACGACCGATGTGGTCCATTCCGTTGGAAGCGGAGAACCGTCCCATATCGAATTTATAAGCTGGAGTAGCGAGAGGTGTGCTTGGTCGGGAAGATTTGCCAGGAGCGATACTGTGATTCCGTCGCGTCCAGGGGCCGTGCCCCGTCGCATTTTCGTGAGTGCAAATCGTAAATCAGAAAGCGTGTATGGGGCGTCGAGCTCGGTGTTAGGGGCGCCGGAATACGTATATGCTGGGCCTGCGGGATCAATTGTGCGGCAGATGTAGCGGTCACAAAGTTCTCGCGCGAGTTCATCCGTAGTGCCCTGAAATGCATGCAGAACACGGTGGAGCTGGCGTTGCGTTTCTCCCCTGGTGGTGGAGGGATCGAGAAGGCTTCTAAAGAGTCGCCACGCACTCTTAGAGCTCATCTGGTTTGCAGCCTTCGAACAGGTGTCTGCCCAGTTAGCATCGGAAAGTTGTGCGGAGTATGCGGCCGCCTCTGCAGTGAGCGCCTCAATGCGAGCGCGAAGTTTCCGATTAAGTTTGTTGCGTTTCCAGCGCCTTATGAGCCCGCGGCGAGCGTGCCAAAGATGTAGGAGGTGTGGATCGATTGCAGGAGTCAAATTAGAGGTTGCAAGGGTGCGAGTGTTCGCTTGTTTCATATGAAGAGCGTATGATGCCCACGCTGCATATTCGGTCGAAGAGAGGCCGGCGGGGAATGGTTGCATTCTGAACTGAGTCCAATCGGTGAGACGGGCTTGGCCCCAGTGTTGGCGCATTTTCTGCCGCGGCGTGAACGAAATGCGGAGTAAAAAGTGATCGCTGCCTAGGTTTTCGCCTAAATTTTCCCATGTAGCATCGCGGATGTGACGCGTGAGGGAGAGGTCGGGGCATGTGTCTCGCGTGACCGAGTTGCCGGAACGTGTGGGTTGTGCCGGATCGGTAAGAAGCGTCAGGCTCAGCGAGGAAATGAGCTCCTTGAGCTCTCTGCCCCGGGCCTTCTCGTAGTGGTAGCCCCAGTGAGGGCTGGGGGCATTAAAGTCCCCGACAATCACCAGTGGTTGTCGGGCCGCTATACGCAGTGCCCGATGGAAGAGATGCGCAAACGAAGCCCTCGCAAGGCGAGGGGGACAGTACACGTTTAAGATATGTATTGATGGTTGGCCCCTCCGCTGAGACAGCACTGATATCATGCAGTAGTCGTAAGGAAGATCCAGATCGAGGTTGATCTGTATCGCCGTGTAAGTTTTATGCACGAGGAGGCATGTGGTGGTGCCGCCTACATAGGAGCAGTATCCAGAAAGGGATGGAGCAGGGCCAGATTCTTGGAGCACCAAGACGGCCGGCTGAGAGCCAAGTGAGCTGAGGAAAAGGGAAAGATGTGAACGCTTTCGCCTGTTCCCGAAGCCTCCAGGGTTCCACTGTATGATCTCGAATTTAGACGCAATGTTTGAACGGGACGTACGATTGGTAGCCATCGTGACTGTCCTAGGTTTTATATTTGGTCCTCCATGTCCCGCTCGGAATCCTCAGAGGCAGGGAGGGGCACGGAGGCCGGATTGTCCGACGGCGGGGTGGTGGTAGCCACCTTACGACGACGCCGTGGAGCTGTACCCTCACTGCTCACCGAGCAGGAGCGGGAACGCGATGCCTTGGGTTGAAACTGGGTGATTGCCCAGGCTTGAATAGCCTGGGTAACCTCTACTACTATGCGTTGGACCGAGAAGCTGGTGAGGAGGTGATTAATCGAAGCTTCGACGCGCGTGAGGCGTTCCTCTACGCACGGGGTGTGCTCTTCGCTAGGGAGAGTTTGGTTAGCGGGCAAGAGAACCTGAGGTGCCCCAGGAGCCTCAAGAGCTTCTGGAGTAGATGTGGCACCGGTTCCGAGTGCTGGAGTACACATGGCTGCTTGAACCGGCGGTTTAATGGGAGTGGACTTAGCGCGAGGACTAAGCTTGGACGTAGCTGGCGTAGCCGCCTGGACAGAGGAGGCAATACCGGATGGCCTTGCAGTACACTGTTGTTGGGGTTGAAGTCGCTTATTTAAGAGTTCGATTTGTTTAGTTAAAAGAGAATTTCGCTTTTGAAGTGCCGCAACTTGCTGGCGAAGGGCCGCAAGTTCGGGAGAAGGAGGATCGACAGAAGGGGTGAGAGAGGCTTAGAAGCAGCTTTCCCTGCCCAACTGCTCACCTGAGGTACCGCCGCTGGTGCTTCGAGCCGTGGGAATGCTTGAGAGTCGGCGTGGAGTGGTGGAGCCGAATGATGCAGGTTTGTGCTGCTGTCTGGCTGTGACGAACATGAGGTGGTTCCTCGAGGAGATGTTGAGGGCTGCTTGCGTTTCCGATATTTTCGGTATTTTGCCGTGCAGCCACTGGTCCCAGTCTCATGGGCGCCGTGGCAGAGGAGGCACTTGGGGTGGCAGTCGTGGGCATTGAGACCTGCAGGTGCGGGGGTCCCACATTTGGCACACTGGGTTGGAGCGGCGTGAGGGCACTGAGGTGGTCGATGACCGATGGTTCCGCACTTGGTGTATACAGGGACCGTTTTCTTATAGGCGCGGATATACGTCGCCACGCAGTGGTAGAAGAGGAAGCGGGGTAACTTCGTGCCCTCGAAAGTCACCACCGCCGCCGCGGAATCTCCGAGTTTGCGGACCGCAAGGATAGTACCTTGAGGCCAATACAGTTCAGACTTTATCTTTTCCGGGCTTTCAGCAGGGTTTACATTGATGACGCCCTTGCATGTATCCCCTGGTGCCTTGGCGTGGCCTCGAACGGGCAGCTGCTGATCCCCCACTTGCAGCTGGAAGTCCCCGAGGAGTCGCTGTGCCATAGGCAAAATGGTGGTGCTACAGACCAAGATGTTCTGTTCCCATATTGGCCACACTTGAATTTGCGTGGTAGTCCGGTCGCCGAGGTAGCTGCGGATGGCGTCGCCCGCGCGATCGGCCGGGACAAATGTGCGTAGCTCGCAGGGAACGCGAGGTTTCAGCACTACGATGTAGTCGTCGCGAGAGAGGCGAGGAGTTTGACGCGGACGCCACTTGCGTTGCTTCGCTGGCTGCGAGGACGGAGCAGAGGTAGGCACACCGCCGGAGGGATGGCGCGCCGGCGTTCCTTGCAAGGCTGGGGAATGGTGGCCCGCCGTGGCGTCTCGTTGTTGTTGAGACGCAGACTTCGATTTCGCTTGCTTGCGTTGCCACAGTTTCACCATGTCGTCGAGGTATTCATCTTCTGATGGCATAGGGTTTTCGGAGGATGAAATCTCCATGGACAGCATTTGGCTTGAGGTAGGATCATAGCCCGTAACCACGTTAGCGGCCGCCATCGCCGGGCTGAGAGCCCTTAGCGAGGCGGCGTTGTAGCCGGGAGTGAAGGACGTCCCTCAAGTTGTCAAAACTGGACCCACCTGGACGAAGGTGTTGTCTAGGCGAAGCGGAGAACTTGGCGGTGACGATAAATCCAAGTTTAAGGGGTACCAAGGTGGATGTCCGCAGAAATAGCAGAAAATCTACGGAGGCGATGTGGAGTGCGTCCGTCACCATCGAGCGCTCGCAGCGCCCCCCCCCCCCCCCCCCCCACGTTTTAGGAGAACCAACGCTCCCGCTCTCGCAGCTGCTGCGGCTTGATTGGGCCGAATAAAAGATGTGGAAAAAAATTTTTACTGGGCATGCTCAGTTGGGCAACTGGGACCCCAACCTCTGACGTCACTGCGGCAGCCTTTCGGCCTTGAAATTTAGTCGGCATTGATTGTACGCAACTCGAGACAGCTTGGAAGACGGTCTGGGCTGTGGGTGCGTCCTGGTGAGTTAGAACAGTAGAAGCGATCGGACATGTACAATCACTGAGCCATATAGTGTTCATGTTCAGCGTTATTTCGCAAGTAATTCTAAAAATACTGTGTCATGTCGCTGAACTTATTTTCGTATATTTTGAACCCAGCTCTCAATACAGCCAACGTGTAACACGATGTAGAAGAGGCAAAAAAAAAAAAACGAAGTAGTTTGGAGTTTGTGTGTTGTATATAAGTCGATATGTTTAAAACACTGCAACACAAACGAATTTAGTTGAAGCTTCAAGGGCAGCGAAGAATAATATAAATAAATAAACGCAAAATAACTCAGTTCCACTATTTTTATTCGAAATCAAAACAAACAGTTTCATTATTTTCATTCGGACTCAATCCAAGTCATTCGTCCACCAAATGGTTTTCTCTCGCATACTGTTCTCGAAGTTCATTCTCATCCCTAAAAGCCATTCATCACTAAGATCATATGCTTTGGTGATAATTAATTTCTGATATACTCTCCTCCCAGAATCTCAATGCCTGTCACAAGATTACGAAAACAAAAATGTCTTTCTTTTTTTTAAATCTTCTTTGTGCGTGTCACAATCATTCGATTGCGCATTGCAAATGTTCGGTTCCCGCTGAAAATGCATAATCACACGCTTCGAACTGATTGTTGTTTGGCTAGTTAGGTGTAAGTTATCGCTAGTTAGGGATCAGCGTCATAGGTTGAGGGTGCACTCTAGTAGACGAAAGGCGTCACGTATAAGGCACGAGCCATGCATCGACAACGACCCACGGTCGCCTACATGGCGCCCCTGCCGACCTTTCCCTTTTCGCCTACAGGAGGCGATTAGGTAACTGCGGCACGTTGGAGCCATGGGTGCGCTAGCAAGAAAAAGAAGGGAAAACCCTATGTTTGGTTCGAAGAAACAATGGGTGCCCATTTGTTCAAACACGGGACGAGGAGAAGTATACTGACATAGCAAAGCGCCGAAGAAAAGTATATAAGGGCCGAAGCGAAGGTACACGACGGAAAAGTAAATACAGTTGTAAGTGCGTGGGTGCGTGCCGCGGTGAACATTTCATGGCAGGCCGTTGTTGACGCAGCAGATCGTGTTCCGGCCTGCTCCAGCCACTCTGCATCCGTGCGCCACTTCCGCGCTTGCCGCCGGATGCCTGGATTCTGCCGCACAGCGGCGCTCAGGAGGGTTGCGGTTCCTTAGTGCTTTCGGGCATTTTACTTATTTTTGTTTGTTTGATATGGATCTTTATATAAACTCATGAGGATGATGTAGAACATCTGCAGCTTTCCCGTACTTGCCTACGTAGCAGAAACGAGGAGGGATTACAAAAAGCGTTGAACCTAATTTGAAGATGATGCAGCGAGCAATGCATGAAAACAAAAATAGTAGGTTTAACCTTAAGGCACATGAAGAGATCAGAATGGGCCGTGGAACAAATAGCTCTTAGAGGTATCTTAGTCGAAGTCAATAAGAATAACCGGCCATGAGCAGGTCATTGATAGCGTAGGCAAGATAATTGCTGGCCACTAAGCGAAGCACAGATGGCAAAATAAGACAGACGTGCAAGGGGAAGAGAGGAAGTTAAGAGGGGAAATTAGATTAAGCCTTTAGGAAGCACAGCACTGGGTTGATTGGCGGAACAAGGAAGGGGCATTTGCCCTGCAGTGGGCGTATTGAGGCTAATGGTGATGGTGGTGGTGGCGATGGTGGGTATGATGATGATTATGCAGGAAGGATCTCCATAGAACGAAATTATACTTTCTAAGAAAATACTTTCCTTGTTTTGTTTTCATATATATAGTTAGGAGCCTGTGTATAAGCCTGTCCCGTCATTGTAGTAAAACGCATCATGTGTTCGCCATGCCGTGTTTGAGGGCGTTGAATTGATTCCCGTTTTACACAATGTTTTAAGCACCCGTGTATTAAGCACGAAATGCTTACAGTTCCATTTGTCGGTTACCTTCAGATGACCTTAAACCAAAAGCCGCAGCTGCTATTGAAGAACTCAAATAATACCACTCAAACGAGAGCATCCGGGCGAAGTATTAAAAAAGAAAACAAGAATCTGCGAAAGTGCGCGTCGTAGTCAGTGATGTTGTCCTCCCGCCGTCGCCCCTGTGTAGACATTGCAGATATCAGTGCATGAAGTGACAACTTTTAATACGTCACTGCAAAGCCAAATCAAAATACGTACGTAGAGTGAGTTTTTACTAAATGAAATGTTACCCGTCATTGCCAAGAATATCAATCGATTGTAGAAATGGGTTTGACACCATCAGGGCCCTAATTTTCTATGTATATACATGTGCTACGCATTGTGTGAAGACCTTCCTGAGGTTACCGGCCCGCCATCCAGTGCCACTATTGCCCGTGATATCTTACTCTGT
The DNA here is from genome assembly GCF_013339725.1 of Rhipicephalus microplus. Lineage (NCBI taxonomy): Eukaryota > Metazoa > Arthropoda > Arachnida > Ixodida > Ixodidae > Rhipicephalus > Rhipicephalus microplus. The sequence goes on from NC_051170.1 coordinate 103,182,775, forward strand.
CGTGATGTGTAGTATATGTAGCTCTATACTTTCATCCACAAATAATAGTGAGATATAACAGACAATCATGCGAAGGAAAGTATAGAGGATGTTATGTGAGGTAATTGTTATGTAAATGAGAAGAGAGAAAAGTGGACGAAAAGGTAACTTCCCGTGGACAGGGACCGAAACTGCGACTTTCGAATAAAGCGTACGATGAAGGTGCATCAACTTGCAAAGTGTGCAGAATGTGCTTCGTCGATTGAAAGCTGAGCCACAGCCTACTGAAGTTGTACGCATTTCAAGTTCTCTGCTTCTATCAAATATTCACGGGATTCGAAATTCATGCCAACGGTCAATATGAAATAAGGACGAAAATACTGTATTTCATGGGAACCACGTCCCTTTGCAACAATCGACTGAAATCTGTTTTAGCGATAGCTGCAGTTTTTTTGTTTCATTGCGAAATAGACTAGCCCTTACGTTGTAACATTTTGCGCGTATGTGTATTAAATGTGCGTCGTGAGGTCGTTCTTCTGAATGAAGTAAACGACCGACTTGTGGAATGTGTTGTCATGTACCCATCGGTCGTAACTGGCTGTGTCCCTGGAGCGAGGGTCGGCTGACAAACAGGAGGTGGCGGATGCGTTCTGACTATAACCCTTGGCACGCCCATATAAGACGGTATGCAGCTGCTTGCATCAGTGTAATATTGCGGACACGTAGCACCCACTGGTAAATGCGACCAGTTCCACAGCCGTCGTAAAGACCACCCATGTCCGAAGCCTCCTGCAGAAGAAGGATCAAAATGTGGGCCAGTTGGTAATTCATTTTCTTCGTTCAGCGAACTGAACGAAGTCTCCTGCAGAAGACTTACTCCTCCCAAGTACCATGAAGGGGGAGAGAGACAAAAGAGCGCGTGTATCCTACTGGAGAACATTTTCACGGGAAAGGAGTGACTTTAGTGGTTGAGGTGTAAGGGGAATAGATAGATATGTATTAGGGTTCGCGCCATGGTCTTAAATCTAGTGTACCCTGACGCCAATAGCTGTACTATACGGTTCATGGTATGTATCGCCTCGCAGATTACATAACCTTGTGAACGTGAGTTCCTTGATAGCCACTAAAGAATGACCAAATGTGGCAACTTGCTTAATTGTAGGCAGCCTAGAGGTGGCATTCCATACTGAGCCATGGATGGCTTGAAGTCGCATTATTAGACGACTGGCTGCGGTACATAAATAGCGTTAGTGACCTCTGATGAAATTGTGCGTCGTACTCGAGAATAATGCCCCCCCCCCCCCCCCCCACACCGTCTCGTATACGGTATACCAGCATGTGTACAGGCTTTGCAGGTGTTAGCGCATGTTGCTTTAATGATAGAGGGTTCATAAAGTAAACTATATGCATCGCAACGTCGTATTTTTATTGGTTTAATGTGGTGGTGGTGAATTCCCAGGGAGGCCTTGTATCGGGCTGATTGTCAGTGTGAGAACTGCGTTGGAAGTGAGCATGCAACACAGCAACAACCGGAACAAGCTGCTTTTTCATTTCACGGACTCATTCTCTCTGTGAAATTGGCTGGGCAACCGTATTGAGCTGGGCATGTTCCTGTAAAGTTGGTATCGAAGTGAAGATGGGTAATGCCGTTATTGTGAGCATTGCATCCCGGTTAAATAGTCGCCAACTGTGACATCTGTACCAATGTGAACCGTTGAAATTGCGCCTGGTATTCAATCATGACTAATAGTCACCAATTGTGCCAGCTGTGCCAATGTCAGCCGTCGAAATAGTGCCTGGTACAGAATTATTGACTGCTCGAAGGCACCTATGAGCCGTCGAGCTACATCAGTACGAGCTCCCGCTGCTTTGATGCAATGTGGGGAATCAGATGAAGCGTTCTTGTGGAGCTCCGACCCTCAGCATTCGAATTACTCCAGGACTTTGCCAATGTGACGTATACGCTTTTGTGTAGGTTATGGTTGGGTGTCGCATTTACGCACGCGTATACGTGGTTTGCACAGGGATGGCCGACACCGCAGCATGCGTGTGACCACTGTGGAAGTGTTGATACAATTCAACATATTTTGTGCATGTGCCAACAGTACTATTTGATGAGACAGGTGCTTTGCAATACAGTTGATAAACTATGGACGACCAAACTCTTTCGCAAGAATGAACACTGTCCCATCGACCGGAGCTAACGTCTCAAAAGAATGCTGTGCGAGCGCTACTGTGCTTCTTGCGTTCAAGTGGCCTCTCAGGACGACTTTTGATCCGAACGTGCTGCGTGTGTGTCCATGTGCGTGTATGCGTATTTTTTTTCGCTTTTATTCATCTATCTATATTTGTTTTTTCTACAACCCCTATTTCCCCACCCCTACGCACGGTAGCAAACCGGTTACTTTTTACCAGGTTAACCTACCAGCGTTCTTGTTTCAACTCTCTCTCTCTCTCTCTCTCTCTCTCTCTCTTTCTCTAACTTTGCCGAGCCAGTGCGCACCACTAGAGGACTGCTGAATAGCAAAATCCATTATGTGGACCTCTGAAGCCTCAGGAACTGTCGCTGTACCAAAGGTAAAGCAAAAGAGCACTACGTGATCTTTCTGCGTCCTGCCTTGTCAGCCACCGCAACGTAGCTTGATTTTTGGGCGGAAGTGCGCAACCCTGCGTTCCAAGGGTATAAGTTTAAAGTACATCAATGAAGCTGTTGAGTTTGTATTGAGGCGTGTGACCACAAAGCCACATCATCAGAAGGTAGACACTTCATGTCTGGAATCCGGTGTAGTTGCCAAGCCAGAGGTATTACAGCAACTTTGAACAAAAGAGGAGCCAAGAATGGACGTTGTGGGACACCTCTGTTGCATGCACGCGAAGCAACGTTTCGTTTTCCATCTACTCCTATTGCAAGCGTGCAACTATGAAGAAAAGAGTACATGAATCTTATGAACCGTGCCAGAAGTCCCAGGTTGACGAGGTTGGAAATCATGACTTCATTGTCTATATTGTCAAAAGCTTTCGCTATGTCGGTTGCTACCATGCGTGCAGCGGACTGTATGGTAAAACCTGTAAAATGTAATCCAACAAAATAAAAAAGTCCGTCTTCGGCTCCCAAGTGATAACGGAATCCGATTTGAGCGTGATGGTATTTACTGTGTCGTTCAAGCCACCACAAAACGCGAGTTTTTAGCATCTTTTCAGTTAGCTCGCAGAGAGTCGCAGTCAGTAAAATCGGGTGCAAAACTTGCAGTTTGCCTAGCATTCTGTTGCGTAGTCAGATGCTTGCTGTGGAGAGTTTTAGTTTTTTGTTTCACCATGGCTGCTCCATTTTCCTACGCTCTGCAGCACAGCGAATAAGAAAGGAATGGCTACACCAAGAATAACAATAAACTATAGAGGAAACTTATAATCTTAATTTAATTCAGAAACCCTGCGTGGTTACGTGACTTGAGTGGAATCGTCGCATGTAATGGACAGAGAATTCGCAGCAAGTGACGTCAGGCTGAGTGATGATCAGGCCGAGCTTGTCCATGCTAAACTTTCCCAAATGGCAGGGCCCCTATCGTGCTTGCGATTTCTCTCGCCACACACACACGAAAAATTGATAATTCTCTATTTGTGCTTACATTGGGTTTGGCTATCTTGTATGAGGTACCACAGTGAAACAGAACTTGGGCTATTTGAATATACAGACTGCGAACAAAGTGGTGTGCGTAATTGCGGGTGTTCTTCGTGATACCCATCCCAACCTTGTTTTCGAAGTACTTAATTTACCGAAACAATGCCTGACATATACAATTTGATTTTAGCGAAACGATATTGTGCTTTCTGAAAGAAACACGATTCTTTTTGTTCTGATTTAGCGCGTTTCATACCATACGCATGCTCTTATGATAGCACACGCAAGACTGATGACTGGAAAATATCTTACACAGGTACTGTGGTCGAGAAATGATGAGATGTTTACTGCCACTAACATTCAACAGCTTTTCACGAGCAACCATTCGTACAGTTTCTTTGTTTAAACGTTTTTCTACATGTTTCCAAACGCCATTCGACATGATCCCGAAAGACATGTTTTGATATTGTAAAATGACTAAGGACATCATGCTGCAGTCGCTATGTTGTCGAATGATGCAAATGCCTTCGTCTAGCCTTAATGGCTGCTTGCTTTCGCCCCACCCCATCACTGTGGTAACTCTTGCAATGTCTCCTGTGATGTAGAATTGAACTAATTGAATTTAATTGCATTGAAAGTATCGCCATTTTTGCTGTGTCACTGGTTGGTCCACGTCACAGGGGGGCAGAACATACGCCGTGCCACCTCATGGCTATCGAAATTTACCAGCATCACTACCGCCACAATCAAAATTGACAGCGAAGTGCCGCTCTACCAATGACGTCATGCGTGACGCATTTCCTCAGGTCGTTTGACCTCTAGCTGTGCAAATAAACAGTCACTTTAATATACAGTGTTCCTCAAAACCAAGGTTGCCTCGTGCTTGGGGACGATAAATTGTACAACTTATCATTATATTTTGTTACCGAACGCTTCTATAGTGGCGGAAAACTTTTCTAGGCAACGAAGGAAAAGCTATATACGTGAGCGGGTATTTTGCACATTCGAGTATACTTCTACGCCAAGTATACAACGCGACTTGACGCGCGTTCCGTACATATGACTGGGTGAAGTGATGAATGCGTAGCATCAGCGTCTGCTTATGCCCTAGTTTCCTACAGTAACCGTTAGAGGTAACTCTGGAACTGCATTGTGCATTAAAATTTATGAGGTAAATCTGGTAGCACCCATGCATTATGGGTAGCAACATGTATTTGCTTATGCGTGTGGCTTCGAATGTACTTGTGGCTTTGTGTATTGTTGAGCTTTGACGTTTGTTTCGGATAAGATAATCGAATGTTGTGAGCTTCGATACTTACCTGGTGCCGGGGTGACCGTGGTCAAGATGGCAGGGCCCCCAGGGAGAGGCGCGGGCATTGCACTGCGCTCGTGCTGACCCATGCCACTCTCCCTAATTGGGGCAGATGGGGCATGCAATTTTTGGTAGTATCGACAGGACCCAATTCGAAACGGTGAGCCTTTTATAAAAGGTCAAGGTTGTGAGGTGTATAACTGCTTAACGTTTGCTGAACTCTGTCTTGCGACGAAGCGGCTGCAGGCCACACAGGACCACGTGGATACGAAAGGACGAAGACAAATCCTTGCATGCATTCCCGATCATTTTCATGCTTGCTGAAGCCCCACGCGTTTTAGTTTTATATGCACTATATATAGCGTCAGTTTTCCCTCCGTGCACTATTAGGAAACTTCACAGCTTGAGCTACAATACGTAGGGCAAGTCCGTTGCAAATGTCTGCGGTCAATCGATGGAACTGCCGGGCTTAGACGAACGCTCACACGAAAACGCAGATGCCATTTACCCTTTGAGCAACACGTAAGGTGTGCGATTTTTTTCACACACGCTGACCGCAATGAAAAAATAAATAAATATGCAAGTATAAATATCTTACGAAAGCGTTCTGTGTAAAACGAAGGAGTTTGTCTCTTATTTCCACGTGGCAAACAGTGACGTGATTGTAGAACTATGCTTAATTAGCGATATGATAATTAGCGCGAATTCGCCATTCGGCTCTGTAGACCACGTTTATACGTCCGTGCATTCCCTATAGAACGTACGCAAATCCCTGCTGATCACCGCGCACTATACGCACATACAGGCAGCGAAGAAAAAAAAAAATAAAAGCCCGTTTTAGCGTTTGAGTGCGGCGCATTCTTTAGCGCTTGGCGATGTAACGCTGGCGCACATAGAACTCACATATATATAGTATATATAGCGAATTCACTCCACTGCAGCACGATCCAGAGGAACAGGTTTCATATCGCCATCGCATGCAGGGTCAACAGCTCAGGTCAGCAGCCGCACATATCGCATGGCAGGCAGCGAACGAGCGTATGGGCCCGCCGTGCTCGCTCGCTGGAGGCGGGCTGGGCTGGACGCCAGAGCGTTCGCACGGAGGTTCTCGCGTCGCCTGCGTTCACCGCGTATACGGCGGCGGGCAAGCGTGCGCCCAAGGCACCGGCGCAGCGATCTTCACTGAGCGCCGTGGTACCAGTTTCGCGCGAGGCGCTCTATCAAAGAACCGCAGCCGTTACAAAGGAGCGGGACGTCACTGGCGCGGCCCGAGACCATTTATAAAGTTGGCATCTGCCGAGCGGAATCGCGGGCACACTTCTCGACTCGGCCGCCAGCCCCGCCGTGGTTCTGCCGCACTGTTCTTTTTTTTTTCTGTGTTTGCACGTGCACTCGTCGTGGCGCCTTCTTGCAGCCGCGAGCACGGAGGGCTCAGAGAAGCTATCGCGACACCACGGCCTTTGCGCCGGAATAAAACAATGCAGTGAGAAGAGAGGAAGAATTTAAAGAGCGTGGCTCTCAATATATATTTACAGGTTACCTGCGTTAACCGATGGGATTGTCACTGGGAAGACAGTTTTAGTACCCCATGCTGCATGTTATGCAGAGGTAAGCAACAGAAATATATAAAACAAGGTTAACAAGAAGATGAACAAGCTGAAAACGACAATGCATACGTAACATTTTCAAAGGTAAGGAAAAGCCCAAGCAAATATATATATATATATATATATATATATATATATATATATATATATATATATATATATATATATATATATATATATATACATTGTTACGTTTATAAATGGGTTTATTACGCTGTGGCGTACTGGGAGGCTTGAAGGGGTCGTGCACCGAAGGCCTATCTCGCTAGCCGAACGTCCTCTTCTCTAATCTGCCTGTTCCCCGCTACCCAGAGGCTCATACCCAAATCACATATGCAGTAACAATATATATATATATATATATATATATATATATATATATATATATATATATATATATATATATATATATATATATATATATATATATATATATATATATAGTAGGTTTAGAGAAAGGTAGGGAGGCCAACCAGAATTGTAGCATCCAGAAAGGGGAGAGAGTATGAGAAGGAAAGCGAATAGGAAAGTAGACGTGTGAAAAAAAAAGTGGGAATCCTATAGCCTATTCTATTGGCCAATACCACGCAAAAAGAGAGCATAGTGGATTAGGGAACAAACGGGGGTTAAGGATAGTTGAAATCAAGAAGAGGAAATGGACATTGGCCGGGCATGTAGCACGTAGACAAGGTAAACGCTGGTCGGTCATTAAGGGTAACTGACTGGATTCCTAGAGAAGGCAAGCGGGTTAGGGGGAGACAGAAGGTTAGGTGGGCAGATGAGATTAAGAAGTTTGCGTGTATAAATAAATTGGCAGCAGCAAGCACAGGACCGGGTTAACTGGCAGAACACGAGAGAGGCCTTTGTCCTGCAGTGGACGCAGTCAGGCTGCTGCTGCTGCTGCTGCTGATGATGATGATGATGATGACGCAAAAAGGTTAAATGATGCCTTGAGTAATTTCTGTGCGAAGACAGATCGTGTCAGCACTCGAGCACTGACTTCTGACAAGGGTCTGTCGTCAAGTTGGGTTAACGCTGCCGCTAGCGGCAGTCTGTGCGCATTGTATACCGATGGCAGTGACAAAGTATACGCGCTGTGTATCACAATAATTTTTCCGCCCTGATTATGCCGGCCGAAACTTTTTTGAAAGTGACACCAAGCCACAGTCGGCAAAGCACCGTTGTCTCGAGCGAGACAACGGAGAAAGTCGGTACTGGTGAAAAGTCGATGTTGAAAAGTCGACGAGACGGGTCTATATAGCCTATCGCAGTCGCGTATGCCGTAAACTTGCTGTGTTTCAGGGGATCTTACATATTCATCGGTAGTGTGTCGCAGTTTCATGGCATCATCAATGCTGGAGAATGGTATGGGTTATTGTACACCACCTTCGTGTGCAGATCTAGCAGTTGCGTCAACATGTTCGTTGCCCAATATGCCGCAGTGATTTGGAAGCCACTGAAACGTGATTTCATGTCTTTCGACGAAGATGTGGTGGAGAAGCGCTCTAATTTATAGCGGTAGTTGTTCATGAGGTACCCGGTGTAAGGCGGATACCAAATACTTCATTGCTGTCTTGGAGAACGTGAACACGCTCCGTTTCTAGGCTTGTTGCTGGTGAACTACGTTAAGTGTGTTACACAAAGCAGTAAGTTATGCATCTGCTCGATGTTGTCTGGTGTAATAGCCGAATCTTCATGGTGGTTGCTGTTGCAGGAAAGATGACCGACCCTGCAGACCCATCCACGTCACTTAAAGCGTCCGCATGTATATTGTTATGCTCGCTGTGCTCCTGAACATCAAGAGAAGAGGAAGCTGCTTTAGCGCTGGAGACGAGAGCCGGTGTTTTGACCGTATGCTTTGAACCGTGAGTCGAATGTGTGGATGAGTCATAGACCAGGGGGGGGGGGGGGGAGTCGGAACTCTGGCTGGAGCTGTATATCCGGTTGGTATGCGTGTACGATAACACAAAACTGTCTGACAAAATGATGCGCAAGGTTGGTCTTCTGGCAGTGAAACTATATATATATGATGGGCGGGGGCGCGAGCAATGTGCCTCAGGTGTGCTCTGAGCGCATCCATTACAAATTGCGTCTTGACCGGGTATAGTCAGTTGCAATCTCAATCGTCTCTGCTGTTGACGAACATCGCGGCAGCGCCTGACAAACTCGAACAGCCATAGTCTGGAGGCTTTTCGAGACTGCTAATTGCTGGTTCGGCAAGTATCAGCACAGGCGAGTGGTACCGCAAATAGCCGAGAAGTTGCAAAAGCGAGAATGCCTTGGTACAAGGGCAATCGGGACTCAATATCATAATTATCGGGCACACAAACGTAATCTTCCGGTAACAAGTCCCACTTTTCGTGCAGCTTGTGGGGGGAAAAGACTCGGAAAAATGGTTTGTGTTACAACTGCATGCGTGTTCTTTGTGAGGTACTATAGGCGTATACCTACCTATATGACGGGAATAGGTGATCCTATTATGGCGTGACTATATATGCCTCTCTGCCTGTATTCATGCGCGGTGGCTGGCCTTTAGACCCGCACCTCTTTTATGCTTCGCCGTAACCAAAGAGACGAAACGGCGTGCTGAAATTGCTGAAAATACTTAATCAGGCACTGCCGTGGTGCCACAGCATCTCATGTGTGAGCCGTGCTTGCCCGCACTCTCCCACCAGTTTGACCCGCTGTGACAGCGCTTGGCGAAATAGAACAGATGCAACGTCCTCCTTGCCACTTCGGTTGCCGCTGCGGAATGGCGAGCGGCTCGCAGGCACACTGTGCGTGGACGGCAGTCAGCGCGGCGTTGGTTGCGAATCGGAGAGAGCACGCACCCGCGGCACTTCGTTGAGAATTGTTTATGCGCGCAGATTCCATCTCGCGGGTGTGGAGTGGAGACCTTATTATGCCGAGGCACAGGCTGTTCCTTGTTCATTATTATTATTATTTGACTCGCCGACGATGTCCCAGCGGTGATTGATTCGCATGGATGCCCTTCGGCTCGCCGATCTTATCTGCCCCGAAAAGAATCATATAGAGCATATGAAACCGGGAAAGTGTGTGCTCCCTTAGCTTCTGCAACGAGTTTTCGGCGAGATAGCTGTTTTCGCGAAGTGGTCTCCTCTAAAGGAAAGTCAGCATCGAGTTGGGCGTTTCCTTTGCGTTTGTCACCTTCACTTTTCCTTTCCATTTTTTTTTCTTGACGTATAAGCCCACTCACCTTGCAGCCGTAGTGATGTCAGTGAGGCTTCCATTTATTTTACTCCCTGCACAATGAAAGCCTTCGTTTTTATATGGTATTCAAGGAGCTCAGCGGAAGCCGATAACTGTAAAAACAAGGAATAAAGAAACAAAAGAATGGAAGAAAGAAAGAATGCGTTGACGTCACGTGGTTACCACCTACAGCATACAGAACCAATACTACTTGTTTGCTCCTAAATAATCTCCCATGGCTTTGAAAAGAAACTCCACTGTAATGCACGCAACGTCGTACTTGTGTACTACATTTGTGCTTGTGGTACCTTCCCGTTTAAGATTAGGATCTATGAGGCGCAACTTAATGATTTGCCAAGCGCGAGCGTCTTGTGGTAGCTTATCGCATCCGGGCCCTAACTCCCCATCTATGCAAAGGGTTTGAGGAATTGCTACTTCGGCAACGAACCTTGAACATAATTCGCCCCTTGCCGTGGCGACCTGACACAACGCGTAGTTGAAATAGCTTTTATGTGAAAGAGTTCGTGCTGCTATTTCACATGAACAACTTCAACGTCACATTTAAATGGTACGGGTGTCTAGTGAGAAACGGGTAACAATACAAATGCCCGTAAACACAGCTTCTCTTTCTTATCTTCCTTCGTTGAAGTATATATCGTCATCGTGTGACATTACTTTACAACATGGGTTAGGTCAAACTCTTTCCGGCATTTTGGCAACGGTTGCTGGACGTAATGTGTCTGCTGAATTCGAAAAGTATCATTATGATCATTATACAGCAGGTGTTTTTTGTTGATTTTTTTCATCTTCTTCGCTTCTAGAACACGTGTGCCAATTTGTCTGGAGAAGAATACAATATACAGAGTACAGAAAGAGAAAGACAGATATAGAAAAAAGGCAAAGTGAGAAAGGGTGAGAGAGAAGTTTCGGCACAAGGACGAAGCAATGATTGCGATAGCAACACATCGGACTGTCATACGAAGTAAAGTTTGGATATTTAGGAACCATATAAAATGTAGTGAACAGGGTCGAATCTGCGTTGATCTGCATTGTTTTGGTATACGCGCAGCAGCGCGTTATTTCAGTGTCTGGGCACGTGTGCGAGCCCGCCTTCCTTTAGCGTGACTATAGCACTCTGTTAGAGCGGCTCCGCAGGTGTTCGTACAACAGGCGTTGGCTTCACAAAGGCCGAACTGCATACATCGTTTTCCGAAGTCTACTGATGAAACACAGCGTAAAACAGTGAAATGATATAGACCTATAAAGTTAGCAAACGTGAATTACAAAATTTTTATGAAAGTCTTACTTCTTGAGAGGCAAAGTGTAATTCTGTAAGGTCACATCAGACCTGTAGAATCAAATGTACAAGTATATTTACAAACATACATGTAGCGAAGAGTATTCTAGAATATTGCGATGCTCATTTAGGAAGAGCAGCGATCACCATCCACGGTACAAGCTGATTTTTCAAAAGCCTTCGATATGGTGTGTCATGTCATGCTTTTCGATATACTGAACGTGCATGGCCTCGGTTCTATTAACTGTAAATATATGTTTGAATGGTATATCAAAACTGTACCACCAGTGTGGTTGTAAATGGGAAACTCACAGAACGCATTGATGTTAAATCATCTGTGCGATCAGGATGCCTTATTGCACCATTGCTTTTTGCTTTGTTTTTAGAGCCCCCGTGTAGAAAAATCATTAAGAGTGATCGATTGGAAGGTTTCTAGCTGCAATCCCGGACGACTGCAACGTGATTCTATTTCGAAATGAGCATTTGCTTGACACGAACTCCTCTCTATCGGGGTTTCTGCTCCGCTATTTGAACAATCAACGTCGATTTAATTTTTGCCTTTAGTATCCCTTTAAGGAAATGAACCGAAATGAATGAACAAATCACTAAGAAAACGAGAAAAAGATATGAGTGTGTGCGCGCGTGCCTGCGTGCACGGACGGCGTCAGCAGAGGCACTGACGCACACTCGAGCAGGTTGCTGAAGGCGACCTAAGCCGCGGCGCCAAGTTAAACAAGGGGGATTAATGGATTCCGGGGATTCGGTTCCTGCGGCGTGTCACCTTCTGACGAAGACCTTTAACCACTCAGAAAACCGGGAAGTGCACGCTATGGAACATCCTTCCTCTGCCCCTCTTCCCCTGACATCCTCTCACCACGGCTTCCTTACACACTATGACGCCATTACGCCGCCAGGGAGCTTCTGAGCACGTGTGTGTGAACTTTGACCATTCTCTCACCTCATGCCAACGCAAACAAAGAAGGAAATCAAGAAGAAAGAAAGAAGAAAGAAAGAAAAAAGAAAGAAAGTAAGTAAGTAAGAAAGAAAGAAAGAAAGAAAGAAAGAGAGAAAGAAAGAAAGAAAGAAAGAAAGAAAGAAAGAAAGAAAGAAAGAAAGAAAGAAAGAAAGAAAGAAAGAAAGAAAGAAAGAAAGAGAAAGAAAGAGCGTAGTGGAAACGACTACCCACGTCATCACGCTGCAAGGAAGAAGCGGGCACGCGCTTGTGTTTGCGCTAGGGCGACAGGTCGGTCTGGCGCACTCCTGATGGGAGCCTGCTCGGTGAACTGGTGACGTAACCGTCACCTGCGTAGCGCATGGGGGACATTGGCGAGCATGGTGGTTGCGAATGCACCGCATACAAAGAACATCACTCCTCGTCGTGATATGCTCATTTCACAGCCGTCGGTGTCGCGACAACTACAGCACGCGTCCCTGAAGTCGGGGAACGCAACAACAAAACAACAGTCATCATATGCACGAACATTTTGCGCCGGCGCTATCATCAGCACTAGTGAAATTTCTTGCAGTGACAAAGAAGGTGCACACACACACACACACACACACACACACACACACACACACACACAGACACACACACACACACACACACACACACACACACACACACACACACACACACACACACACACACACACACACACACACACACACACACACATGTATATATATATATATATATGTGTGTGATCGTAAAAATACTTGTATAATATCTAGGTATACGATTGCTTTCAACAGTGAACGCGGAGAGTGTAGTTGTCGAAGAGCTTCGGGAAAAGACAGAAGATTTTCGCGGAAGTATTATTAGTGAAAAAAAAAAACTGGCAGAGCACCTTACGCACCATGTGCACTTACTGTTCGACAAAATGAATTATGAGGCCTATCCAGTGGTAGAGCGGCTAGGTGGTGACTGGGAGTACGAGCCACACGCCTTATGTGTGTTCTCAGAGCTTCAATTTCAATATGGGTCTGCACGACGTGGTCTTTGGCTAATGATATAGTCGCCACTGTTGAGGCACCCTGAGGCAGACCTAGACAGATTCGAAGCTCCTGCACCTGAACGCTTTGTATAATGAGTTGACCTGTTTTGCTGGCGTTTGATAATGCGGGCAGACTGTATCGTAGAAAGCCAAGGAAAGGCACCCTGTACAGTAGTAACATAGCATTGGGCTGCATTCCCGAAGTCTTTCCAGCGAAAACTTGAAAAGATGGCATATGTCCATCAATCGCTTTTTCAAATATGACATATGAGGGCTACATGATATGTCTCTGTCGATTATGACACCCAGAAATCTGTGATGATCGACAATAGTGGTATACGTTTTGACCATTAATTTACACTCTGTAATTCGTTATGGGTTTGCACGTAAATGCCAGAAGAGCGTACTTTCCGGAGGAAATTTTCAGGCCTCAATTGTGAAGGTACAAAGCAGCTACAGTAGCAACTCTCTGGATTCTCGCTCGTAACTGCGGCGAGTTACCGCAGATGTCATCTGCGTATGTGTATATACAACTATTGCTTGGTAGGTGCATATGGAGAGCGATAAGTGTTAGATTGAATAGCACGGGGGTCAGTACAACACCCCTGAGGGGCGCCACGACAACCTGAAATGTGCAGAGGTGTTCCCGGCCTCCGTACACCCACACAAAAAGAAAGCATTTGGATATAGCTGCGTATCCACTTAAACATTCGGCCACCCACTCCAATCTCTTCTAGTGCGGCAAGGAAGGCTTCATGAGTAACGTTATCATTGGCTCCTTTGACGCCAAGGAACAGAGAGGACCAAAGACGCTTATGGCCTTTTTCATCTTCAACGTACGTTATTATATCGACGATGCTATTGATCGATGATCGACCACGTCGAAAGTCAGCCATGGCATTTGGGTAGATCTCATGATACTCTAAGTACCACTCCAGGCGGTCGAGGTTTCTCTCCATCACTTTACTCACGCAACTATATAGCCAGTGCTATCGGGTGATAGGAGGAGAGTTCCAATGGTGACTTGCCAGCTTTTAGCAGTGGTACTAGACGACTAGTTTTCCAACTTAAGGGGACAGTGTCCTCTAGCCAACAATCATTATATAGTTGAAGCAGAGCTGTTCTCGCACGCTCACCCAGATGACACAGGGCTCAGTAGGAGATTCCATCAGGTCCTGGTGCGGAGGTATGGTTGGACGAAGCGAGTGTAGCCTTAAGCTCCTGAATGGTGAATGGGAAGTCCGTATAAGAATCACGAGGTGGCGGACAACTTCTCGAAAGTTGTGAGCTGTTAAGTGCGGTAGTTTGCCCTGATAATCTGGTGCAAAACTCTTCAGCAACGTCAACATCTGGTCGATTTTTGTCAATACCAGCTCTCAAGCAGCTCGCCTTACTTCGGCTGTACGAGAAGTACCAAGACTGCCCCCACGTCTACATCGATGGCCCCGTCTTGCCAAAACAGCTCATCAGTGGCGGTCGTTATTCCAACGCACGCCACAACCATCGAATTCAGGACGGCTCATGCAAACACATCAACGGCAATAGAGCTTGCAGTGCTTCGCGCGGCGTTGCGTTTCATTAACGACAAAAAAAAAAAACGCAACGGTGGACGATCTTCTGCGACTGCAAAGGTGGCGTGCACTAGCAGTCACTTCTGTCAAATCTTCGCCGTGGTCCGCACGATCAGTTGGTATTTGAGACAGCAGAAATGCAACATAATATAACAGAGAAAGTGCCCCACGTTATATTTCAGTGGTTGACAAGCCACTGAGGAATTATCAGTTATGAACGGGCTGATCAAGCTGCCCGTTCAGCCCATACAGAAGACAACGATCAGTCAATACCTCTCTCTAGGACGGACGCTGCTAGGAGGCTCCACATGATTGCTCAGCCAACGATCCATGTCACTTTGGAATCAGCCTCTTCTTACGCATGCAAGATTATGATTCCTTGATCCTACGTTAAGCTTGCAGCTTCTAACAAAACTTCGACGAAGTGACGCTACTGCTCTGTGCAGACTATGGTTGGGAGTCGCGTTTACCCGTGCGTACGCGTTCCGCATAGGGACGGCCGACACCGCCGCCTGTGCAAACTGTGGAGACGAATAGACAATTCGACATGTCCTGTGTGACTGCCCGAACTATAACCTAGAAATATGATACCTTTCTAATACAGTAAACAAGTTAGAGGGCCAGCCGCTGTCAGAAGAAATTATACTGCGCCATCGTCATAACTCATCATCACAGAAGAAGGCCGTGCAAGCGCTACTGGGCTTCTTGCGAACTACTGGCCTGTCGGAACGCCTCCGAGTAGACGGATTTCGTGTGTGCGTGTGTGTCCACGTTTTCATGTTATTTGTTTTTTAACTCTATCTTTTACAACTCCCTATTTCCCAACCACACTGTAGGGTAACATACCGGATACTAGCATCTGGTTAACCTCTCTGCCTTCCTTTTTTTCTCGTTTCTCTTTCTCTCTCTAAGACGACTGAAAGGCGAAAGCGATCTTTTTCTTTTTAGTCGATGTGTGGTTTCTGCCCCCTCCCTCCCCCTTCCAGAACGTTTTCTGCACTTAGCCGTGCTTTCCACTGCCGCCAAGGTCGGAGCAACGACACCTGTTTTGGCACTGGCTCCGAGACCGGCTGACTGTTGGCGAATCTACGATGTCATTCCATGAACATTATCATGTCTTGTCGTCACTGCGACGTCATGATAACGTCACAGTGATGTAACAAATTTGAGCGGTCTGTGAATGACCTTATATGATGACGTCATGACGCGATGATGTTTTTTTTGCATCACTTGTATTCATTTTTTTTTTCATTTTCATTTTATTTCAAGTTCTCTTATTACATGAAAATACACAACACTGGTTAGACCCATAGCCACTGGCTAGTAGGGGGTCTAAATAAATATGCATTTAAAGGAACAGATTGTGTTAACAAAGCAGATATTTTATAAGTACACTTCAATCATACAAGAAAAAAATCGAAACAAAATATAAGAAGGAAACATATTTGTGATAAGTCATTTGCAGTATCTTGCAGCATTGTTCCATGCAAAAAACAACGGATTGCATATATACAATACATCAAATACATAAAGGTACGTATACCATGTCAAGTATGATTTTGTTAGACATATAATCTATACATAACGAAGTGGAGATTACAACGAGGTTTGTGTTAGTGTACCTGTTCATTTTTTTGCAGAAAGTATTTTTTAAGAGCACAGGCAAAACTTTTGCTTTCTTTTATGTGGTATGGTATATCATTCCAGACCTTTACTCCAGCAAATTGTAGCAATCGTTTGCCATAAACATTGTTAGTAGGCGGAAGATTGAAATTATGTAATGTGGCACGTCTGGTAAGGTGGCAAGAGGATGAAAATAGTGATATATGAAAGGGCAGGTTATAAGAAATGACATTATAGACGGTAAGTGCAATTTTTTGCTGTCGTAAATTATCGAATGGTATGATTTCCATATTACGAAACAATGGCGCGCAGTGTTGATCATATCTAGCATTGTTTATTATTCGAAGTGCCCGCTTTTGTAGTATACGTAAGGGTTCTAGATATGTTTTAAAAGTCCATCCCCATGAATCTATGCAATATGTGAGGTGACAATGAAAAAATGTGAAATAGAGAATGCGGAGAATACTACTTTTAAAATAATTTCTAGCGGTTAATAATGTACTGCATCCAGATCCCAGTTTAGCGCATACAGAGTTAATGTGGCTTTGCCAGTTTAGCTGGCTATCGAGAATTACACCCAGATATTTGAATTCGTTCGTCTTCTCAAGCACGCAGTTATTTATTGTAATGCAAATGGACTCATTACTTATATCTCGATAGCGGGAGTGGAAAATAGTGTATTTAGTTTTCTTTGCATTCAGTGTTAGTTTAGTCGCTATAAACCACTGACAAACATTTTTTAGTTCTACATTACTTTTATGTTCGAGATCCCTTATATTGTCTGCAGTAACAATAACTGCTGTATCATCAGCGTACATTAGCATCTCTGCCGATGTCAATATGTTTGGTAGGTCGTTTACGTACAGTGAGAACAGTAAGGGTCCAAGAACGGAGCCTTGTGGTACCCCTGTGTGTATATTTAACAGGGAGGAAGTGAGATTATGCATAATCACCTTTTGTTGACGTTCGCTCAAGTAACTAGAAAATAAGTCAAAAATTTTGCCACGTAAACCGTAGTGTTTTAATTTCATTAGTAATATATCATGGTCAACTGTATCAAATGCCTTCTTTAAATCAAGAAAAACTACTGCTACAAGGAGGTTATTATTTAATGCTTCGTTAATTTTTTGTGATAGAGATAGTACAGCAGTGGCGGTGGAATGGTGCGCCCGAAATCCATGTTGCTCGGCGCATATTACACGATATTTTTCTAGGAAGACGCGCATCCGTTTTGCTAGAATTCTTTCAAATATGTTATTTATTATGCTTAAAACAGATATAGGTCTATAACTTGAGGGATCAGAGCGATCACCTTCCTTGTACACCGGTACTACTTTGGCAGCTTTCAGACAGGATGGGTATGTTGACGTACGCAAGGAGTGGTTATATATATGGCATAGGATAGGGCCTAAGACGTCAATATTGTCTTTTACTATTCGCGCTGTGATACCATCTATCCCACTGGCTTTATTGGTGGCTAAATTAGCAGTAGTGTTTTGAATTTCGTCTAGACTAATGTTGTGTACCGCAAACGTATTCGGCAAAGACGGCGAAAAACATTGAGGAGTGGAGGAAGAAAACTGCATTGCTAACGTCGGACCAATTTTAGTGAAATGATGATTAAAGTTATCTAGAGTTTGTGCGTCAATAGAATCAGGTAGCACGCGTTGTCGTGGTTGATTGCCAACAACTTCGTTTACGATCTCCCAAGTTTTTTTAGAATTGCCCTGAGCTTGTTCTATTAGGCGAGAGTAATATTCCTTCTTTCGCTGCCTCGTAAGGAGCACGGATTTATTCCTGAAAATTTTGAACTGGCCAAGGTAATATTTATTATTTCTATGTTTCTTCCATTTATGGTACCAAAAATCTTTCGTCTTCAGCAGGTCAAGGATTTCTGCTGTCATCCAAGGACATAGCGGGGTCTTATATGAGCGCACAGATACGTTTGAGCGGCTATTTCCAATGGCTCTGACAAGGAATTTTATTAAGTTCTGAAGTTCAACATTGACGTCATCGTTATATAGACTGTCAGGGTCAATGGCGAGAATGATGCTTCGTAATAAATTGTAATCTATTTTGCCCTCTGTTGTGATACATGGTGTGCTGCTTTTTCGTGTGTCATTTATGGAAACAAAGACAGCAAGGTGATCTGATATCGCTTCATCATAAACGCCGGCCTTCATACCAGATGTTATGTTCGTCAAAACATGGTCAATTGTTTTTGCTGATGTACTAGTTACCCTCGTAGGTATGTTTACTAGGTTACGAAAACTGAATGAGCTCAGTAATTGTGCGTAACTGGTATACTTAGAATTATGGGTGTCAATATTCATGTCTCCAACGATTACAACCGGGTTGCTATAATTCGCCGACAGATTAAAGAAAGTTTCTTCCATCTTGTCTAAAAATCGGTCAATGTTTGAATTCGGGGGTCGATAAACGACGCCGATTATACCAAAAGAGTGTAGTCTAACAAAAAGAGCTTCAATATCAGCGGAGCTGCAATTCAGTGATGATAGCTCCGTAAAAGCGTAGCCCCTTTTGATTAAAAATGCGACGCCGCCGCCACGTGAACAAGAATCACGCTGATGCGATAGGGTTACATATCCGGGAACATGCACTGTCTCACCCTTCTTTAACCACGTTTCCGTGATCGCTAGTACATCAAAAGTGTGGACATGTTTTGATAGAAAAGCGAGAAGCAAGTTCACGTTTTTTCTTATACTGCGGATATTGCAGTGGAAGATAGTTAGTAACATGTATCGCTGATGTAGTTGATCTACTTAGGTATCTGTGACTGCCATTTTATAACAAAAGGCCGCTTCCGGTGGTCTATGCCAGCAGAAGTACCTATACTAGTTTCGCGAGGTCATCTTCACAGGAGATGTGAATGACCTTCGAGTTCTCACGATTTCCTGGCCCAATCCCCTTTCCTTTCAGAAACCCAAACGAATCTCCAGTTTTTGTCTTTTTTCCTCTGTATGGTCTTACTTAGGCAAAACTTTATTCTCGAGACACAAGTGTTCGTTCACGAATACACGGGTACATTTGTCTTGCAACCAGCTTCCGCTGTGTTCAGCCTGTTCTTCTTGCCGATTTTAACAAAACTTCGACGAAGTGACGCTACTGCTCTGTGTAGACTATGGTTGGGAGTTTTCGTTTACACGTGCGTATACGCGTTCCGCATAGGGACGGCCGACACCGCCGCCTGTGCACACTACGGAGACGAAGAGGCGATTCGACACGTCCTGTGTGACTGCCCGGACTATAACCTAGAAATACAATACCTTTCTAATACAGTAAACAAGTTGGATGGCCAGCCGCTGTCAGAAGAATGTATACTGCGCCATCGTCATAACTCATCATCACGGAAGAAGGCCGTGCAAGCGCTACTGGGCCTCTTGCGAACTACTGGCCTGTCTGAACGCCTCTGAGTGGACTGATTTTGTGTGTGCGTGCGTGTCCACGGTTTTATGTTATTTGTTTTTTAACTCTCTCTTTTTCAACTCCATATTCCCCAACCCCAGTGTAGGGTAACATACAGGATACTAGCATCTGGTTAACCTCTTTGCCTTCCTTTCTTTTTTCTCGTTTCTCTCTCTCTCTGTCTAAGACGCCTGGAAGGCGAAAGCGATCTTTTTCTTTTTAGTCGATGTGTGGTTTCTGCCCCTTCCCCTCCCCCTTCCAGAAAGTTTTCTGCACTTAGCCGTGCTTTCCACAGCCGCCAAGGTCGGAGCCACGACAACTGTTTTGGCATTGGCTCAGTGACCGGCTGACTGTTGGCGAATCTACGATGTCAGTCCATGAACATTATCATGTCTTGTCGTCACTGCGACGTCATGATAACGTCACAGGGATGTCACAAATTTTGGCGCTCTGTGAATGACTTTGTATGATGACGTCATGACGCGATGATGTTTCTTTTTTTTTTTTTTGCACCACATGTATTACCGCCGCCTACGCCATATGCCAGTCAATTTTCGCGTTCGGTGAGGCATCTAAGGACCTCAACTTCATAACTCATTAATGCAACATACCTCTTGGGGTATTATTCTACGAAAAGGACACGCGTAGCAGTTTATCCATTGTACTTGCTTGAAAAACTTAAGGAAGAAAAGGGAAGGAAAATAGGAGAAAAAGAACGGCAGGGAGGTTAACCAGCCTATAGGCAGCCGGTTTGCTACCCTGCGCACGGGAGAGGGATGGGAGAGATGAAAGATAGAGAGAGCAGAGAGGGAAGTAGAGATAAACACAGCCCCTTCGGCATGCACGCACGCGCACACACTCAGTCATAGTCCAGTCTTGTCTTTCGCGGTGTGTGACGTTGGTGTTACAGCCACTTGTTCAAGTCCGTGTCGCGTAGGAATTTCAACAGAGCTTTTGTAGCCTTCTGTTGCAATGTCTTCTCGCGGGCACTTGACAGAATAGTGTCCACAGACATTTGGCTGTTGTCGATGCGCGCAAAAACGAACGCCAGTGACTGTCTCTGGATGTCATACAACGGACAGTTGCACAGGATGTGGTGTAGCGTCGCTTCGCAATGACAGGCATCGCAGAGAGCGTTGTCGGCCATTCCTATGACAAACGAATAAGATTTTGTAAATGCCACTCCTAGCCATAAACGATGAAGAAGGGTGGCTTCCTTTCAGTCGAAAAGCTTTAGCTGTTTGTTGCAGGTATTGCTTTCGCAAGTACTCGTGTAAATGAAGTTTCGAAGTGTTTTTCTGCAGCAATATCATGCAGCCTCGATGCCTTCATTAGTGTGTGCAATCGCAGATGGAAACAGCAAGAGTGCGGTGCATAGGTTGGCAAACTTCTTCACCAGTGGACTCACTGGAGGCTGAGTGTGACTCGAGTCGACGACACGAGTCGATTCGAGGCGTGAGTGTGAGTCTAAGTGAGTCAGTGTGAGTTATAATTTGGTGAGTTTGAGACTGAGTCAATCTGGTTGGAACAAAAATAAATCCGTTAGTATGAGTCCGAGTGAGTCCGACTCGGAAAAAAAAAAGAAAGAAGTGGTGAGCGAGTCCTAGGGATCCATAAGCACGAAATATATTTCATGACTGAGTCTTATCAGTGAGCTCCACATTTTTTGCCGACCCACAGTGCGGAGCGATGATAGGAGAACGCGAATTTCGTGCTTCACTTTGCTTTAAGAAAAAGGTCATCACATCCATACGAGCGTATACGTAATGTGCGTGTACAACAACAACAACAACAACAACAACAACAACAACAACAACAACAACAACAACAACAACAACAACAACAACAACAACAACAACAACGACGACGACGACGACGACGACGACGACAACAACAACAACAACAACAACAACAACAACAGGTGTTTGATCACCACATACAGCGCATATGATTTCTGTGTGCACTGTATTTGGGGTTTAATTATCGCAGTGAAATAAAATGCTTATACTGTATCTCGGCACTTTGGCTGAATCGCCAGTCCTGCGAAATTAGCAAAGTGACGACACACTTCTCACCATGAGCTTTATGGCCTATTTATCGCTGTCATTTGACATGTCCTGCAGCGTGTGGGCTGTTTTGCTGCTTGCGATGCGCAATGTGATCACGTCGTCCTTAAAGCACTCGATTGTGACCTTTTATGAGTCTTGTTCGTAAAACCTATACAGTTTGTGATGCGAGTATACGATGTGCTGCGTCGGTGCTGGATGAAAAAATTCAAAACAACAAGAGGTTTTTGAATTACTCATCGCAAGCTTCTGTCTCACCCTTCTTGCGTTTTATCGGTGTTAGATGTAAAACAGAGGGACAAATAATTTAATGAAGTCGAGAGGGACTAGCCGGAAGAATCCACCGGGGCCCCCAGATTGCCGATGGCTGCTCCCATGTCAGAATCGAGAGACCACACCTCTCCAGTTCCACTGGACTGCCGACAGAGTATACAGAACTTGGGATGGCCTCTTCCCAGTCCTGTTCGCTGGTTTGTGTGAGAGGTTTCGTTGTTGTTGGTGGTGGTGTTGTTGTTTTCGTGGCTAGTGCGTGCTATCAGTTGTGCCATGCATATATATGCGGGCTGTGAAGTTTTTTTGTGTACCAGCCATCTCGGCAGAGAAGCTCTATCGAACTGGACTTTGCTGGACTCACGTGTCGTTTGTTTGAAGTTCCTTATGCGCCATTGAACATACTGCTATCATACAGCGTCGTTATCGACATGCCCGAAAATACTGCATGGGGTCATGATTGCTTAATTCACGTAATCTTCACGTGTTTCACGTCACAATAATGTCAAAAAATAATTCCAGATTACACAAGTCATGATGATAGTGACTTGCGCACTCAAGAAATTAAACGCCCAAACTCTGTTGCATGGTGCCAGCCATACAGACTTTATACACTTACCTGCGAAACCAGAGACTTCGATCATGAAGCACTTATTCTCTGTATATATTGTACACATATTAATAGGCAATGGGAATGATTGGTTCAAAAAATATAAGTACAAGATCTATGAACATGGTACCACAATGAATAAGGTTATGATTTGCAATTGGAGGCTCGCAGAAGGCGACAACATTTTACACCACCGGGTGAGGGTCAAATAAAGGTGGTGCCGTTGTTTTGAACACCTCATCCACTTGCCCAAACATGCAGCACAGGTCACTAACCCGAATTGCAAGCGGCATGTCTATGGTTACTTTTCAATTAGACGATCAATCTCACCTACAATGTCAACGTGTGTTCCAAGCGATTTCAATCGTTTTACATCTTCATTTTCACTCCAGGTTCCACAGCCCCCTCATCTTCCTTTGAAAGGACATTCGTAATGGAGCCAATGTTAGGAGAACTGAAAAACCCATTCGGCTTTTGAGTAACAGGGCGACGAACCACGCGTCTTTTTTGCGCATACAGCTAGCGTTTCATGGCCACCGCGTGTATACGTACGCACTCGCCACGTGACGTAAGCCTCCGTGGCGAAATTTCTCTGCAATCGCTAGTATGTGGCTGTCCACGAATTTCGAAATGAAACAACTCTCTCATTATTATCCTCTCGCGCTTAGGTGAAAAAGGAAAATGCAACTGCGGCTCGACTATTACGTTAATGTGCGTGCTTTAGGAGCTGCCGTGCTTGTACTCTGTCATTAGTGCGTCTGGTTTGCTCCAAGAACGCGCAAATGAATGGAGAGTTTATCCACACACCGACAAAGTAATCTCGAAAGAAAACTACACGCGAGAATGACGCACAAGAACCGTAGAGGCCAATGACAGGCAGCAGCTTGCACGTGGACAGGTAGTCGGCTGGAGCTCGGCAAGTCCTGCCTCCCTAACATATTATTTCGTCCACGCAAGGACCCATGCAACGAGAGTGGCGTAGAACAAAATTAGGCGCGCTTGGCTCGCCACTGCAGAAATGCAAGCACCGCCAGTGGAGGCTGGGCATAAAGACTCTCCTTCCAGCAGTGCCAACCGTGCAGCTGCATATGCCAACTATAGAAGCAGCAGCAGCAACAAGCGGACGCAGCGACGTGGCTCGCTTGCCGAGACGAGTCCATCAATTCCTTTATTTTAGCCTCGACCGGACTGTAATTTATATAATGACGGGGGGCCCTATAGAAGGACGAGTCTCGTGATTGGCTGGCAACCCAACCCTGCCTCGCTCGCGGCGGCATTATCAGCTTCGACGGACCCGAAAATTACAGAAGTGCGGCCTCCTCTCGGCCGCCGTCGTGACGCCAGAGAGACAATGCGATAGCGATGCGCTCTCTCACTCCAAGAGTCACTCCTATGCGTTCCATGTCTGGACCAAGGCGCACCACACGGACTGCAGACGTCGGTCCGCTGTACGCCTGGTCTTCTAACCGAGAGGTAAAAAGAAAAGAACCCTTCTGTGAGAGACACACGAAGAGGCACGACAGGACTCGGTGTTTATAAAAGGTGGCAGCAGCAGGTATTCGTATTATAGAGCCACCGCACCGCAGTTTCCTGGGTAGATGATTCGACCAAACTGCACGCCACACGTGCGTGGAAAGGCACCGGCATTCGTGCCTGTTTTCCAGTGTGTGTGTGTGTGTGTGCGTGCGTGTGTGTGTATGTGGTGTGTGTGTATTCCTATCTCAGAGTTCGTATAAGCAGGACCTTCCGCGTTCAGAAAAGAAAGCACTAATCCCGAGCTGCCACAGCTTCGTGTGCATTATACTACGCATCTCTTGAGCTCTCGCGAGCGATCATGCGCCTCTGTTCGAAACACAGACGTCGCCGCGAGTTTAGCCCGAAGCTCGAGCGCGTGGACGACTCGGTTTGGAGCACGCTAACTTAATTCGCCTCGCGATTACGCAATTACTTTTCCATCCGTCATGCGGCGTAGACTCCGACTTCAGCGGGCGTGTACTCCCATGTGTCCACAAGAGGGGACGAAGTTAGTGACCGAAGTAGGAGGGGGGGGGGGGAGTTCTCCGAGAAAAACGTTAGCGATTAGGAATGAAACGCAATATGCCTCGGCAGTTGTCAGTGCCACGAAAAACGACCGTTGTGAGGAATGGCGCGCTGCGAAGTTGTGCGTGCGCGGTCCTTGTATTCCCCTACATACCCTTCACCCCACCCACCCCTTTCTATTTTTTTCTTCGCTTCTTTTCTGACTGGGAACGTGGCCTCAGGTTATTCGGCATATGCGTGCGTGCTGGCCAGTTTCGCTTCTGTACACCCTTCAATTTGAAGGACCGAGTTTGCGGTTCGTCCGGAGGATACCCGATGTGATTGTCGAATAGCGTGGGAGCTCTCCGCGATACTTTATCACCGTTGACGACGGGTATACGCAATACTGGATTCGGGACCGGTTTGTTGGTTCCTCGCGAAAAAAAGTGCCCGCGAATTGTGCACGCGTGGTGGCTGCGCATACTACTTTTGAAGTAGGTGCGAAATCGTCGTTCATCATAATCATTCAAGCAAACAACTGATGATTGAATTATGATTCACTCGGCAGCACGGTGCGTGTAACTTAAGTGTCACAGGATAACTGCGCACGAAGAACACGGGCAAAGAACACGAACTTATAAACAGAAGAAGCAGTGGAATCCAGTGGACTATATAGGACTTAAAAAAGCAATTCCTGAGAGCATAGTATCGGTTCGCCATGGTGAAACACTTCGTTAGATTGTTAGTTATTAGTTGTTTGAGTTGTTTTGTGCTGTTAGTTTCTTGCATGTACGACCAGCTTGCCCAGATTTGCTCTCCTAATGTCAAATTCTTTACGTATACATACGCTGTTTAAGCACGTATATCTGTATTCATCCTCACCAGCAGGTTTGCCTCTTTGCATGCTCTCCAAAGCTTTTCTGACTTC
Organism: Rhipicephalus microplus; assembly: GCF_013339725.1. Taxonomy (NCBI): domain Eukaryota; kingdom Metazoa; phylum Arthropoda; class Arachnida; order Ixodida; family Ixodidae; genus Rhipicephalus; species Rhipicephalus microplus. The sequence goes on from NC_051170.1 coordinate 103,208,309, forward strand.
TTCTATCATTACTGGTGGTGTGTCATCTGGGTTACTGCTAGTTCTTATAGTATTAGGGTCGTGGTTGTCTCGGCTACTGTACAGATCTCTGTAAAACTCCTACGCTATTTTAACTATCCTATCCATATTGCTAGTTATTTTGCCTTGTTTGTCCCTTAGTGCATACATCCGATTTTTGCCTATCCCAAGTTTCCTCTCCAGCTGCTGGTGAGGATCAGGTAACATCAGATCTGCGGAAAGATGGAGGACAGATTGTGTTAGAAAAACTAGCCACCCTGTTTACGAGGTGTCTCCTGACGGGAAGAGCACCAGAGTCTTGGAAGAACGCTAACATCATCTTAATACATAAGAAAGGAGATGACAAGGACTTGAAGAATTACAGGCCGATCAGCTTGCTCTCTGTAGTATACAAGCTATTTACAAAGGTAATTGCAAACAGAGTAAAGAAAACATTAGAATTCATTCAACCAAAGGAACAAGCAGGATTTCGAACAGGATACTCAACAATTGACCACATTCATACTATCAATCAGGTAATAGAGAAATGCTCAGAATATAACCAACCACTATACATAGCCTTCATAGATTACGAGAAGGCGTTTGATTCAGTAGAAGTATTAGCCGTCATGCAGACACTGCGGAATCAGGGCGCAGATGAAGTATATATTAACATTCTGGAAGAAATCTACAGGGGATCAACTGCTACCATAATGCTTCATAAAAAAAAGCAACAGAATACCAATCAAGAAAGGTGTAAGGCAGGGGGACACAATCTCCCCAATGCTATTTACCGCGTGCTTACAGGAGGTTTTCAGAAGCCTAGAATGGGAACAGTTAGGGATAAGAGTTAATGGAGAGTACCTTAGTAACCTGCGCTTCGCCGATGACAATGCATTGCTGAGTAACTCAGGGGACGAATTGCAACTCATGATTACGGAGTTAGTTCAGACAAGGAGAGCAGAAAGGTGGGTCTTAAAATTAATCTGCAGAAAACGAAAGTAATGTACAACAACCTCGGAAAAGAGCAACGCTTCGAGACAGGTAATAGTGCACTTCAAGTTGTAAAAGACTATGTCTACTTAGGGCAGGTAGTAACCGCAGAGCCGAACCACGAGATTGAAGTAACTAGAAGAATAAGAATGGGATGGAGCACATTCGGCAAGCACTCTCAATATATGACAGGTGGATTGCCCCTATCCCTCAAGATGAAGTTATATAAAAGCTGTATCTTGCTGGTACTTAGCTACGGAGCAGAAACCTGGAGACTTACTAAGAGGGTTCAGCTTAAATTGAGGACGACGCAGCGAGCAATGGAAAGAAAAATGGTAGGTGTAACCTTAAGAGACAAGAAGAGAGCAGAGTGGATTAGGGGACAAACGGGGGTTAAGGATATCATAGTTGAAATAAAGAAGAGGAAATGGACATGGACTGGGCATGTAGCGCGTAGACAGGATAACCGCTGGTAATTAAAGGTAACTAACTCGATTCCCAGAGAAGGCAAGAGGGTTAGGGGGAGACAGAAGGTTAGGTGGGCAGATGAGATTAAGAAGTTTGCGGGTATAAATTGGCAGCAGCAAGCACAGGACCGGGTTAACTGGCGGAACATGGGAGAGGCCTTTGTCCTGCAGTGGACGTATAGTCAGGCTGATGATGATGATGATCTGTATTCATAACTGCAGCGTATATATAAAAAGGATCAGCACAGTAGCCACCTTGACTGTAACGTGCTAATCGTGACAATAGGTACGTGTCTCGCTCCCAAACATGCCGAAAAATTCGGCAGATCCCGCGTACAATGGGAATCGATGTTATGCGAAGCATGTGGAGCAAGGGTGACTGGGTTGTAATTTTTTTACAGGGATAGCTGCTATGAGATCACAACTCGGGTCACGCGCGATTGTCCGCTGCCGCCGCCGGTGTCCGTAACCACATCGAGCAAAATTAAAAAAAAAAAAACTAACACTAATGACACAGTATGCCTCGAACCCGGGTCCGCTGGGTGCCAGCCCAGAATTTTTCCACTGAGCTTGTTGGCAAACTTGCCTTAGGCAGGTTTGATGTCGGAAAAGTAATCGCGTTAATACGGCTTATAAAACATTTTAAAACAGTGAAAGAACACCCAGTCGTCGCACAATGCGAATGTCGTAACGAGTGGGTCTTCCAATGCTTCCATCCAGTACAAAAGCTTGTTCTTGTTCCCCTATTAACTGTGGCGCATACCCACTTCAGCCATAAGGCCTCATCGTCGTCAGCCACCGCATGAACAATTGGCAAAAATTTCTTGCAAGTGTTAAGCAGATAGCACGCTTCTAAAGAGAATGACAAGAAATAGCATAGGGAATGCCGGCCTACTACCCAAATAAATTTATTATTAATGTCCTAGTAGGTATCAAGCAAGTGTGCTGGCAGTAGTTACCCAATGAGTTTGAAAAGGCTCTGAAAGGTTGCTCTTACATATAGCCTTCGCTGTGACATTGCTGCGCCTTCCGCGCAGGCCTGACGTTTTGCGAAGCTCCTAAGGTGTGGGTCTGTCCATCCCTTGTATGTATGTATGTATGTATGTATGTATGTATGTATGTATGTATGTATGTATGTATGTATGTATGTATGTATGTATGTATGTATGTATGTATGTATGTATGTATGTATGTATGTATGCATGTATGTATGTATGTATGTATGTATGTATGTATGTATGTATGTATGTATGTATGTATGTATGTATGTATGTATGTATGTATGTATGTATGTATGTATGTATGTAAGTATGCATGTATGTATGTAAGTATGCTATGTATGTGTATGTATGTATGTAGTATGTCATGTATGTATGTATGTATGTATGTATGTATGTATGTATGTATGTATGTATGTATGTATGTATGTATGTATGTATGTATGTATGTATGTATGTATGTATGTATGTAGTATGTATGTATGTATGTATGTATGTATGTATGTATGTATGTATGTATGTATGTATGTATGTATGTATGTACGTACGTGACCACCCATATTTCCACATTTGACAACTGCCCACTACTTCGTCCTTGCAAACATCCCACTATACGCCCCATCACCGATCCACCACTTCATCGACCATAAAACAAATACTGTTGAGAAGTAGCCCATATGAAATGCATGATGTTTGTGTACCTGTAACCAAGGTGCGCGTTAAAGAACCATACATTGCCCCTCTAGGCTCTGTGTCAATCCCTTGTTTTTTCGTGTCCGCCTAAAGTTCCACCTTTGCTTGCTGCCCACTACTTCGTCCTTGCAGACATCCCACTACGCCTTATCACCGATCCACCACTTCACCGACCATAAAGCCGTTATAATAAAGGGAGACGGAAACAACGTATAGCTACCACTTTCAAATAATTAAATTTCTTGTATAAATATATACAGGGTTTGTCACGAGTTTGAAGACGTAGTGGGTGATATTGGCAAATGGTGCACGGTTTAGTGAGAAAACGCTGCAGCGCTTCGCCCGACTCATCATTATTCAATCCGTGGATGTGCTGGAATTTTTTTCACAGCGAAAGCTTTTATGAGACCACAATTCGGGTCACGCGCTGTTGTCCGCCGCCACCGCCGGTTTCCGTCACCACATCGCGCAAAATTAGACGGAAATAAAAGCACCAATTACACAGTGGAGCTCGAACTGGGGCCCACTGGGTGCCAGCCCAGTATTCTACCACTGAGCTACACCGATGCTTGTGACTTGTTGTTAAACTTGCCTTAGGCAGACTTGATCTCGGGAAAGCAATCGCGTTAATACGACTAAAAAGCGTCCTAGAACGGCGAGAGAACAACCAGTCGTCGCACAATGCGAATAGCGTAACAAGTGGGCCGTCCAACGCTCCAACTCATCACAAAAGCTTGTTCTAGTTACTCTATTAACTGTGGCGCTTACCAACTTCCACCATAATTCCTGATCGTCGTCAGCCACTGCATGAACAATTGGCAAAAATTCCTTGCAAGTATTAAGGAGATAGCACGCTTCTAAGGGAAGGACAAAAATAGCATAAAGAATGCCGGCCTACTGCCGAAATAAATTTATTAATAATAATGACCAAGTGGGTATCGAACTAGTGTGCTTGCAGTAGTTACCTAATAAGTGTTTCGAAAAGACTCTGAAAGGCCGCTCTTCTAGCTTTCGCTGTGACTGTGCTGCGCCTTCCAAGCAGGCGTGGCGTTTTTTTTTTTTTAAGTACCCCAACTATAGACAAGATGCGCACTGTGTGGCGGTTTCTGGTGAGCCGCGCAGACATCGACACCTCTGCTAGGACAAGCATAGCGTGTGACAAACAATGAGCCCAGCGGGAAAGTAGCATGCCAGAGAAAGAAGTCATTGTGGGAATTGCAGATTGCCGGCCTTACGTAACTGAAGCGAGACATATGGGTGATCATGAACCCTGCCGTCGTTCCTGTCCGAGGCGCAAGCCCAAGTGGAGAGGTTGCGCCCTGTCCGGTAGAGGTCTATGTAAAGCTTTCTGAGTGCGGCGTTTGTTCTGCTTTGGCTTTCAAGAGGCACAACTCGGTCGTGAAACATGATAATCATGGCGGTGGTAATGGCGGCAGTGGTCGTCAGTTCTCACCATGACCTATAGTAATCTAACCCGTTATTCTGCGAAAAGAGGAGAAAGTTGTGGTATGAAGGGTGATGATGAGGATCGAGATGCGACTCTTCACGGTGGTTTGTCCGCACTGTAGAAGTGTCATTTGACTCTCTTTTTATACATGTGAGAGTCACATGTGCAGCACTACCATTAGAGAGAAGGCTGACTCTCTTTACGAGCGTCGTATATACTCCTGCACTGACTCTCTTTTCGAGAGTCGCGCGCGCCACGACTTTCCTGAAGACAGCCAACGTGCCTCTAATGTGACTCTCACAATGCTGAATATGTGACGCTCACATGTATAAAAAGAGAGACAAAATTCTTGGTATGTTGAATTTATGCATGCACGAAGTAAAAGTCTTGCCTGTGTGTTATGTCTCGTAAAGGGCCTGGAACATATCGTTCAGCTGAACTGCCTGTCGTCGAGTAGAACTAACGTAGGCCTAAAGTCGTCTTGTCTACTTTCATTGCGTGGATGGCCGTGCGCTTCGCGATATCTACGGAACAAGAATCTCCACGCACACCAACGTTTCAAGGACAAGACCACGCGTTCAATGCGATACAAACATTTTCGCGTAAATGCACCTCTTATACGTGTAGCTGTAACCTGTACACGATGCTCTCATAACTATATACTTTAGTTTGCGAACGGTGCCTCGCCACGGTGGTCTAGTGGCTAAGGTACCCGGCCGCTGACCCGCAGGTCGCGGGATCGAATCCCGGCTGTGGCGGCTGCATTTCTGATGGAGGCGGAAATGTCGTAGGCCCGTGTGCTCAGATTTGGGTGCACGTTAAAGAACCCCACACACTAAACAAAAATGACCTGAAATAACCTCAAAAACTGGGTAAACCATTTGTCCTCTAGCGCACTACCTCTCCTGGGTTTTTTTTACCACCTACTACCGAGGTAAAAATTTACTCTCGTGCTAACTGAGTTTTTGAACGTAGGGAGAGTAGTAAATATTTACCCCAGTGAGGTTTTCAGCGAGTATAGAGAGAGTATATTTTTACTACCTTCACAAGGTTTTTGAGGTGATTACTGGGAGTTATTTCTGGTGGTAAAAAAATAAAAATTGACGGGTGCATTCACCTAGAGACGACAGATTTATTGAATAGCAGAATTGATTGAATTTATTGAACGGCAGAATTGGTGACACATAGATTCACATACAGACAAACACGCACACACAACAAATGCAGAATAATACACCACTAGAACAGGCTGCACGCGTTGCTCGTTGCTCGACTACACTTCGACAATCCGGTATATATATAGGCACGACTTTTTGACCGGCCATGTAGTACCGGTAGGAGAGCTCTTTTTTTGCATCGATTAACAGCAACGCTTGAAGGTGCAAGCGTAAGCTTCAGGTGGGCTGCAGGGCACTAAATGTCACACCGGCCTTTTATTATAAATCTACACGATCTCACATTTTTGATTATCCAATAATTGCTTGGCACACCGGGCTCTTTGCCCCACGCGTGTTAGCACTGCTGATGCACAAGTCCATAAAATATACCTAAGTACGCACAAAGCATGGTAGCTCAATGATTTTCACTCGGCGACGGTGCACAAGCACAGTAGCAGCACGTATTCATCACAACGGGCGTAGAAGAGCGGTCCACGCCTGCATACAAGCTTCTTACCGATGGCGTTCTAGGCCTTTTCGAGGAGCACGGCTATCCGATGAAACACAGCTGGCGATCACAGAACACATATCCTGTGCGAATTTCGTCGTCATTTCAGACACAAATGAACACGTGACCGCTATCTTGCGGGGACGGGGCGGTGTATGCATACTTCCAACGAAAGACCACCATCCGGGCAGGTCCGGGTTTTCTTCGTGCTCACCGGCCACCGCTTGTTGGTTCCGTCTGCCTCTTATCGGCTTCGTGCTACATGTTTGAGAACAGTTGGTGCATGAGATGGGCAATTCGGGCAGCACTTTACTCGTGCAGACATCGCCTACTGTGGAACAAAATATATGCGATGCTTCTTTCACCTGCCCCGGCGACACACTCCCACTGGTCACTGGTGGCCGCGGCTCGGTGCCGACGACAGAGCGAGGCATTTTGCTTATTGCTTCTCCAGCAGGCAAGCACGGACGATGATACCAGATTGATTTTGTTACCACTGGCAGATCTGGAGATATCCGCGAACTGGAGATATCCGCGACGTGCAGGTTCGGAGGCGCTCGGAAGAGCACGGTCGCTCGATGATGTAGGAAACACGTGAGATCCATCAGCCCAACCAGACACACAGATACCGAGCTTCTTGCACTGTCTGTCTCCAAAGCCACCACCGAGCAAAAGCAACCATTTGCGAAAATATGCAGGACAACTTTCCACAGCAGGTTTTCTTTCTTTTTTTTTCTCTTTTGAGAGGCCCCCCCCCCCCCCCGTCTTTTTCTTTTTTTTTTTTCGTTCAAAGAATGCTGTTCTCGCTTGTTGTGCTTATGCTGCCCCCAGTTCCAGTAAGAGTGCGCTGACTCGAGGTCAGTCCAGAGGCACGGCGATGAAAAACAAAAACAAACAAAAAAAACCATCTGTGGGCTTCGCGTACCTTCAGTATTCACTGAGAGCGTCACAAGGGGAGTATGGGGCAAAAGCCGCCGAAGCAGCTGCACCTTGCAGTCACGTGGTAATAAACTCTGAAACGCAGGTTAAAAATCACGTGATAGAAAACTCGCTAAGTGGTAAAACTGGATTTTGACATCCTTTTACTACTTGCCTGAGAGGTGGTGGTAAAACTATGTCATGTACCATCTTTTACTCCTACGCGAGGTAGTAATTTTAAACGCGAGAGAGTTTTCAGAGGTCATGAGCCAGAAAAACCCCAAACTCGGATAGTTTTTGCTTACAGTGCAGGTAGTCGAAATTTCCGCAGCCCACCACTACGGCGTCTCTCATAATCATATGGTGGTTTTGGGACGTTTTCAAAGTTTCAAAGTTTCAAAGTTTATTTGCAGGAAAAAAAAAATACAAAAACTTCCCTGCGGGAGGCAAAGACTAAAGGCTGAATAGCCTGACGAGGTCTTGACCTCCTGATACAGTCTGCATCAGTGCCATATTACACATAATTCACACATCAGTAACATACATATACAAATAAGTGACATTATACATATCTTATTTAGTTACATAGCTTATTTCTACATGATATACATTCAGAATATGTTTTACATAAACAGGAAACAATTTTGGTATCAAACGATTCTGTTTAAGTATCATTGTTCACAGTAAGAAAAAAAATCAACTCAGTATACAAGTATTCCTAAATATAAAAGCCTATGGATCTACTATGTCTTTAGTCAAAAGAAGAAAGGATTTATGATGACATTTAAATTGTTTAGTTTTCAGAGTAAAGTCTATATTCGATTCGTGAAGGTTTAGCAATTGTATGATCTTATAATCAATAGCCTGCTTGCCATAGTTCGTGCGTGTTTTCTTAGTTTTGCGGGTAGAATTTCTGAAGCCATATGTTGTTGATACAGTGCGTGGAAAGGAATCCTGTAGTTTATGTTTGTGGATGTGTTGCATCAGTTTAAGATTATATACTTTCCTAGCAGATAGAATTCCATGTTTAAGAAAAAGCGGCTGAGTGTCTAAGTCCTTGGGGTGACCTTTATATTTTTCTATTACACGGAGCGCGCGCTTTTGCAAGATTAATATTCGATCGTAATTGGTCTTAGTTGTTGTTCCCCATACAAGCATTCCGTATAGAAGTTTGGAGTAAAACATGCTATAATATAATGATTTACATAACCATGAGGGGAGGAGGAAAGCAATTTTACTCAAGCACCCTACAGAACGAGCTAGATCTACCAAGAGACTATTTACGTGCGGTGTCCATGTTAAGTGCTCATGAAACCAGACTCCAAGGAATTTTTGTGTGCTGACTTGTTCGAGTCGCTGATTGTCAAACAAGATTACTATATTATCACTGATGTGCTTGTTAATGGGCCTGAACATAATAAATTTTGTTTTTTGTGTGTTTAATTTTAGTTTGTTTTTTGTTAGCCAGCCTGAAAGTTTCGAGAGATATACATTTGTCGAAGCTTCTACTTCCTGAATGGTGGAGCCTGTGAAAAATATACTTGTGTCGTCAGCGAACATTTTAATTTCGGGTGTATACTGAACCTCTGTAATATCATTGATATATAAAAGGAAAAGCACGGGGCCTAAAATGGACCCCTGCGGAACTCCTTTCTTTACGCTTAAATAGTCTGACTTTTTACTGTCTATGCTAACAAATTGTTGTCTGGATGATAAATAGCTTTTAAATAAATCAGAGACTATTCCACGAATTCCATAGCGGCTTAATTTCAACAGTAAGATATTATGGTCAACAGAATCGAACGCTTTACGCAAGTCAAGGAAGACACCTAACGTGAACATTTTATTTTCAATATTTTCTATTATGCGGCTTTTTACATCAATTAGTGCCTCTTCCGTGGTTTTATTTTTGCGAAAACCATATTGATGCGGTGATAAGATATTGTACTTCTCAAGATATTTCATAAGGCGCGTATTTATACATTTTTCATAAATTTTTGAGAATACAGGTAATACGGATATCGGACGATAGTTTGTTAATTCAGTAGTGTTGCCACCTTTATGAATGGGTGTAACTTTGGCCACCTTAAGTTTTGTTGGAAAGATTCCAATAAGAAAGGAATAATTTACCAGATATGCTAATACGGGGCTAAGTATAGATGCGACAGCCTTAACTGGAGCCACCCTTACGTCATCATAACCACTCGCAACGTTTGTCTTTAGTTCTTTTATATATCGGTAGACTTCCTCGGGTAATACTTCGTGTAGTACGAGAGAGTTCATGCAACTACTTGTTTCATCTTCATATTGTGTTGAGTCTTCATCACAAACAGCCACATTTACAAAGTATTGGTTAATTGCGTTCGCCAGTTCCTTACCCTCCAGAATGATATTGTTGACTTTTACTTGTTTAGGTGTATTTGACGTTGCTGTTCTCCCAGTTAAGGAAATAACTTGTTTCCATATTTTTGCCGGTTCTGATTTTATACGTGAGAAGGTGGCTTCATAATAGGCAAGTTTAGCCTTCCTAGTGTCACTATTTAGTTTGTTGCGGAATCGCTTGAACTCACGCAATATTGCAATATCTCTAGTAGCAAGAAACCTGTGAAAAAGCGCGTTTTTCTGCTTGATTCGTTTCAGGAGGTCACTGTTTATCCATGGTTTTCTGTTCTTACCCTTTCGTGTTCTGATCTGTTGTATCGGGAAAGCAATATTGTAGCACTCAAGGAAAATAGCTAGGAAAGTATTATATGCGCTATCTGGATTGCATTGCACATACACAGGTGACCAGTCAGCACGTTCAATTAATTCGGTAAACTTAAGCAGTGATTTGTCATCAATATATCTATACCGCGCGATATTTGGACATTTAATTTTATGCTGCAGGTTTTGTGTAGAAATGTAGATAGGTAGGTGGTCACTTAGGTCTGAGCACAGTATGCCCGAGGTGTAATCGCAGCTATTTAGGCTTGTTATACAGACGTCAAGTGACGTGGAACTATTGTGAGTAATACGGGTTGGATATATAATGGCATTCCGACATCCATATGATGCTACAAGGTTTTTCAAGTCAAGCGCGTACAGCTCTTCACTCATCATATTAATATTTACATCACCCATGATAAAATATGGTTTTTTTATCTCATTAAAACAATGCATGAGGTTTTCCATATGACTGAGAAAATGCCTCTTATATCCAGTTGGGGGTCTATACACCACGGCAAGTACAAAAGAATTTGTTTCTATTGCTAGGCACTCTATGTCACCATTACTCACAGAAAGATCATCAAGCATTTGAAAACAATATCGCTGCCGCAAGTATATAGCCAACCCTCCACCTCTTCCTGCGCGATCCAAGCGTGCTATATTATAGTTAGTGAACTGAGGAGACATGTCAGTATTACACAGCCATGTCTCTGTAAACAATATTGCATCGATGTCCACGTGAAGAGAACTCATAAAGACATCAAATGCTTCATGCTTGTTCCTAATACTTCTTATATTTTGATGTAGTATGGTAAAGGAGGCATCATTAATTATTGGTATTGTTATTGTTAAACCCCACATATCAATCAATCAAGCTTGCGAACGTCATTTCGTGCTTTTTCTTGGGGATCAAGGCTGTGTATTAACATGTTTTTAAAATTTTAAAGCCGTACGCATATCCCTGCGGTACTTTTCCGGCCGTATAACCCGTCAATGCAAATGAATTGTTACAAGTATGCAGTGATTCGTACTCGTTTTTTTTTCTACAGCACCATAATAATTATTGTGTAGTGTTTCGCGTCCCACGATTGCGATATGATAATGGGAGATGCCGTAGTGGAGGGCTCCGAAAATTTTAGGCCACCTGGCATTCTGTAGCGTGCACCTACGTCTCAAATGACACGAGCACGTAGTATTTCGCTTCAATCGAAATGCGGTCACTGCGGACAGGATTCGATCCCGCGACCTGCTACTGTACATTATTCAACGCCATTCAATTGCCGTCCACAACGTATACGAGGTGTACGTATCGTATATATACTGCGTGAAGAAGCGTCCAAGTGCTTTGTGACTTTTGCTTGTGGTGAGTATATAGTGCTCAGCTTGAATACAACGGTTACTAGTCAACAGTGTTTCGAAGCACAAGTGTTTGATAACGAGCATATCTCCTTTTAGCGCAAATAAAATAAATCACAAGGAATGTATTAATTTTGCCCTGAAAAAGAAAAGGGAGGGGGGGGAGTAAGAGGTCGATATTGCTGAATAAGCCTGAACATATATATTGATCGAATATATGGAATCAGGCTTTCTCGTGCGTCGACTAAGTTAGGGGTTATCATACTTTGTTAAGAAAGTAAAAGAAAGAAGGAGAGAGAGCTAAACAATGCAAAGCATGACTTCTTTGTTTCACAGCACGCTATTCTTTGCTCGTCACGCGCTCCACACCGAAAAAGGCCGAGCCATCGACGTTGACATTTCTAAGTAACACGCATTTTGACACCCAACAAGGGAAGGCAAACATGACGTCTCGCCCATTTCATATCAGTTTTCTTTCGTTTTTGTTTCCCTGTGTCTCTGAGTGCCACACCCTACACACGACTCCGTGTCGGCCGCACGCCATCGCGACGAGAAAAGCTTCGTTGCCACGTTCGATTTCCACAGGAAGCTAAGACAAAAGAATTTTTTTTCTTGTTAACGCTCGCCAAACAAACTGTGGCGCCAACGGTTAATCACGCATGCGACGGGTCGATCCGGCGTTTTGACACGTATATGTGTACACGAGAACGAAGTACACACGCTACAAATAAGGAAAGGCCGGGGCCAACGATGAACGGGAGCAAGCGAGCCAACACAAACACACGAAACTTTTTTCCGAGGAAAAGGCAAATTTATTGCGTTTGTTCTCCCTTTCTTCCCGCCTGCACGTCCATGGAGGCGGCTGCTTACGTGCAGGACGCGCCGAGAACACGCGACAACGCTGCCAGCGAATTGGTATGCCAGCCGCAGAGGGCGCTGCGTGGATACAGCGCACGCGAACGACGGAGAAAGCGAGGCGACAACGCAAACACACAAACGGAACGACTGGCCTTATGGCTTGATTCGGTGGTTTGGACTCCTCGCAGCACCACCGCCCCCTACTGGCGCCGAGGCGTCGCCGGTGGCGCGCATGCGAAGCGTCGTCCGTACTCAGTTGTCCGAAGCAGCGAACAGATAAAACAGAGAAACTTAAAGGATAACACGAAAACAATCACAAACAATCGCCAGCACAAGCATCGCAAGCAGTGGGCGTGCACGTGAATAGACTTCCGTCCGGAGCGTTGCATGCGGTGGCGCCAACGCGAGGTATACAACGCGCGCTGCGCGATATGCAAGCACGCACGGGATGGCGTATGCTGCAACGAGAGAGCGAAACGCGCGGCCAAGCGTCAAACCGGAGGTCCGAACGAAGGAAGCCCTTGAAGTCGTCGCACCGCGCTCGTCGCCACTGTTCAGCGACGCAGCTGCGTATGGGTCCTCCCGCCGCCCTCGCGGCGAGCGGTCAGCAGGCGATAGCCAATGGTAGCGGCGACGGTGTCTTTGAGCCCCCTCCTATTGATTGGAGGGCGCGCAAATAACGCGGGATTTCCGGAGCTCCGCGGGACCCCCCTCCGCAGTCGTCCCTCCTATATTTTTTTTTATTTTCGTAAACCTACACGGCAACGCGAGGAGAGAATCCAAGTGCAGAAAAAAAGATGGCGGAACACCAGCATCGAACGTGAGAAGTAAGCGAAACGAGATAAAAAGAACGGTTGCGTCGAAGGACGGAAAAAATAAAAAAACGCGCTTAAAATAACAAACTCGCACCGGTGTTGCCGTCCGGCTAACTGGTCGGTGCTCTGGGCGCCCGGTGGGCAATCGAAGAAGAGTGACCCGCGCTGGGCGAGAGAAACATTTGTCTTTATTTTACTGTGCTTGTGCTACTCACTGCATAGCCACCCGTTCGCGGCGGCGATCGAGGCTGTCGTCACGTGCCCACTCCCACAGGGCAGGCCGCGCCGATTCTCCGCTGTTACGTGTCAGCATTTTTTTGTCTGCCGGCACCGTTCTTGAGGGTCGGCCTGCGTGCGAGCGTGTGCTGCTGCCGATTCGGCACCGAATGCGTGCATCCCGTGCAGTGGCGACGTTTATTTATTGCATCTGCCTGCAGCAGTTGGACCGCTTCGTGCGCTCAAACACTGTTCCGCTGCTGGTGCGGCGGCGCCAACGGCGGTTCCTCAGCTGCTGCGTTTCTCGGTTCCATCGACATAACATTTCGGGGTCCCGCACACGTATTCTACACACAGTACGTCTGCGTAGACGCATATATATAAGCCTCACAGCTGAAGAAGAAAATTGCTTCGAATCACTAAGATATTGAGACCATTAATTTTACTCTGTCAGCTTCGTACCTACATATACCCCCCCCCCCCCCCCCCACCACCACACACACACCTTAATATCACAAAAGATAAGACCGCGTTCAGCCGTGGATAGTGCAGACAAGCGTATTCATTCGCAGGGATTTATGCACACTTTCCAAAGCTGGTTAACAACAGTGATTAGCAGGACTTGTGTGGTTAACATAACATACTCTCGGTCGCAGTAACGAACTCCGTGCAGCCATCCAGGATTACAGATGAACCATGGAAATGATGAGTGCTATCGTGAGCAATATGAGCCCGAACAAGCGAGCGCATAGTGAAGAGCCTCAAATCCTACGTCTGCTGATTCGCAGCGGCCGCTCTAAGAATCAAAGTGGAAAGGGCGGCGCACTTCCCCTTGCTGTTGACACTCCCGCCTCGATATTGTTGCTACAAAATGCAGCTTATAGCATGTCTGTGACTGCTAGCGGTGACATGACCTCACATCAACGCGCACAGCCTAGCCAGTCAGGCTGTGAAGCTACCAGGATATCGGCTGTGACGTAGCCTACCGTGATTCCCAGGCCATGCTTTATTGTATCTAGATTGTGTTCGCTGAACATTTTGATGCGCATCTTTCACTTTTGTTTTTGGTGAATTCTCCTTTAGCGTTATTATTGCTAGTGGCCGATGGGACGCGATGAGCTGCCGTTTCGCAGCAATAATCAAACGGGAGTGCCAACAGTCAGTGGATGAGCACCCTCCTCTCCCTCTACTGTTTAGGCAGCGCCATCCACGCATCGCGTTATCTCGGTTTTGAGACCATTTGCCACGCGCTCGCCTGTTCGAGCTCATATTGCTCACCTGCAGAATCCGTAGCTTAACCTAAGCAGTGGTTGTTTCGGACGAGTTGATATCGGAGCAGTTTCGTTATTCGCATGAAAGTTTAATGGTGTGGGGATCCGGTAGTCAATGGCGACTTATACACCTTCGCAAGAGGTTTGGGATGGAACAGGAACAGCGTACCTTACGTGAACAGTCCTAGATGATAGTGACTGTGAAGAGCGAACCAACAGTGCGGCAGAGCACGAGGGCACCGTAGGTGTAATGTTATATTTCCGAAGTTGCGATCACTATAGCACCCTAGAAACCTCCGATCGAGATTTCGTCGACGCGTTTCATCGCAAAGTTCATTCGCCCGTAGTATGCATTGTTCATAATGCTTAAACACAAATGTTGTGCCTTAAGGAAGCTCGTCTTTGCATTAAAAATTATTGTTATATTCCTGCAGGACCAATTGACGAGTGAAAAGATGTTTGTGAAGGTGCAGGTTCTTTAAAGACGATGGATGACAATTTCGAAGAGCCGTCACTACGGGGGAGGGGGGGGCAGTTGGTCCTGACACTTTTCAAGTTCTTTTTTTGACGCTTTAACTTAGCGGGTGATACTAAACTATGTACACGCCTTCACGCTGACCATCAGTTGATAAAGTTAGTTGTTCTACCCACAAACACCCTTGGCCTCATCACGGCTCGTGTATAACACCGTTTGAAGAACTCCCGCTTCTCTACCGCACTTCGTTAATCGTCGAGTGTTTGCTCTGTAATGCTAGAGTGCTTATTAACGCTGTGGATTTGTACTTATATGTTTCATATTATATCATTAGTGCCATCTTATGTTCATTCTAATGCATATTTAATAAACATCATGAAAGGGAAAGCATTAACGTGACTCTGTGGTAGAACACCTGCTTGCCCCGCCGACGGCCTTGGTTTGATTCATGTATACTTGAACCGAATATTTTTATTATTTATTTTATCTGCATTTTCCCCCAACTTTTCATCACTGACATGATTTTTCGCTCACTACAACGACGCCGACACCGGAATCCCAGCGAAACTACATATTTAACACTACCGCGTTAATACGCATTGCAGCCCTTCCGCAACGCTTTCACCACCATTCGTATACGTTGCAGACAACACCTTCACTGTTACGTTCATTTTCACAAGTGTCCTTCGGAAAAGACACATTATCAGCGGCAGGCGTCAGCTGAAATTCACGATCGACGTACACGCCGACTAATCTTAAGCTACTTATTCGTGAAGATGTTCGTTGCAGTCAGGTGAGCATTATTCTTTATGTGTGGCTCACTAACACCTGCCGTGGAAAAATATTCGGCAGATCTCAGGTACTAATAGGAATCGATGTTATGCGCAGCATGCGAAAGGAGCGTGAAACTTTATTGAGCCAAACGTTACGAACTGACGCTAAAGATAAGTACAGATGTTGTACGCAGAGAATATATTTTGAACAGGCTAATATGTTTTACATAACCAGTTGTATACAATTGCATAACTTAATTGCCAAAGACTCTTCTCGCCGTTTCTGGGTACATAATCTATATGCGAGTGCATGCGTGCTTACCGCAACTCTGGATATACGGATATGTGACACACGTGTGGAGGAAAAGGTTTGGTGACGTAGGTGACGGGATCTTCATGTTTTTCATCTCATGACAGCCAGATACATTCGTCAAGCCCTCTTACACTCTAATACTAATTCTAATATTCCCCCATACGTAAAGGTGGACAGACAGACACATAAACAGACAGACGGATGGACGGACAGACAGATATATATATATATATATATATATTGTGAAGAAGAGAACGCATTGTTGGCAAGCAACATCGCCACCGTCGCTTGGGTACTGGGTGCTGGGCTTGTCTCGCTCGGCTCGTGCTGATCATCGCCGGCATCTGCTTGACCGTTGCTCTTGTCCGATCGTGTTTCGTCGTAGGACCACCGTCACAACAGTCGCCAATAAACCCTTGTTCAATTGGTGGAGGGTGCTGACATTCCCCGTCGCCTGAACCTGGGTGCTGCCATTCGCCGTGGCCTAAACCTGGAGCTGCGCAACCGAACGCTACCTCCCATCATGGCTACCAACAACGCGCAACCTGGCTCTTCCACTCCATCCCCCAGCAACCCCGGCGTTCTTCGTTTGCGAGAGCCCAAAGTCTTCAGCGGAGCTGATGAGACCGACGTGGACGACTGGTTCGATCACTACGAACTGGTGAGCGCAAACAACAAGTGGGATGACGCGGACAAACTGACTAACGTCATCTTTTATCTCACTGACGTGGCCGAAATGTGGTATAACAACCACAAAAACGACATTACGACGTGGTCCATCTTCAAAACGTCGTTTGCTGACGTTTTCGGCCGACCCGCTGTCCGAAAGTCCAGAGCCGAACAACGCTTGCGGACTCGCGCACAGAAGCCATCTGAATCGTTCACCAGTTATATCGAAGACATTATTGCTCTTTGCAACCGCGTGAACAACGCCATGCCCGAGTCAGAGAAGATTCAACACATCCTCAAAGGGATAAATGACGGCGCATTTCAGATGCTCCTGGCGCGCAATCCTGCCACTGTTGCGGAACTTGTGACGTTATGTCAAAGCTTCGACGAGTTGAGGAAGCAGCGCGCCCTGACTCGGCCATTTTCCTCACACGCTGACTCACTATCAAGTCTTACTTCTGTTCCTGATTACTCAACAACCCTGCAAGAGATCAAAGACTTTGTGCGTGAAGAAGTAGCTCGGCAGCTGTCGCTAATTCCCTTCACGCAGCAGCCGCCTTCCTCTCGTCTGCCCTCCCCACTCCGCGACGTTATTGCCGAAGAGGTAGCTCAGGCTGTTCCCGTCGCTGCCCACCAGCAGCCTGTGGCCATGCCTGTTCCCCATGCGCCGGCTATGCAGCCCGTGGCCGCGCCTCTTACTTATGCCCAGGTGGTACGGAGCAGACCTCGCCAGCAGCTTTTGCCACCCATGCCTGCAGTTGCTCCCCACTCTACCCCTCTTTCGACACCTTGGGCCGCACCGCGAGTCAGCAATTCCTGGCGCACTGCTGACAATCGACCGATCTGCTACGCCTGTGGTACTCCAGGACACGTGGCACGATATTGTCGTCGTCGCTTCCAATCGCAACACAACACTACTTGGCCGTTACTGTATGACCCGCAGCCCACGCACCTACCTGCTCCCTATCCTTCACCGCAGTATGGCTACACTAATCTTCCCGAGTCTCAGTCACCCCGGCCCCCAGCGCCGACTCACTCTCCCCGCTCGCCGTCTCCTCGCAGGCGATCTCTGTCCCCAATGCGTCCCCGACCCGCTTCCTCCAACCGGGAAAACTGAACGCCGCAGTTCCAGAGGCAAGAACTGCGCCGTCATCGAAATGCCCAAGTCCTCGCACTTCACCTGCTAACGTCGTCGCCATATCTGTCGATGGTGTTTCTACCTTTGCCCTCATCGACACAGGTGCTGCCGTTTCTGTTATAGCCGCCCAGCTCTGCCGCTCCCTACGCAAAGTGACCATGCCGCTCTCTGGACTATCGCTTCGTACGGCTAGCGCACAACCAGTTCGACCTCTCGGCACCTGTACAGCCCGCATTTTCATCCAAGGCTCTATGTACGTTGTCGAGTTCATCGTCCTTTCGGTGTGCTCGCATGACGTTATCCTCGGGTGGGACTTCCTGTCACATCATCATGCCGTCATCGACTGCGCACGCGCTGAAGTTCAATTTTCGCACCTGTCTGACGAACCTTTGCACGAAGTTCTTGAGCGGTCCCCAAAACTCGTCGTACGGGAAGACACTGAAATTCCGCCAGCCTCTCTTGCCATTGTCCCTGTTTGCTGCGATGGCCATAACGACGCTACAGTAATGTTTACACCTTCCGACATTTTCATGAGCCGCAGAGCCGTTTCCTTGCCTTTCGCTACACTTGACGTCACTGCGGGCCGAAGCAATATTTTCGTCCACAACCCCCTTTCTGCACCGCTTACGCTACTTGCCGGCGAATGTCTCGGTCGAGTGGAGTACCTCGATTCCTCTTTATTCCTTAACATGCCAGACGAATCGTGCAGTAGCGCCTCGACCGAACTTCATGCCCTTTCCCCACTGGAATGCCCACCGAGCTCATCGAGTGACACCTTCTCGAGCTCCATCGCCGACACCTTAAGTGCCCATGAACGCGCCGAGCTTCTTAATCTCCTCCAGCACTTCGCGAATTCATTCGACGTTTCTCAGCCGCAATTGGGTCGGACTTCCGCAGTGCACCACTACATTGACACCGGTTCACACCAGCCATTGCGTCAAAGACCGTACCGTGTCTCTGCTGCAGAACGTCACGTCATCAACGACCAGGTCGAAGAGATGCTACGCCGTCGCGTTATTAAACCATCGCACAGTCCTTGGGCATCTCCTGTCGTTCTAGTTCGAAAGAAGGATGGATCGATTCGCTTTTGCGTCGACTACCGGCGGTTAAACAAGGTGACGCGGAAAGACGTCTATCCACTACCGCGCATCGACGACGCCCTTGACAGCCTCCAAGGAGCCGAATTCTTCTCCTCCTTAGACTTACGATCTGGATACTGGCAGGTTCCTATGGCAGAAGCTGATCGCCAGAAAACTGCGTTCATTACACCAGATGGCCTGTACGAATTTAACGTAATGCCATTTGGTCTCTGTAATGCTCCTGCCACGTTTGAACGACTCATGGACAACACACTGCGTGGACTGAAGTGGTCTGTGTGTCTATGCTACCTCGACGATATTGTCGTTTTCTCTCCCGATTTTCCTACACATCTGCTTCGGCTCCAACTGGTTCTGACGTGTTTAACCAACGCTGGTCTCCAACTGAACCTTAAAAAGTGCCGCTTCGCCGCGCGAGAGCTGTCCATCTTAGGACACATCGTGTCCAAGCATGGTGTTCGACCCGACCCTGCAAAATTGCGAGCAGTCGCTGAGTTCCCGAAACCTACTACACTGAAAGAATTACGCAGTTTTGTCGGACTATGCTCGTACTTCCGGCGCTTCGTGCGAAATTTTGCGTCGATCATGTCACCACTGACCAACCTCCTACGCGGTGATGCAGACCTTTCATCCTGGTCTTCTGACTGCGACGTCGCGTTTGCCACGCTCCGTAGTCTACTAACATCTCCTCCAATTCTTCGGCATTTCGACCCAACAGCTGCAACGGAAGTTCACACAGACGCTAGTGGGGTTGGTCTAGGCGCCGTCCTCGCCCAACGCAAGCCGGGCTACTCCGAATACGTCGTCGCTTATGCGAGTCGCACACTTACTAAAGCTGAGGCCAATTACAGCGTCACTGAAAAAGAGTGCTTGGCGCTAGTGTGGGCGCTTCGCAAGTTCCGCCCTTATTTGTACGGTCGCCCATTCGACTTGGTAACGGACCACCATGCACTTTGTTGGCTCGCCACATTGAAAGATCCTTCTGGCCGCCTAGCTCGGTGGGCACTGCAAATCCAGGAGTACGACATTCGTGTCATCTATCGCAGCGGACGCAAGCATTCTGACGCCGACGCCCTGTCGCGTTCGCCTTTACCTCCCGACTCGGCCTGCGGAACCACTGGTACCAACTCCGTCGCCTCTCTCGACCTCGACTCCTTTACCAGTGAACAACACAAGGACCCGTGGATCGCTTCCCTTTTTAACTGTCTCTCTGGATCGTCAACCACTGCAGTACCACGATCTCTCAGACGTCAAGCTGCACATTTCGCCATTCGTGATCGGCTGCTACACCGACGCAACTACGCCCCCGAAGGTCGTAAGTGGCTCTTGGTTGTCCCACGCAGCTTGCGATCACAAATCTGCGCCTCCTTTCACGATGATCCCCAATGTGGTCATGCCGGAGTTTTCAAAACTTACGAACGCATTCGCCATCGCTTCTACTGGCGCGGAATGTATAATTTCGTTCGAAAATTCGTTATGGGCTGCCCTGACTGTCAACGCCGCAAATCACCGCCTTTCCGCTCGTCCGGTGCGCTTCAACCGCTTCCGTGCCCTACCAAACCTTTCGATCGGATCGGAATCGATCTCTATGGCCCTCTACCGACAACATCAGATGAAAATCGGTGGATAATAGTCGCCGTGGACCATTTAACACGCTACGCTGAGACCGCCGCCCTTCCAAGTGCCACTGCGCGGGACGTAGCATCCTTCATCCTTCATCGCTTCATACTACGACATGGTGCACCTCGAGAACTACTAAGCGACCGAGGTAGAGCCTTCCTATCAGAAGTCGTCACGTCTCTGCTTTCTGAATGCCATGTTGTTCATCGCAAGACCACCGCATACCACCCGCAGACTAACGGGCTCACGGAAAGATTTAACCGCACCCTTGGCGATATGCTCGCCATGTATGTGACATCCGATCATACTAACTGGGATCGCATTCTTCCATTCATCACGTTCGCATATAACACCGCGACACAGTCTACCACTGGATTTTCACCTTTCTTTCTTCTTTATGGACGCGAACCATCTCACACCATCGACACTCTCCTTCCATACCGTCCTGACGCATCCGAATGCCCATCTGTGTCCGCAGCTGCCCGAAATGCGGAAGATTGCCGTGAACTCGCACGCACCTTTACGTCACAAGAACAACAGCGCCAGAAAGAAAACAACGCCGACTCTTCACAAAGCCCCAGCTATTCCCCGGGATCACTTGTATGGCTGGCTGTTCCTTACCAAACCCCCGGCCTTTCCTCAAAACTCGTTCCAAAGTACGAGGGCCCATACCGCGTTTTGGAGAAAACCTCGCCGGTGAATTTTCTCATCGAGCCACTTTCCCCATCTGACGACATGCGCCGGCGTGGACGTGACATCGTCCACGTCGCCCGCCTTAAGCCATATCATAGCCCTCTGCCTCCAGACTCTTAGGTCGCCAGGATGGCTCTTTTTGGCGGGGGCAAATTGTGAAGAAGAAAACGCATTGTTGGCAAGCAACATCGCCACCGTCGCTTGGGTACTGGGTGCTGGGCTTGTCTCGCTCGGCTCGTGCTGATCATCGCCGGCATCTGCTTGACCGTTGCTCTTGTCCGATCGTGTTTCGTCGTAGGACCACCGTCACAACAGTCGCCAATAAACCCTTTTTCAATATATATATATATATATATATATATATATATATATATATATATATATATATATATATATATATATATATATATATATATATATATATATATATATATATATATATATATATATATATATATATATATATATATATGTATATATATATATATATATATATATATATATATATATGTGTGTGTGTGTGTGTGTGTGTGTGTGTGTGTGTGTGTGTGTGTGTGTGTGTGACGTATGAAGGCGTGGTAGAAGCCGATGAAGAAGAAGTGCTTGAAAATAAACATGGCGTATGAGCCAAGCCTCGTCTCCCAGTCATTATAGCGTCGCACGAGTCGACAGGATGAAGACCTGTCCATACTTCATCAGCGGAAAGCTTTTCAACTCTCCCATCAGAGTTACGCGAAGTCTTCCCGCAGTAAGCCTATTTTCCAAACGAGACCTCAGAGAAAATATACCACCATTGTACCATCATATGACTCTTCCGAAAAAACGTCACGCATTCGAACACCGACTGGTAACTTGCACGTCGCAACAGACAAGGTAAAGCCTTCGTATACCGAAAGGAATTTAGACCATTTCGGCAAAAAACTGAACCTATAAAGCCGGCTTTCCCAAAAACAATGAAATCGGCATTTTCAACGTGTTCACCGCACCACAACACTTCACATTTTACTGAACCACCCGAATCCCTTTATGCTTCGTGTCACACACAAGGCCCAGACGGTTTCGAGCGTGCGACGGAATTTACGCGTGACGAGCTAGTGAATCCTCACAATACCAGCCCCTACCCTGACGTTCCGGACCAGGGTCGTTCGACAGACATTGTCAGCCTAACTACGCTGCAAAAAGAAAAACATACGCCACCAGAACCACCTGAAGCCATGTCTGTTGTGCTCTCATCGTCAGGTGATAACACACATGTGAGTCAAAGCACTGCACGAATTTCGAATCCACCAACGCCGGCGCATCATCAACTGACAGAAGCATTTACAATCAAGGATGACTCACAACCATCTTGGGAGCTTTCTCATCAGTCTGTCACGCTGGTTTCATCGCAAGACAAGCCCAGCAGTACAGTATCGACTACCGACTATCTACTGATCACATCACCATGCAAAGAAAAGCAGACTCATGTTCCTGAAAGATGCTCACCTGACCAACTTTCGCAACAAAATGAGCAATTTCAACAAAGGCAACTCCATGAACTCCAGGAACTACAACGGCTACTCGAACAAGAACAACAATCAAGTGAAACCTCCTCACGAGTACACTTGTGGCTTAAAGGTCATCAGAGACAACATCAATTAAAGAAGCAAAGACAAAGTCAATGCCTAAGCCATATTCGCAGAAGGCCACCAAAGAGATATGCAGCTACAACGCGTACAACGAAGGAACACAGGCATCGTATCATCAGCTTCGGTTCTCGCACATGCAAGCTGCAAGCACTCGTTCTGTCTCAGCCACGACACAGAAAGCAGCGTCTACGGTGGAGAACTCGTTACCTACGACGTCCGACCCTCGAATGCTACAAGGACATCGACCCTTGTTCATTGCTCACAAGAATTGCTGTGTCATCAGTAATTTCTACCTTCCGACCGTGCTTCTGTTGGCCAGAACGCAACAGTCAACCTCGCCCACCAGAGTTGTTATAGAATTCACGGAACAGATTCCTCGGCCTTGAAGATTTAGTGAGATTCTGGAACTCCTTCTGGACGTGAAACTGAATTTGGCCATTATTTTGTTTATACTCCTCCTGAACTTGTTCTACTTTGTAACCAGTACCATAATTCGGGGGGAGGGGGAATCATGTGACGTATGAAGGCGTGGTAGAAGCCGATGAAGAAGAAGTGCTTGAAAATAAACATGACGTATGAGCCAGGCCACGACTCCCAGTCATTATAGCGTCACACACACACACACACACACACACACACACACACACATATATATATATATATATATATATATATATATATATATATATATATATATATATATATATATATATATATATATATTGTCAAGACGAAGACAGACGCTGGTGCTCGGGCACGTGAGCAGCTAAGGGAAGGTAGAGGAAGAAGCAGACAGAATAAGAACAGCTGGCCCAGGATTGGGTGTCGTCTATTGTTCTCAATGGCGCAGTCGACGAAGAAAACGTCTTACGTCCCGGCTTCGTCATCCAGGACAGCCGCGATAAGCGCCTCTTGAGGACGGCGTCAAGGCCTCCTCGGCGGCTGCAGTACACGTCACCGGTACCATTTCACAAGGAGCGCCGTCCACGCGTCCTTGGCTATGGATTCTGCCGTCAGCGCAAGCCGACAAGTGAACCCTCTGCGGGAAGCCACCGGTACGTGTCTTCGTGGTTCGTCGGCAGCGCAGGAACGCCGTTCACGCTTCTTTGGCGATGGAGTCAACAACCCAGCCACCGCTTCAGCTACCCATCGGACCATCAGTGGACGGTGTCCATGTCTCCTCTGTGGCACCAGGGCATCACCCAATGGACACTATGCTACCACTTCGCGGCCATAATACGCACGGGCTCCTGTCCTTTGGGAATGCTTTTCAAGCTTCCCACGGCCTGCATTCCCTGTCCGGAACTCTTCCAACACATGAGCCGCCAAGAAACGCTGTTCATGCTTCCTTGGACGTGCGTGTCACCACCATGAGTACTACTAGAACCACGTACTTCACGGACGTGAACCAAAGTGGTTCAGAAGCCTCGTGCGACAGTGCCGTGGAGCTGCGGCGTACCATCGCACTGCTCCGCGCCGAGACTAACAAACTGACAGCGTTGATCGCCGAGCTAGCTCCTACAATGTTGCCAGCATTGTGTGACATTAACGCAGTGTTGGATGTAGCTGCCTCATACGACCTTGAGGCAAGCACACCGGAGCAACGCAGGAAGCTTCGGTCTTCTCTGACTCAGCTCTCACACCAGCTCGACTGCTTCGCGTCGGTGATCTCTGCATTGCCACTTGCCACCTCACAATCACCAGCCGTCTGCGAACTACCGGAATTCTACGAGGTCCGGAACGACGCCGACAGCTGGGTGGCAATCGTCAACACGATACCAATGCGCCAGGCCTGGATGGAATTTCAGAAATGGACCGTGGCTGTAGACCGTCTTCGGGAAGGTGCAGTGGCGTGGCACCGGTATGAAGGCTTCAAGCAGCAGTCCTGGGTGGAATGGAGCTCCAAGCTCATAGCTGCCTTCGGTCGGACACTCTCCGATCTCCATTCCACCACCCATTCCAACCTGACCGGTACCGAGGATGGAGTTCAAGAAGGGTTCCGTATCGAGGCTTCAGCTGAGCACTCTAGTTCTCCACATGAGCTTCCAGACTCGTCGCTGGTACCGCACCCAAATTCGTGTCAGCCATCGGCTTCCCCGTCCTCTTTCGTGGGGAGAAATACAGAGGGGCACAGGGTAGCTGGACCCTTCGTCAACGCGCCCACTACCATATATCGAGCTCAAGTGGGGCGGCAGCTCGATGTCTCATCGCAGTCCTCCAGTCTGACAACAGGCAACAAGACCACCCTTGAGCCTCAGCAATTGGCATTGCGGCTTTCGAACCCGACACCTCCTGTGCATGTGGAGTCGTTCACCCCTGTCCTGCCGGATGGGTGACGACATGACACACCCTACCTGTCTACGATACCAACTGTTCCCAGTGATACCAGTGAGCAGAGCAGACTCAGCGATCAGGTGGTGGGGGATTTGCCTATACTACGCGGCAGTCATTGGCCGAGTGTGAGAGTGATTCACTCAATCAATCCATGTCTGCCGAAGACAGATTAATGGACTATATGCCTGTTTTATCCGTATCTGCCCACCACGCCTTGGCCGACTGTAGTGACGCACCGCAAGCAGGCGAAGTCAACATCAGCACTTCCGGCCTCCCGGCGTACAGCCTTACTTGGGATCACGGACAATGCAATATGACTTTGAGACCATCTGAATGCCGTACGGATCACCAGGATGCAGTGTGCGTTGAGGAGGAATCGGAGATAGATCGGCCAGCCGGTGACCAGCTCGCACAGAGCAGCGAGGTGAGGCCTTCGTACGCCCCTGGTGTCAGCAGCATGATGTGCAGTTATGGTGGCGTTAACTTGTATGGACGCCGCGGTACAGAACAACCAAGGAGCATCTTGATTCCTTGTGGCCGCAGAACAAGAGGAGCCAAAGATGGCAGCGCAGAGGCTCCTGCGTCAAAGCATGATGGCCGGGAATCGCAGCCTGTCCAGAACGCCGACGGGATTGAAGACCAGTGCCCCAAACTGCGCCAACTGAATTGCCTGCTGCTGCGGCCGCCTCGAGACAGCCAAGGTCGCCCACTAGAGTGTTCGACAGCCCCGCAAGGCAAGTCATGGCGTCCACGAGAGAGACCCCACAGACACAGCTAATACCGCCCGCCAGAGACGGTATTGGCAACTCGGGGCTCCGGGCCTGCGCGCCGAAGACGACCATTGCAAAACACTTAATGGCGTCCACTAGAGCCATCGTCGCCCGACTTTCAAAGCAAGACACAAAAACCGGGTCGAGGCAGCGAGTGTGTACAACAGAGACGCTTCCCCCAGACTTTCACTCCATGTTGCATTGTGGTTTGGGACGACCACCACGATGCAGCCAAGCCCACCCAGCAGAAACTTTGCCGCCAGCTCCTTGCGCGCACAGTCATGGCCGAAGGTCAAGACGAAGAAAGACGTCAGGGCTCGGGCACGTGGGGAGCTAAGGGAAGGTACAGGAAGAAGAAGAAGACAGAATAAGAACAGCTGGCCCAGGATCGGGTGTTGTCTCTTGTTCTTGGTCTCGCTCATCATAATATATATATATATATATATATATATATATATATATATATATATATATATATAGAATGTTTCTGCATTGTGCTAAAAAAGCTTAGCGTTAAAAAAATAAACAGTTCATTTCATGGCGCCTTGATTACGCAGCAGGCGGGCTTTCCCCTACAAAGCTTGACACTGCGGCAAAACCAGAGATGACGAAACCTTAAGGAGACCAATAACCAGTTTTTGCGGTGCCTGTTTTTCTTTGCGCAATGGAAAGGTTATCGGTCAGAGGATATAATCACAGAGTGGTTACTCGGAAAACTCCGTGAAATAGCTAAATCGCAAACGTATTCATCTGCAGTGACTACGAATTCGTTTGCGCATGACACGTGCTGCAAACAGGGAGATGTGAACGGTTCGGTTTTATGCGCGGTGGTTTGCTGTGCATGTATGCACGCCATGCGCAAATGGTGCGCATGGCGTGCATCTAATCATATATTGTGGTGCGCATGGCGTGCATATACCACGATCTAATCACATGTTGTGGCCAGTTATCAGTCCCTTTAAGGTCTGACTAAAGTTTACGCGCAGCAGGTCTAGAGACTTCCGGAACATCCTGACTGTCATATATACAATGTATATATAAATTTCTGTAAGAGCAGCTAATTGCATAAGTTTGGTGCTACGATTGTTGAGCTGCCACAGGAAATGAAGAAATGATACGCTTCTTTCAGTGGCCTAGCTTTGGACTCTGCCTGCGTAAAGTAAACATGCGAGGTAAAGAGTTCTTTGAATGTGAGTTCTTGGAAACCTTCGGCTGCCATTATCATAAAACGCTTGCGTGGTCTTAGCTGAATAAACTTATGGGACAGACTTTGCGTCCCACTCTTAGATGATGGATGGATAGAAACAACTTTTTTTACACGTCCTGTACAGGGTGTAGCCACCTGCATGGCTAATCCCATGTTGGGACTGGGAGGTCAAGCCTCCTAGCCCTGTCATGGGAGTACTGGACAGCCAGGACTTGGGGGATATGGTCGTGAGACTTTATCATTCCTGTAAACCGTTCCCGGGAAATGCCACGGCAGCGCGACCCACATTCCCAGAGCATATTATCAAGCATGCATACTTCTTTCTTACATGCCTTGCAAACAACATCCATATCTTTTATATTGCATCATTTTTTTTTTACCTGTGCCGGTGAGTAATAAGACTGTGTCTGTAATTGCCTACGTGTGACCGCTTGTGTTCTGTTTAGTCTACTGTGAGGGAGTGCAAACTCTCTCCTCCCCAGGTAGTAATGCTTAGTAATTTCATTATATATCATGGGCGAACCCCGTTGTAGATTTTCGAATCCAGCAGAATCAAAGCCACGTGTAAAAGCGTCCCGGTCCGTAAGTTCGCGGGCAATGCTGTTGGCCAATTCATTTAGATTCATGGGAATGTCATCGAGTGATCCAAAGTGCGCTGGGAACCAAGGAGGAGGTAGGAGGTAAGTGTATTTACAGAAAGGCAGAGAGGTCGGCCTGAGCGATAGCTTGCTCTAGCCTGCTACTCTACACTGGGGGAAGGGAAAGGGGAAAAAAGATTAATGGATGACGATGGTGAGATTGAGAGGTGAGTATGTAGTGTTCTTTCTAGCTGAGACACATTTTATAGCTGCGCACATAGTCCAGTTGTTTCTAAAAAGGTAATTACTGCTCTTGTGACCGCAGTTGCACTGTTGGTGTCTGGCCAAGGGCCCAACATGGTCTCATCAGTTAATGACCTACTGTGATATAGTTCAGTAGAAGAAATCAGTGTTTGTCGTTCACGTGCGTATGCTGGACAGACACAAAATATGTGCTCAAGTGTTTCTGGCACATCACAGTGTTCACAATTAGGACCGGTGTCACTGCGACCGATGATATGTGAGTAACGTCTGGTGTACGCTACACCAAGACGAATGCGGTGGATCATACTTGTGAGTTGCCGTTTCAATTTAGGAGGCATGCGGAACCTCATTTACGGGTCCCATTTGTGAAGTCGCTGGTGTCGCCGTTCCGGTTTGGTCCAGTGCTGAAGTGTGTAGCTGCGCATCACGCAGCGAAGCAGGGCGTTCGTGTCAGCTCGTGAAAATGCTATGCGTACTTCAGGGGCACTGCTTAAGGCATTTTTAGCTTCAGCGTCTGCCTCTTCGTTTCCCATCACGCCGCAATGAGCGGGAATCCATTGGAAAGTTATAAGATGACCATTTGTTGAAGCAACCTGAATAAGTTCTGTGATTTCTATTGCCTAGCTGTAATACGGACCTTGCTTCATGATGCAATTAATTGTTTGCAAAGCGGGTTTGGCATCACAGAAAATCGTCCAGGCTCGAGGTCGCTCTCCGGAAATAAACCTTAATGCCTCCCGGATAGCGACAAGCTCTGCGGCAGTTGATGTGGTTTTATGGTCCACTTTGAATCGTCGAGCGATATCAATGTCTGGGATGACAAAGGCTGCGGCGGAGGTGTTTAGCGTGGTGGATCCGTCGGTGTACACGTGCAGAGAATCACTGTACGTTGTATAAATGTGATATAGGGTCAGTTGTCTGAGGCCAACAGAAGAAATGAGCGACTTCTTCGTAATTCCAGGTATCATAAAAGAGACAGGTGGTTTAGGCAAGACCCATGGAGGCACTGCAGGGGCATTTGGCAGAGAAAACCTTGATGGTATAACATTTTCATGCCGTGATATTACTGTTGAGAAACTGCAATCTGGGTGAGTGGCGGGTAGTACTGACAGTGGGTGCTGTCTGTGTCTGCTCAGTAATCGGAGGTGAACTCTAAGTGGCTCGCAGAGCATGTATACACTGATGGGACAAGCCCGAGCCTCTGCTATTGTCCCATTTGTTGAAGTACAGCGCGGTAGACCCAAGCATCTTCGTAAGCATTGAGCTTGAACACTCTCTAGTGTCTTCCTACAACTAGGTCTCATATTGGAGAGCACCGGCATGCTGTATCGAATGTATCCCACAAATAGAGCATTGTACAATTGAAGTAGCGATCATTCTGATGGGCCCCATCTTGCTCCTGCTACGTGGCGAAGAATGAGAGCAAAGCTTTTCAATTTAGATTTAAGTACTGCGACATGCCTCGTCCACGATAGATCTCTGTGTAGGACGACCCCAAGGAACTTGTGGTGCGTTACAGCAGGTATCGCTGTCCCATTAATAAATATAGGGTATTGCGACATATGCTTGCGCGTGAACGCAAGCACTGCGCATTTGTCGATTGAAAGAGTGAGCTCCTGACGTCGTAGATATTTGTATGTGATCGTCACTGCACGCTGTAGTCGAGCTCGCAATTGCGGACGAGTAGTTCCGGATGCCCATATGCATATGTCATCAGCGTATGCAGTGATCTTCCCCGTGCTGGGAAGTTCTGCTGCTAGGCCGATCATTGTGACATTGAATAGGATCGGGCTGAGAACTCCTCCTTGGGGAACACCACGATGAACCTTATATCGATCGGTGTCTCCGTTACTTGTCGTCATGTAAATGGTGCGGTCCCTAAGGTAGCTAAAAATCCAAGCGTATACAGTCGTCCACCGATGTCGAAATCTTCCAGTGCGTCAAGGATCGCATAATGCAGCACATTATCGTAGGCACCCTTCATGTCTAAGAAGACCACCGCCACTAGTCTGCGTTGGCTTCTTTCCTCTTCAACGCTGGTGATCAAGTCGACCACACCATCAATGGCAGATCGGCCTCTTCTGAAGCCGTTCATAAATGCAGGAAAGGAGTTGTTGCTCTCTAGAAGCCACTCTAATCGTGCCAGTGCCATTCTTTCCATCACTTTTCCGACGCAGCTGGCTAACGCGATTGGTCTGTGGGAGGAAAGTGCATAACGACACTTCCCCGGCTTAAGCAATGCAATAATGCGACTGCATTTCCAATTAGCTGGGACTTCTCCTGACTCCCATGAGGTGTTATAATGAGATAACAGGATACGTCGTGCTTCTGTATCAAGATGGTTGAGTGCAGCATACGTGATTCCGTCAGGTCCTGGTGCCGATGAGCGTCGGGAGGCAGAAATCGCAGTGTCAAGCTCATGCATCGTAAAACGCACATCAAGGCGTTCGTCCGACCATGGAGGCGCGATGGTAGTAAGAGGCTCATTAGTGGCAAGACCATCAGTGGTGTTCACGATGAGGCTACAGTAGTCACTGGCTATCTCAACTTCTGTCCATCCCTGATGTAGAGCAACAGCTTGAAATGGTTGACGTTGTTGGGGAGTTGTCTGCAAACTTCGTACCACCCGCCATATCGTAGATAGAGGTTGCCTGGGGTCCAGAGATCCACAGAAATTTGTCCAACGTTGCCTGTCAATCTTGTCAAGATGCTGAAGAACATGTCGTTGAGCTCGACGACAGGCGGAAAGGTCTGAAGGCGACTTCGTTCGTCTGTATCGGCGTTCGGCACGGCGACGGATTGCACGAAGGGCCTCGTATTGGTGGGCTCGGCGGCTGTGCCACGGGACAGTTGCCTAAGCCGCTACTTTTCAATATGCAGGTCGTCGCCATCGCAGTGATCTGCGCAGCTCTGCCCGCTACCATACTGGCCATCCCGCACGCACCCTCAACCTGTGTGGAACCATGCATTGGCCATATATCGGTTGCTTTCTCATATGATAAGCTAACCGCCCCTGACACGGATTTCGTCACCATTGCCACCTGGGATACGCCTATGTCAGCAACATCAATCGCCTCTTCGGCTATAAAGGAGCGACACCCTCGCGCGCCCAACTGTGGGCTCGGCGGCTGTGCCACGGGACAGTTGCCTAAGCCGCTACTTTTCAATATGCAGGTCGTCGCCATCGCAGTGATCTGCGCAGCTCTGCCCGCTACCATACTGGCCATCCCGCACGCACCCTCAACCTGTGTGGAACCATGCATTGGCCATATATCGGTTGCTTTCTCATATGATAAGCTAACCGCCCCTGACACGGATTTCGTCACCATTGCCACCTGGGATACGCCTATGTCAGCAACATCAATCGCCTCTTCGGCTATAAAGGAGCGACACCCTCGCGCGCCCAACTGTGGGCTCGGTGGCTGTGCCACGGGACAGTTGCCTAAGCCGCTACTTTTCAATATGCAGGTTAGTCGACCTTTGAGTCTTTACGCTAAGAAATCGAGCGACTTGTTTCTGGTACTGCTGCCGAGCCCCCAGTGCTTGTTATCCATTATTGTAGAGTGTATTGATGTCTTGTGTGCCTTGCTATTGCTGTCAGGCGACATTGAAACTAACCCCGGCCCGGAATCTAACGCTATACTAACCGAATTGCAAAAACTGTCAGCAGGGCAATCACAGCTAATAATCGAACTGAAGGGTTTAAAAACCGAACTCGCCGAAAATAGCAGCATAATAGGTGAACTTAGCAGAAGAATCAATATCGTTGAGAGCCACTGTCAACGCATCGAATCCCTGCAACAACAGGTCAAAACCATCACGTCTACTACTGCCGAGACAACCCAGGCAATCTCAGACATAGAAGCACGAATTGATGACGCCGAAAATCGAGCCCGCCGCAACAATCTAATCTTTTTCGGTATTCCCGACCCTGGCGCATCGGAATCTGCCTCTCAGATAGAAGAAAAAATCATTCGCCTTTGCTCAGATCAGTTGGGCTTAACTGTGAATCCCGACGAGATTGAGCGTGCGCATCGTCTCGGCCGCCACAATACTAGCCGTAACCGCCCCATAATTGCGAAATTTGCTCGCTTTAAAACCAAAGAAAAAATCCTGTCTAATGGACCCAAGCTCAAAGGCAGTAACTGCAGAATTGGTCAGGACTACTCCCGCGCAGTACAAAATGCCCGGAAACACCTTCTTGCTTTTGCAACGGCGAAAGCTGTCGCCTTTTCTCTACGTTATAAAACCCTGTACATAGGATCCGCGAAGTATATGTACGATGACGCAGCGAAGCGTGTTAAAGAAATCAGATAGCAATTGCCACATCATCGACAGCCATCACAGCGCTCGATAACAATACGCCCAAGCACTGCTATTTCAGCAATTTTTACTAACATACGGAGTTTTCTTCCTAAACGCGACGTCGTATGTAATATTGCCCTATCGTCTGGGTGTAATTTGTTAATACTTACCGAAACATGGCTTACTGCCGACGTATCCGACGCAGAGGTTATGGATGACCTACCGGGCTTTCATGTTTTCCGCAAAGATCGTCAGAACTCCAGAGGTGGTGGTGTGCTCATTGCCGTCAGTGATACCTTGCCTTGCACCATTGTTCATACACCCAGTGATCTTGAAATACTATGGCTACTTTTCCGTTCCTCTCCTCATACTATTTTACTTGGTGTATGCTACCGCCCGCCGCGAACAGATACGGACTTCATTGGAAAGCTTAGCTGCGTCTTGAACACACGCACGACAAAATACATTAACGCTCAGATATTGTTCTTTGGGGATTTTAACTTCCCTCACATAAATTGGAATAGTAATCCGCCTTCATCACTGAGTAAAGCCGATAATGATTTCCTCGATCTCTGTTTTAACTTCAATTTAAGTCAGCTTGTGTTACAACAAACACGCGTTGCGCATGGCTCAGCCAGCGTTTTAGATCTTATACTAACCAATAGTCCAAATAGCCTATCTTCGATGTCTTACCTCCGCGAAATTAGCGACCATAAAATAATCCACGCAGTCTTTAGCTTTACCTTGCTGAAACGAGAATCGTGGAGAAAAACAATACGCTTATACGGCAAAGGCAACTACGATGCCATAAACAACGAACTTATCGCTTTTTACTCGACTTTTTGCACCGATTTTCACAGCCGCACACTTCATGCAAACTGGTCGATCTTCCAACAAAAGTTTACTGAGCTCGCCACCAACCACATTCCAGTTACTTCAGTACAAGCTAACCGCAATAAACCTTGGTTCAATAGGAAATTAAAATCTCTAGAAAATAAGAAAAAACGACTTTACCGATTCGCAAGGCAACAAAATTGTACCACGGCCTGGGAAAAATATTACGTAGCTGAGAAAGTTTACTTATCAGCTATACGTCATGACAAGCACTCCTTCTTTTATGACACCTTACCCTGTGTACTCAAGAGCAACCCCCAAAAATTCTGGCAAATTTTAAACCCCAAGCCACCTACTGCTGTTGTCATTACCGACCATAACGACATTGCGATTCCTGAGCAAGAATGTGCTGATGTATTTAACCTTGCTTTTTCATCTGTATTTACCACTGAACCTGATGCTCCTCTACCAGTGCCCCCACCCCCTGTCCAAGGTGTCATGCCAGCAATCCAATTCAGCGAACAAGGAATAATAGCCATAATTGAAAATCTTAAACTTTCATCAACTTCAGGGGCAGATGATATCAATACAAAACTGTTAAAAAACACCAAGAACATCTGCGCAGCCTATTTCAGAATTATTTTCGAGCAGTCCTTATCATCCGGTAGCATCCCCCTCTCCTGGAAGGAAGGGCAGGTCGTTCCAATCTTCAAATCAGGCAACAAAAGCTCTCCTCTCAACTATCGACCGATTTCCCTGACTAGTGTACCTTGCAAGATAATGGAGCACGTCATCTACACGCAAATCATGCAGTTTCTTGACAGGCACAACTTTTTTCACGCATCTCAACATGGATTCCGGAAGGGCCTCTCATGCGAAACGCAACTTGCCATGTTCATCCACGACTTGCACATCAACCTCGATACTAACAAACAGGTAGATGCCATTTTTCTTGATTACGCAAAAGCTTTTGATAAGTTACCCCACCAACGGCTGTTACTTAAGCTCTCTCAGTTGAATCTACATCCCGATATTTTCCATTGGATTAAGGAATTTCTTGCTAGCCGATCACAGTCAGTACATATCAATAATTCCATTTCCGCCCCCCTCCCTGTAACATCTGGCGTTCCACAGGGCAGCGTCTTAGGCCCTCTGCTGTTTCTTATTTATATAAATGACCTCCCTCTACATGTTTCCTCTCAAATCCGAATGTTCGCATATGATTGTGTCATCTACCGTACAATCACTAACAATGCTGACCACGCTATTCTGCAAGAAGATCTCAACAATATTCAGGATTGGTGCAACGAATGGCTGATGACCCTCAACCCCAACAAATGCAAGGTAGTATGTTTCACTCGCCGTCTTCAGCCATTATACACACCTTACACTATTGCTAACACTTCATTAGAAACAGTGGATACATTCAAGTACCTTGGTGTCACACTCTCACATGACTTAAACTGGTCGCCTCATATAGCATGCATTACCGCCTCGGCCAACCAAACCCTGGGATTTCTAAAACGCCACCTGCGTCATGCACCACGCCACGTAAAACTTCTAGCATATAAGTCACTCGTACTCCCGAAACTAGAATACGCTTCTCCCATATGGTCACCTCATCAAGCATGTCTTATCAATACCCTAGAAGCCATTCAGAATCGCGCAGTAAGGTTTATTCAATCGTCATATTCCTATAACATCAGCATATCATTACTAAAAACACAGTCTGGTTTAAACACGCTATCATACCGGCGCCGCATTGATTCATTAATCCTTTTTCACAAGTTTTTCTACAGCTCGCTTCATCATGCCCCATATATTTTGGCCCCGCCACCGCGCACAACGCTGCGCACAGGGCACCACTTGCAAGTTTCTCGTCCACGCAGCCGCACTTCAACATTTTCTGCATCTTTCTTTTGTCGATCATCAGTTGACTGGAACGGCCTGCCCCGCCATATCGTCGAAACCACCTGCTCATCATCATTTTCGGTAAAACTAAAATCTGCTGTTTTTCAATAAATGTATGTAGCCACTATTTTGTAAAAAAAATGTGTGTTAACCCCACCCCTTATGTAATACCTCCAGTGCGGGGTCTTTAAGGAAAATAAAGTGAAGTGAAGTGAAGTATTTGTAGTCAACTGCTGATCTCTGCATCGGTAGGTTAACCTGTTTGGTTGTGTCACGCAGTGAAGAAGCAATGATGTTCTCTACCTCGGATGGATCAGTCGTGTGCTCACAGCCAGACTTGACAGATGCCTTGAACATTGTCCAGTCGGTTTGACGGATGTAGCGTGTGTGCGTGCGGCGAAACCACCTGAACTGAACATAGGTTGGAAGGTGGTCACTGCCGCGAGTGTCCAAATCTGTGCATCAACATGCGGAAGACAGGAGGCTTCTGGAAACGAAACAGAGGTCGAGGCAGCTGCTGTAGGACGTGCCACGAACAAATGTAGGTGATCCGTCGTTGAGTACGCTTAGTTCATAGTTGTATATAAAATTGGCTAAATCGTTTCCGCGATAATTCGTTGTAGTGCTACCCCAGAGAGGATGATGTGCATTAATATCGCCGATCACAATGTGTGGCCTTTGTGCTGCTTGAAGAATGGTCCCCAGGTGGAAGCAGTCCATCTGTGCACTTGGGTGTATGTATCCTCCTATTACGGAGAATGTCCGCTTTTTATGTGTTATAGTCAGGCTCACGTAATCATTGCTGGTATGCGACGCGACTTCATGTCTCAAGAACGTCAAATCACGGCGTATACAAACGAGAACTTTGCTCGTACGTTGGTCACTGCGGGACCAAATCTGGATATATCCAGATATACGAAAAGTTGAAACCATATTCGGTTCACATATAACGATAACTGGGAACCAATATATGTGATGTGTATCAATGGCCTGTTTACTATAGATAATTCGAACTGCTTGTGGTGTGATCCTGCCCCTGCTGAAGGCTGTGATGGGTGGTTTTGAGTCGCTGTATATCTCGGTGTATCGATAATTCGTCAGGGCCAACGCGATAGCAACCTGTTCAGCGACTTCCGGTTTGGAAGTGTAAACTGTGGCGCAGTTGGTACACCTGCCCTGGTGGTCAACTACTACCGCGGCGAACTTATTTCGGTCTTTATATGAGGCTGAGTCGACAAAGCAAGCCCCACTGCCTCCTTTATCTAACTTCTTTAATAAAGCCTTAGCCCGGGCTACCCTTCTGGCGACGTTGATGGTTTGGTGCATATTTCTTGGCAACGGGGCAACGATGATGCTCTCAGCAAAGTCCTGTGGTATTTTGGTGTACGTCTCCTGGTCGATGACAGGCTTGATCATGATTCTATCGAGGATCGATCTCCCCGTGCAAGTTGTAGAGAGTCTTGCTATTTGTGACCTTTCTTGAGCCTCCGCAATTTCTCTAGTCGTGTTGTGTACCCCTAACTTGAGCAATTTTTGAGTGCTGGTGCGAAGCGGTAGACCCAGTGCACTCTTGATGACTTTCTTGATCACCGCGTCGAGCTTCTTTAGTTCGGTTTGTGTCCAGTTATACATAGAAGCCGCATATGAAATATGACAGAGCACGAAAGAGTTGATCAAGCTCATAAGATTGTCCTCTTTCATGCCTTTTTGTCTCCCTGCAAGTCGTCTGATCATCCGGTATGCATTCTCTGTCGTGAAGATAATTTTCTTGAGCACCACGTGATTTCTGCCAGTTGCATCTATAAAAAAGCCCAGTACCCTCATCGTGTCGACTCTTGGTATATTTACCCCGTTTTCGGTCAATATATGTATGTTACTTTCGCATAGTGGCTTCCAGCCCTTAGGTATCCCCCCTTTCTCTTTTCAGTAAAGTAATAACTCCGATTTCTGTGGGGAGCACCTGAGACCAGTGGGCCTCAAGTATTCCTCCACTGTCTGCACCGCTTCTGTGAGTGAATCTTGTACCTGCCCTTCACTACCACCAGCACACCATATGATAATGTCATCAGCATAGATGGTGCGGTGAATGTTGCTGATATTGCTCAGTTTCCTGGACAGGCCGATCATGCACAGGTTGAAGATGAGTGATTCTTAAGAGAGAGAAAGGAAAAGAAAAGTGAGCCCCGTTATTGTCTGCTTCAGTGAGCGACACCGCCACAGTAGCTCACAAGGGATGGGGGTGAGGAGGGATAAAAAGGGTAGGAGTAAAGGTGTAGAAAAGAGGAAGAAGAAGCGACAACAAACTGAGGGGATAGGAGAGATAGGAAAGATGGAAGCACGGTCACTGGAGTCCGAAAACGAGGCACACTTGCGAGAGCTCTTGTCGGCGTCGGTAGATGGTGTAGAGCAAGTCCAGTAAGTCAGAGCTACACTGTCGTCGAAGGTCGTCGGCGTCAGGAGGTGACGTAGGGCGAGCCCAGTCGGCCAGAGCTAGGCTGACGCCGGAGATCGCAAGCACGCGGAGTGCGCGCGCGCACAAACGGTCGGCACGGAATCCAGCAAGCGACTCCACAGGTTGAAGGGGACGGGAGAGATCACCGAGCCTTGAGTGTTCCACGATCACCGAGTTGAACCACGCCTGAGTTGGTGTCTCCTACCCTTAACCTCACAGTACGTGCCCCTAAGAAAGATTTTATGTAATTATACATTTTCGATCCAAGTCCAATTTCCTCTATCGTTCGAAAGATGTATTTGTGCCAAATGTTGTCGAATGCTTTCTCCATGTCTAGTCCGAGGATGGCTTTGGTATCTCTAGAGAATCCGTCGAGAATGTCGTGTTTAATCTGCTTCATAGCATCCTATGTAGATAGTGAGGATCTGAAGCCTAACATATTGTAGGTGTATATGTTGTTGCCCTCCAAGAAATCCTTAAGTCGGTTGAGGATTGCATGCTCAGCAACTTTTCGTACACATGATGTTAGCGATATTGGTGGCAAGTTCTCCAGACTTGGAGGTTTACCTGGTTTCGGTATTAGTATGACTTGACAAAGTTTCCATTCATCTGGAACTTCACCCGAATTCCATGCTTCGTTAATAAAATCAGTCAGTGATTCAATAGAGGGTTCGTCGAGATTCCTGAGTGATTTGTTGGTGACGCCATCTGGGCCAGGGGCAGACTTTCTGTTTAACTCACTGAACACCCTTCTGATTTCAGATAAAGTGAAAGGTCGATCCAGCTCCGCTGAGGGGCTCCCCGGTGTTCCTATCGTGGAAATCGTTCTGGCTCCTTAGCGACTGGTAGGTATTTGTCTATGAGTTGTTTAGTAACTGTTTCAATGTCCTGATTTTTAAGGGCTGTGTGTATGGCCCGGGCAAGACAGCGTCTCTGGTTGGACCTGGTGCCTTGCTCGTCTAGGAGGTGCTTAATAAGTTTGCATGCTTTACCGTTCCTGATCTGCCCATCACTCGTTTCACGAAATTCATCCCACTGCTGCTTACATAGGTTGGCGCAGTGCTGTTCAATTTGTTTATTCAGTTCTGCTATTTTCTTCCTTAGTTTACGATTCAGTCTTTGAGTCCGCCATTTTTTGGTAATGGCCTGCTTTGCTTCATTTAAGTGGGCTAGTTTAGGATCCATGGCCTCCATGTTAGCGTCAGTGAGACGCTTTCTGGTGGCTGACTTGATATCATTCCTGATGGATTCGCACCACTCTTTGAGGCTTAGTTTGGCAGCATTTGGTTCGCTTTGCGTTCTAATTTTGCGAAAGACATCCCAATCAACAACCTCAAATTCTCGAGTGCAGCCTTTGTCAACCTCCAGCTTAACCGCGAGAACTGAGTGATCACTGCCGAAGTTATGACCGGTATTTGTCCATATGGGATACTCTATGTTCTTGACAAAGGTTAGGTCGGGTGTGGTGTCTCTACAGACAGAATTGCCGATTCTTGTGGGATACCCTTTATCCGAAATCAATACTAAGTCTTGCTCGTCAGCATGATGCCATAGATGTTAGCGCAAGCTCTCCAGACCTTTGGGGTTTGTCGCAGTATATCCCCAGAGTTCATGAGCAGCGTTGAAGTCCCCTAACATGATTAGAGGCCTAGCTTCCACGAGTTTCGTATAGCTTTCTCGAAAATTATCCTGAACTGTTGCTTGTAGTGCTTCGGGTTACTGTAAATGTTGAGGCCAAATAAGCTGTTGCATCTTTGATTTTTGTATGAGACGGGCACTAATACCTCCACTATGAGATACTCTCAGTTCTTGTCCCGAATGCCCAGATCGTGAGAGATGTGTGTCAGCTGCCTGTTTACAAACACATATGAGCCTCAACCATAGTTTTCGCACTCTATAGCTCTATACCCTGTGAGCGTGACGTATCCGTACCTAGTTTCTTGGAGTGCTATTATATCCGGCTTAAATCGGCTCTGTCGTTGCCGGACATACTCATCATTTAAAGAGTTTTTACTCTTTCGCTAAATGCCTTAAGCCCTTCCCTAGGATCATTTAATGTACTATGCATTTGTCCCACACTCATCATCAACTGTGAGACGCTGTCCATGATCATTTTCATTTTATCTGCAAATGAGGCTACTGTTTGTTTTATTTCCTCAATGTGCGTTTCAGTATTCTTCAGCTTACTTTCGACGGCTCTGCGCTTGGCCGACATGGCCCCGTCACCCACAGGCTTGGGAACTGACGTTTCCTTTGGCGTGTTTCTGTTCTCGGTCTGCTTGGTTTTACTTAAAAGTTTTTGAATGGCTGCTAATTCTGTAAGCATATTTTTGTTCATTTCCCTTAGCTCTTCATTTTTTTTCTTGAGCCCCTCTAATTCTTTACATTGATTTGGGGGGTGGGTCGCAAAGCATGACACTTACCGGTTCGGTTCGCGCACCATCGGCCCAGGCAAGTCGTCTGTTGTCGGAAGATTGCCCTCTGGTAGTTGGCGTCTTGTCCGTCATTGCCAATTCCTTGACTTTGTCGGCCCACGTCGAACCATTGCCTTTTTCGGATTCTGGGTTGATAAATGGACTCCGATTTCCAGACCTCACCACAGATTTGGACCTGGATGCACTCCTTCTTCTGGATCTAGATACACTCCTTGCTTTGGATCGGGAGCGATTTCGAGACCTGGACCTGCCGCGAGATGCTGCTGTTGGCTTCGAGTCATCCATTGGAGCTGATGCCGAGGAGTGCAGCTCGGATGAGTGCAGGTTTAACGGATTGTCGACTTGTTCCTTTGCAGCATTGACTGCCATTGCTCTTTCACTTCTTCTTCTTCTTCTGACAACGTATGGAATTGTGTAACGCTGTTTGCACATCCTGTCCGCCGTGGGGTGTGGACCCCCGCAAAGTTCACATCTGGGTTGACACCTGTGTTCCTTAATCACGTTTATTTCACCACATCCTCTACACACGGTCTCTTCCCGGGTGGGGCACACGTCAGCTCTGTGACCCAGCCGGCCGCAAGCATAACATATATCAATCTTTTTCTTGTAGAGCGAACACTTCACCAGGATCGGACCATACCTGACGAAATTTGGAACCTTGTAACCGTCGAAGGCGATGATGACAGTGCCGGTATTCTTAATTCTTTTAGCCGCAAGCGCCAAGGGGTTTATCGGGTTGACAATATTTCTCTCAAGCTCCACCGGCCCGTCGGCGATGTCTATGTTTCTTATCACTCCTTTGCACATATCGTCTGGTGCAGCCTCATAGGCTTTAATCTCATATTTGCAACCACGCAGGTCTCTTGATCTTATTCTCACGTACCTCTCAGCATTTTCCCGCTCCGGTGTACTCGCCACCATTATGTTCTGGCGGACGTTCGGGCAGATGATGTCTGACGCCGTATGATCCAAGCCCAACCCTGCAGCTTCAATGATGGCTTTGCCTACCTTGGTGAAACCAATCTTGCTAATATTGGTGCCGCCACGTGGTCGTAGGATAATCTTGAAGTGATCCTTAGGCATGTAGGGCATGCGGGACGCATTGGGGACTCTGTTCTTGACCTGATTGCCTATCTCAAATGTTCTAGGCCTATAGCTCCGACTGAGTCCCCGCTAGCAGCGGATTTGGACCACATTCGCTTGGAAACTGCTGCCTGCCACCCGTACTCTACGGTCCACTCATCGGGAGATATGCTCTCCCCGTCCATCATTACTTGCATGCCGAACGCGCGGCCACTCGCCCCCCGACGAGCGCCACTTGGCGCGCGTCCGTGTGACGTTGAGGCCTACCTCAAGGCCTACCTCAACGCCTACCTCAAGGCCTACCTCAAGGCCTACCTCAACGTGTGACGTTGAGGCCTACCTCATCTGCCTGCCTTGAGGCCTACCTCAAGCACGGTGTCGCCGGCACAAAACGTCTCGTTAAATGACGACAAGTTCAGCCACCACAAAAAATTGATGTAGCTTTGTTCTACTCGATGTTATGCGTCGATCGATATACTCCATTCAGTGACACACATTTATTAACTGGCGGAAACAGATGCTGAGAGCGGGAGCCGATATTTTCCTTCCTCACTGTTCGGCGCCTGCGGCGTCTCCTCAAACCTTCAACCTTGGGATAACGCGTCTCGTGCTCTCAATACCAAGCAACTAGAGTTGCATTCCCACTCTTAGATCATTTGGGGGGGGGCGCCCACTCCCTGGCCTCCGTCGTAGCCACGCTTACGATAACAAATGAAGTAAAGAGTATTGGTAAGATGATAAAATGTTGTTACACTAACGTTCTTCTTTTCTGGGGCTCTGTTTCAGTTCTGTACGGCATGTAGAGCATGCAGGGTGTTTCGGCTCCACTAGCGCCGTTGGCTACTTCTCGGGTCAGCTGTCGGCCTGTTCAATTAGTGAACCAGTGGCGAGTAGATATGCAAAGATAATTTAATTTAGTATAAAGCCTCGTTCGCAACCCGCGATAACAGGCACACTGCTCTGAACTAATAGGGACAGTACAATGAATCATCATCACAATTTCCGCAACTGCACTGAACACCATTGTAGATGTTACTTTTGACGTACCTGCAATTTTTCATGGAGCCGGTTCTCAAGGTTGCCTGGATGATCTAGCCCGGAGTCTAAAGACAATGCGGTATATTTAAAGGAGCAGCGGACACCAAATATTAAACTCGAGATGCGGTGCTCATTCGATTGCTCGGTATGCACGAGTTCTTTCAGTGAAGTAATACTTGCATTCCTTGCGTCGAAGTTTTCGATCTCGAGCGCAAAGAGCGTCCAAAGGCTCAACAGTACGTTCCGGTTATGAGACATCGTCAGTATTTTGAAGCATTCATCAAGCTCCTATATTTGACGCCTCAGGAGCTGTGTGACGATGAGCAAACAGTGATGACGTCGACAATTTTAGTGTCGTGATCGTGATGGCTCTATGTGGTACCGTATGGGGTTGACGC
Source organism: Rhipicephalus microplus (assembly GCF_013339725.1). Classification (NCBI taxonomy): domain Eukaryota; kingdom Metazoa; phylum Arthropoda; class Arachnida; order Ixodida; family Ixodidae; genus Rhipicephalus; species Rhipicephalus microplus. The sequence continues at coordinate 103,250,724 of NC_051170.1, forward strand.
CATGGCTGCCCAGCAACGGCTTCTCTTGCTTTGTTTTGCTTGGTTTCTGCTGCGCGTTCGTGTAAATCCTGCGTGTCGCGTTTTCGTGGTGAATATACGTATCAAAACGTTTATTTATGAAAAAAATTGGCACCATATCCACGGAATGAATGATGGAGAGTGGGGCGAAGCATTCGTCCATCCATTCGTTCTTGCTTCCGTCCGTCCATGCGTCCGTCTGTGTGACCGTCCATGCGTCCATCCGCCCGTCCGTGCGTGCGTCTGTTCGTGCGTCCTTCCCTGCGTTCGTCCCTGCGTTCGTCCATGCATCCGCCCCTGCGCCCGTTCATGTGTCTATCCATGCATCTATATATGTGTCCGTTCGTCCATCTATTCAACACTCCAAGTACCACCATCTCGCATCTTTTCATCATATATTCCCCATATAGAAGCACCGCCATCCAGCGGACATTCCAATGACTAAGCGAGAGGTGGCACACGCACACTTTCTTACGGCTTGCGCTTCGGGTCTACTTCCCACCTTTAACCACCTCGAGTTCATGGTATATACTAGTTCATTGTACTCATGTCACTGCCCAACGATCGCTAGACCTTTTTAAAACCAAGGAGGTTACGCCCAGCGAATATAACGTAGCAATCTTTTCCTGTCAGATAGTGCTCGATGTACATGCGAATGGCTGCTAATGGGAAATGAGAGTCAGGAGAATTCGGCTTTTACTTTCTTACGGCTTGCGCTTCGTATCTACTTCCCACTTTTAACTACCTCGAATTCATTCATGGTATATACTTAGTTCATTGAATTCATGGCACTGCGGCTCAACGCTCGCTAAACCTTTCTAAAACTAAGGCGGTTACACCAAGCGAGTATAACGTAGCAACCCTTTCTTGTCAGATAGTGCTCAATGTACATGCCAATGGCTGCTAATGGTGATCGCAGCGTGCGCGTTAACTAAAAGCCGAATGCTCCTGTCTCTCATTCCCCATTAGCAGCCATTGGAATGTACATTGAGCACAATTTTTTATTGTTCAACAACGCAAAGAAGAAATCTCTCACCGGCACCACCTTGGTGGTCAAAATGTTATACTTGTTGCATACTACAACGGCTACGAGTGATGAATGGGTGCTCCTATAAGGAGCTTCGCCCCTAAAAATCAGATCATATCTACGGAGTGAATGATGATGAGTGGGGTGAAGCGTACATCTGCCTGCCTGCCTGCCTGCCTGCCTGCCTGCCTGCCTGCCTGCCTGTCTGTCTGTCTGTCTGTCTGTCTGTCTGTCTGTCTGTCTGTCTGTCTGTCTGTCTGTCTGTCTGTCTGTCTGTCTGCCTCTCTGTCTGTCTGTCTCGATTACGCCTGACGCAGGACAAGGTTAGACCAAGAGGAGCTTCGCCCCTAAATTCACCAAAGCAATGAAACCACAGGACAACTGCTGCACAAGCAGCTATGCTCTGTTTCACAAGCTGTTGACAGCGTTGTGGAATGGACGACTGCCTTAAGCCAATCATGACAGAGCGCACTACATTATTGCGTTCCAACGCGCATGTCTCTCCCATGAATTCGACAGGTGGCCCCGTTTGTGGAAACAAGTGTACCATACTAATTAACTTTTGATTTCTGAAGCAGATGGCACTTGAAACAACTAAATTAGTTAGTAAACAACTGTTTACTAACGTTTCTTTAAAGATTGTGCTCACCATACAAATACTGGAGGTATGGCGGGAAAGCGGCTCCTGTGGTAACTAGTAGTGTGGTTCTACTGCACGAGATAAGTCACCAAGCTACTATCCCTCGACCGTGGTAACGTGTTGAGCGTAGTTTTACAGTTGTTATGCATCTGATGACATCAGCTTTATGTTGTTACAATCATTCTTAGCTCGATAAACCTATCAAGATACGCCTTTCTTGCGTTGAAGAATTTTAGAAACGAAATTGACCTGCTTGGCCATTCCCGGAGTGGGAATAGACCAAGTTTTTTTCATTCCGAGGAATCGAAAGAAGTGGAATTATGGGAAGTTGCGATTACCCACAACGAAATTGGAATGGAATGAATATGCCCATTCCGTAACACTGGAAAGGATATAACAGCTGTATCTTGCTGGTACTCACCTACGGAGCAGAAATGTGGAGGCTTACAAAGAGGGTTCAGCTTAAACTGAACACCATGCAGTGAGCAATGTGAAAGAAAATATAGGTGTAACTTTAAAAGACAAAAAGAGAGCAGAGTGGGTCAGGGAAGAAATCGCGGTGAAGAATATCATAGTAAAAATAAAGAAGAAGCAATGAAGATGGGCCTGGCACGTATAGCGCGTAGACAAGATAACCGCTGGTCGTTAGAAGTAACTGACTGGATTCCCAGAGAAGCCAAGCGGGTCAGGGGGAGGCAGCAAATTAGGCGGGTAGATGAGACTAGGAAGTTTTCGGGTATAAAGTGGCAGCGACAAGCACAGGACCAATTTGATTGGCGGAACATATGAGAGGCTTTTGTCCTGCAGTGGGCGTAGTCAGGCTGATGATGACAATGACATGCCAAACCTCTGTGTACAATTTTCTGTTCCATTCAATAAAGGTTTACAGCAAGTAAAATGATAACCTTTTGAGGAACGTTCCTGCGATATACGCCAGATTCGTTGACGAATTTCATTTTATTATCCTCAGTAATACATTGTCTCACAATTAACATGAAGGTAGGATGTGGAATGTTATAATACGAGTCCAGCACATCAATGCTAAAGAAGTTGAAATTACCAGGGTTTGAGGTTGTTAAAAAGGCAACAAAAGAATTGGAGTTTGGTACACAGAAAGGATCCGACACTTTCAAGGTAACAAGCTGGTTTTGAACAAAACGAAATGTAGAAACGTTAAGTTGCCATGAATTTCTTTCTGAAACAATAGACCTAACCGGATGACTAGTCCTACGTATTTTATATAAAAAATTAGCTCCGAGTGCAAATTGTTCGAGCATTTTACCGTAGAAGCGAGCTTTTCAAGTAGTGGTTCAACCGTGAACCGTATAAGCTTCGTTTCTAATTTTACTCGCTTTTTGTTAAACCGAACAAAATTCTTTTGAACTGCAGTCTTTGAATTATCTTGGAAAAATCAGTCAGCTAATATAACAAAACAACCCTGAGCGTTTGAGGTAAGAAAGCGTAATTTAAACGTAATGACAAAGTTCCCCAATATTCTTACATGCTATTGCTTTCCGCCTCGAATTCCGTGGTGATGCCTGTGCGCTCTTCACCCAATACACGATGGGCAGAAGTCCTGGTGGGCGCTACTTTCTTCGGTAGGGTGAAGGCTGGTTCGAAGCAAGACTTCGGACTCATTCTGAAGATCCTCTTGTTGTTTTCAGTGACGGCAAAGTCTCCCAACGGTATAACTCGCTAGCCGAAACGGAGAAATGAATTCGGCTAGCGTTAAGCGAAAACTCTGCCTGGCGAAGGAAAGAGGAGAAGAGAAAAGAAGTAGTGAGGAAGAGAAAAAAAATAAATGAAACCGAAAATTCCTTGCCAAAATGGTATTTGAACCCGGGTACCCGCCAACAGAAGTGCAGCGTCGTAAGTACTCGTCTGTACAGGTATTCTTGAACGAGCATTTTTCAGAACAATATCATTGTGTTGCTATGGCCTAGAAAACTGAAGACATGAAAAAAATAGAGGGAAAAAAGAGAGTGAAGAAGAAATAGAAAGAAAGAGCAATAAGTATAGAGGTAGAGAGAAAGGCTAGCAATGTGTTATATATATAAAAAAAAACTAAGTTGATCTTATACGGTCAACTTAGCTTTTTCAGACTCACTTTCCTTTAGGCCCTTTATTTGATCATGTGGCCATGTCTCAACTTCATTGGCTATTTCTAGGTTATGCTTGGTTTTGACGCAACGCGAGGCCGCCCGGCTCCACTGTGCCTTCAGATTTTGCACCACAAGTGCGAAGCACCTTGATGTTTTTTTCTTTCTTTTTTTATTTTTAAGAGGTGACCTTCGCGTTGCGGCATAACGAACTGAAAAATCAGTTTGTTGACTTTCACGAAGAGCGTCTTCGTTGTGGCCTTGAGAGTTTCTCGCTAACTCACTTGCCCTGCGAATGTGATTGCTGATTTATGTGACGAGGACTCGTGGCGGCGGAACTTACTCAGCCCGCGGACTTGGGTCTACAACTACTGGCTGTCCGGAAGGCCCGGGCCATCGCGGAGGGTCTCCGCCTTCCTGTGACGGCCTGGGTGACGGGGTCTTAGGACTTCGTTTAACTACTCCTTCTGATGCTTTAATAAAGTTCTTTGTATGTATGTATGTATGTATGTATGTATGTATGTATGTATGTATGTATGTATGTATGTATGTATGTATGTATGTATGTATGTATGTATGTATGTATGTATGTATGTATGTATGTATGTATGTATGTATGTATGTATGTATGTATGTATGTATGTATGCAGGTATGTATGTATGTATGTATGTTGAAGGGGTTGCCACATGGTATCCCAACAATACGCCGTTTTCGCCGGTAAAGGCTAGTCCACAGAATCAGCTAACACACTATGCGGATACAGTGAGTGTCTAACAGTGAAGCTGACCTCGGTGGTCGTTATCCCCACGACTCACACACACTAAACAAAAATGACCTGAAGTAACCTCAAAAACTGGGTAAACCATTTGTCCTCTAGCGCACTACCTTTCCTGGTTTTTTTTTACCACCTACTACCGAGGTAAAAATTTACTCTCGTGCGAACTGAGTTTTTGAACGTAGGGAGAGTACTAAATATTTACCCCAGTGAGGTTTTCAGCGAGTATATAGAGAGTAAATTTTTACTACCTTCACAAGGTTTTTGAGGTGATTACTGGGAGTTATTTCTTGTGGTAAAAAAAATAAAAATTGACGGGTGCATTCGGCCCGAGACGACAAATTTATTGAATAGCAGAACTGATTGAATTTATTGAACGGCAGAGTTGGTGACACGTAGATTCACATACAGACAAACACGCACACACAACAAATGCAGAATAATACGCCACTAGAACAGACTGCACGCGTTGCTCCACTGCACTTCGACAATCCGGTATATATATAGGCACGACTTTTTGACCGGCCAAGTAGTGCCGGTAGGAAAGCTCTTTTTTTCCATCGATTAACAACAACGCTTGAAGGTGCAAGCGTAAGCTTCAGGTGGGCTGCAGGGCACTAAATGTCACACCGACCTTTTATTATAAATCTACACGATCTCAGCTTTTTGATTATCCAATAATTGCTTGGCACACCGGGCTCTTTGCCCCACGCGTGTTAGCACTGCTGATGCACAAGTCCATAAAATATACCTAAGTACACACAAACCATGGTAGCTCAATGATTTTAATTGAGCGACGGTGCACAAACACAGTAGCAGCACGTATTCATCACAACGGGCGTATAGGAGCGGTGCACGCCTGCACACAAGCTTCTTATTGACGGCGTTCTAGGCCTTTTCGAGGAGCACGGCTATCCGATGACACACAGCTGGCGATCACAGAACACATATCCTGTGCGAATTTCGTCGTCATTTCAGACACAAATGAACGCGTGACCGCTATCTTGCGGAGACGGGGCGGTGTATGCATACTTCCAACGAAAGACCACCATCCGGGCAGGTCCGGGTTTTCTTCGTGCTCACCGGCCGCCGCTTGTTGGTTCCGTCTGCCTCTTATCGGCTTCGTGCTACATGTTTGAGAACAATTGGTGCATGAGGTGGGCAATTCCGGCAGCACTTTACTCGTGCAGACATCGCCTACTGTGGAACAAAATATATGCGATGCTTCTTTCACCTGCCCCGGCGACACACTCCCACTGGTCACTGGTGGCCGCGGCTCGGTACCGACGACAGAGTGAAGCATTTTGCTTATTGCTTCTCCAGCAGGCAAGCACGGACGATGACACCAGATTGATTTTGTTACCACTGGCAGATCTGGAGATATCCGCGAACTGGAGATATCCGCGACGTGCAGGTTCGGAGGCGCTCGGAAGAGCACGGTCGCTCGATGATCTAGGAAACACGTGAGATCCATCAGCCCAACCAGACACACAGGTACCGAGCTTCTTGCACTGTCTGTCTCCAAAGCCACCGCCGAGCAAAAGCAACAATTTGCGAAAATATGCAGGACAACTTTCCACAGCAGGTTTTTTTCTTTTTTTTTTCTCTTTTGAGAGCCCCCCCCCCCCTCCGTCTTTTTATTTTTTTTCTTTCAAAGAATGCTGTTCTCGCTTGTTGTGCTTATGCTGCCCCCAGTTCCAGTAAAAGTGCACTGACTCGAAGTCAGTCCAGAGGCACGGCGATGCAAAAAAAAAACAAAAAAAAACATCTGTGAGCTTCGCGTACCTTCAGTATTCACTGAGAGCGTCACAAGGGGGGGGGGGGGGTATGGGGCAAAAGCCGCCGAAGCAGCTGCACCTGCAGTCACGTGGTAATAAACTCTGAAACGCAGGTTAAAAATCACGTGATAGAAAACTCCCTAAGTGGTAAAACTGGATTTTGACATCCTTTTACTACTTGCCAGAGAGGTGGTGGTAAAACTATGTCATGTACCATCTTTTACTCCTACGCGAGGTAGTAATTTTAAACGCGAGGGAGTTTTCAGAGGTCATGAGCCGGAAAAACCCCAAACTCGGATAGTTTTTGCTTACAGTGCAGCGGATCAACAAATGAATCTAGAAGTGGCGAAGTTTGAAGGAATACATTTCCACGTCTCTATTGAAATAACTTCAGTACGCGGAAAAGTGCATGGCTGTTCTGTATCTACCAATACTTACTCCACTGTTCGCTGCAACATAGTCAGGAATTTACATGCACATAGCTTATACTGCCTAGGCAGTTGTTCTGTACCACTATCTTCAATTTGTTGTTCATAACCAATACAGCGAATTGGATTTTTCAATGTTGTTTAGTTCAGCCTGATGTACGAGCCAGCTACATGTAGGCTAAACAACGTTTGCGGCGCTTGGTTTTCTAGCGGCGCCATAAATCTTCGGCGAGGCAGAAGTCGTGCCAGCTTCCAATGTCAACGACCTTCCCGGTACACGGTTGTCTATTACTCAATCGACGTCGCCCGACGAGCAGAATAGACGCGTCTGTCGGTGCCTTCGATGTCGTTAAAACGTTTTCTTTACCTTTGTCGAATCGCAAAAGACAGAGTCAACATAACCAAACGAGAGAGGAGAGAGAATGAAAGGCAGGAGTAAAGAAGGGGATTTGTAAAAGCTCACATAAAGCGGGAAAGAATGAACTGGAGTGCTATTGACTCTTCGCAACGAAGGAGTTTCTCGGTTCCTTTGGGACTCCTTCAGGCGGAACCTCTTTGCCATATTCACTTACTCGGGGCGTGGGGAAGAAAAGGAGCGTTGAAAAGGGTCGAAGTCGAGTTAAACCGAGCCCGAAACCTTTCGGAGGCGTCAAACGCCGCAGCTTGTACTGGCAGCCGTGTCGTCCATTATGCGCTAATGATGTTAAAGGCACCCCGCAACAACGTCGTCAGCGCCTTCCACGGCGCTGCATTCTTAGCGGCCGCCAATGGAGTTCCACCATTATGCGCGCCCCGCAACCACGGCGTGGCGACTAAACCGCGTAGCGTGTTCACCCGGCGTGGCCCTATAGGTGTAACCTTTTGACGTGCCCCAATACGAGGTGAGAATTAATGGAATCTGCGAGCAGCGGGAAACCGCCCAGGTCGGGGAACGAACGACGTGGGGGTCGAGGCAACCGCGACGGGGTATGAGGCAGCAAGGGGCGCTGCGAAACGCAGGAGCGGCTAATGTAAGGCGCATTTGTAAGGGGGCGTTCTTGTGGTTGGAAGACGGCGCGAGCGTATTAGTGCGTCTTGTTTTCTCAATGTGCGTGCGCTCGGCGAATAAAGATAAATGAACGAGCGAGAGAGCCTCAAGTTCCCTAAGCCCTGACTCCATTGAATGAAGAGCGGGAGTTACAGGCACTCAACAGGAACCGCGAAGCGATGCGCTGACATTGGCGGCTAAGTTTTTCAGTTAACCTCCTCGGAAGTTCGATAGATGCGTTTTGTTACAGTGGGCTAAAAGGTCAGGGCATGCTGGCTGCGTTTAGATAGTGATGATGGAGTGCAGTGCGCCTTCGTGGGCGGTGTTTTGGCGTACGAAGGCTAAGGTTGAGGCTGTTCGCCAAACACTGAAGCTAACTGTGCTAGACTGAGCCACATGAACGGGCACTTGCGCCAGCTGGACAAGCAAAAAATGTTAAAGAATTCAAGGAGGTCTGAGCACGCTTTAGGGCGTTAAGTATTACAAGTCAAATTTCTACAGCACTCGCATTCATATTTTATACATTCATATTTAGAAGTGAAGTTCTTTAGGGCGTGGGTCGTGCGCCTCCTGTACGTAGTAGCCAACTCTCATTTTTGTCCTTGAAATGTCCGCAGGATGGCGGTACTTGTATATTGGGAATATATCATGAAAAGATGTGAGATGGTGGTACTTGGGGTGTTCACTAGATGGACTGACGGACAGACATAAATACAGATGGACATGTGGACAGACGAATGTACAGACAGACGGACAGACAGACAGACAGACAGACGACAGATGTCGACAGGTGGACGGACGAATGGACAGACGCACATACATACATACATACATACATACATACATACATACATACATACATACATACATACATACATACATACATACATACATACATACATACATACATACATACATACATACATACATACATACATACATACATACATACATACATACATACATACATACATACATACATACATACATACATACGGATGATTGGAGAGATGGACGGATGGATGGACGCGGCCAACGGATGATTGATGGTTTGCCGATAAAACCCTTCGAAGCTTCGCCCCACTCGTTATCATTCAGTCCGTGAATATGCTGCGATTTTTTACGATTCATTTATAATTGTTCTAGCACACTCCAGTCGCAAAACTATCAGGCAGCTATAAGGATCGAAAAGCTGTTGTTCTCGCGCACTGCTCGCTTTTGTAATCATACGACTACGAAATCGAGCATTGATCTACAAATACGAATAGAAGTCGCGTTTTGACCAAAAGCGACTGCTTACGACTATATGCAGTTGTGACAGGTCGCTTTGCAACTTGATTGTGCTATGGATAGAACATTTGCGGTCAACTTGGTCACACAAACTGCGTACATACATGAGAGTTGGCATTAACAAGTGCTTCAGCGGCACGTTTGCTACCTTTTAGTCTACCACGCCGCTTATGCAAGATTTATATTTCCTATAAACGATGAACATAGAGCAAGCAAAGTTCCACATAAACACTATAGCGTGTTCAGCACATTTGGTCTACATACTACCCTAATCTAATATGACTGATTATACCACTCTATTAACATGACTGTTTATAGCGAGCACCATTGAAGTGCTTATTCATATGCCTTGATGTATATGTCCGGAACTGAAAGCGCCGTTTTGTTGTTTGGGGTTAGTGCGCGAAATTTTGCGGAGCTCATAATAGAGAGTTCTAGCAAGCTACGGAAAGACGTTACGGAAATACGACACGGTTCCTTTCCGTATACGCGTACAATACCCACGCATGCGCACTCGTTGGCCGGTTGCACGTTGCCGCCTTTCCGTAACGTGTTTCCGTAGGTTGCTAAAAACGTCTAATTTCGCACCCGTAATGAGACGCACTGCCGCAATCCCTGATCCGCCGATCAGCCGAAGGTGCAACTCCTACTGCGCGTAAGAAGTCTCTGGCAGTGTTTAAATAAATAAACAAACAAATAAATAAATAAATAAATAAATAAATAAATAACGTAGTTCATGTTTATAATGGCACTCAATCAAGCCTATAACTTTGGAGATCCGTTTCCACCGAGAGCAAATTCTTCTGCGGTGGTCCACGCGGTGGCATCAGCTTCGTCTTCGGTTTTCTGACAGCGTGCCACTGGTGGAGACGGCATCCCAGAGAAAAAAAGAAAGAAAGAAAAAACACGTAAGCTTCTTAACAGTCTTCTCTTCTCTCTCTCTCTCTCACACACACTGTCTCTCTTTACTTGAATAAGAATATTATTTAAAAAATGAAAATAAAATGATATCGACAAAGTGAACGCAAGGACCCGTATGCGTGGTCGTATACCCTAGCATCATCGTGCTTGTCTGGCGGGTTCGATGCGACGGTGAGCGAACGCGTCATGATCCCGAGCGTGTTCGCAGCGCGCCCTCACACAGCTCGCCGTAAAGTCGGCCGAAAGGGGGCGCGCGTGGACACCTTAAAGAACCATTAATATTGGCCACGTGACAGCCCTACATTAGGGGACATACCGTAATAGAATTCGAATCGCGGATTGCTTTTGAAATGCCACCGGAACACGGGGGAGCTATACACAGACGGATCGCGGGGTGCGAGTCGTTTTTCAAACAGGCCTGTCGCCCGGGGCAACAACGCTCGTGGCCTCGACATTGCCCTCCACCACTCTCACTCTCTCACCCTCATTCGCGACCCCGGACGAATGCCGCATGCGATGCGTGATGTTTGACGCCGAAGGAACCGTGCAAATCGGCAAAACTGCTTCATTCTTTCTTGTTTATATTGTTTTTCTACCGCAGCACTACGTATCTTACTGTTTTGACCTCGGGGATTCGTGCGTGTTTCACGTGCCTGGCTTAAGTGTATGCGTCGGTGAGTGCCAGCTCATGCCTTCCTTAGCGAATGTGTTTTCTCTGGGTGTATGTGTTGTGTGTGTACACTTATGTTAAGAGCGTGAATGTGAGTTGGCGTGCGAAAATGCCTAACTAAAGTCCTCGCTTTTTTTTAGAGTGATTAGACGAGCGCCCGTCGGGCGTGAGATTTGAGTGAGTGAGTGGGCCACGCTTCAAAGTGGCACAAAATACTACTGTTCTTCAACTTGACTACAAAAAGAGCATTCCATCCGTAACGCTGGAAAGAACGATCGCATATATTTCCTACGTTGACAAGCCCGCATTGTTAACGTCGCACTACTTTCGAATGTGACCCTGAATCACTGCATATGAACTCGCAGCTAAAGTCTTCAACTAAGATCACTAACGGCGACTTTTTCTCAGAAGACAAACTTACAACATTCATTTGTGATTAAGAGAGAAAAAAAAAGACATACTCAAGGACTCGTAACTTATTGGTACAAACAACAAGAGGCCCTGAAGACACAAAACTGTAAGTGATACCTCCTATTAGTAAATTAACAAGGTAGTATTTAATACATTATAGCAACGTAGCAATCACAGGCATCAGAATACGCAAGGTTAACAAATCAAACCATACAAGAATTGAAGTTTTAGTCAAACAATACAAGCAAACGAAACACGTCTGAGTCAATAGTAGGAGTGATGAGTTGTTTAAACATATAAATGACATATATAAGATATTACGAGATAAATTTAGGATTTAATTAGACACGAGAACGCTCTTACAGTATGTGAAATATTATCCGTTATGCAGAAAAAAATCAAAATTTATGTGAAAAATGGAAGTGAATATGTTTCAAAGAGAAAATAAAAAGTCACAGATTAGGCAAATGCAGAATCATTGAAAACAGCAATAAATAACTTTCGTAACGATATATAAGTTCCTAGTAGTGATTGTGTAGCCAGTCGCGTCGTTAGCAAAAAACAATTAACAGAATATCCATAAAGTGAGTGATGATAAGTGGAGCGAAACGTCCATCCGTCCGTCCATATGTCCGTCTGCCTAAGACGGAAAGACGGACGGACGCTTCACCCCACTCATCATCATTCACTCCGTGGATATGCTGTGAATTTCTACACAAAAACCACTAACGCTATGTAGTACTACTATTTCCAAGGACATATACGCACAGCACCATCTAATGAGCAATTCTTGAAGCTAACTAGAAGTGGCTACTACTGCAACATACTACTACTACGAGGGAACGACTCACACCCTAAGGAGCTTCACCCCTAATGTGCCTTCGCATCTCTCTTCTGGCGGGTGCTGACAAGGTTTGATGAGTTACTTTACTATTCAATAGCCGCGTAAGTAATGCAACACCATCCTACAATTTATGTTGATCGGAGTGTAATATAGGCTCAAAATGATTTTTTTTCATCTCTTACGTGGTATATTAGCAAAAAAAAACTAGAGCTAGAGCGTATACAAAAAAAAAAAATCCAGGCCTGCGTGGATGGCGCAGCACAGTCACAGCGAAAGCTGGAAGAGTGGCCTTTCAGAGCCTTTTCAAAACACTCATTGGGTAAGTACAGCAAGCACACTTGCTTGATGCCCGCTAGGGCATTAATAATAAAATGTTTTGGGCAGTAGGCCAGCATTCGCTTTGCAATGTCATTCTTCTGAGAAGCGTGGTATCTGCTGAACACTTGCCAGAAATTTCGTGCCAATTGCTCATGCAGTGGCTGACGACGATGAGGAATTATGGCTGAAGTGGGTAGGCGCCACAGTTAAAGGGGAACAAGAACAGGCTTTTGTAATGAGTTGGAGCATTGGACGGTCCACTCGTTACGCTATATATTCGCATTGTGCGATGACGCTGTTCTTGCGCTGTCTTAAAGCGCTTTATAAGTCATATTAACGCGATTGCGTTTCCGACATCAAGCCGGCCTAAGCAAATTTGCGAACAAGTCCCAAGCACTGGCGTGGTTCAGTGGTAGAATATTGGGCTGGCACCCAGTGGACCCGGGTTGGAGCCCCACTGTGTCTTTGGGGCTAAGTTCTTTTTTTATAATTTCGCGCGATGTGGTTACGGACACCGGCGGCGGCGGCGGCGGCGGACAACTGGGCGTGACCCGAGTTGTGATCTCATAACAGCTTTCGCTGTAAAAACCAGCATTTTGCAGAAAATTAAATCACTACTGCGTTGCTTGGGGCGTACTATTTCTCTCACAAAGCTGGTATATAAAGTAGGTTTCTGACGCCAATGCCTTCCTTCATGCAACTGAAGGTATTTCTCTCTCTATCTGTGTGTGTGATTGTGTGTCCCAAAACCACCTGGAGCTCTTTAACGTGCACATAGATTTATTTAAGAGGTGCTTGAGGTGAGCCAACTGAATGCCCACTGTTCCATTGTTCACATTTATTTAGTATAAGTGCCACTCAAAGAAGTAGACTGTCATTTGCGTTTGAACGCGAAACGTTGAAATGCACGTTCCGCAGAAATACCAGTGTTGGTGGCGATGTCAGCGATGGCGTCAGTGGTTGTGAGAGAAAAATCAAGAACCAAATGAAGTAAATAAGTGAAGAAAAAAAAAACCCACTGCGGTTCGTTTGCGAATCGAACCTCGTCTGCATGGCAAGCAGGTGTTTACCACAAAGTCACATCATAGTTTGAAATTGTGTCCAATAAAACAAAAAAATTGACATAAATGTCGTGTATATATTGAGGAGGAGTCTCCCTGACTATAGTGTAATATTTCGCGGGCATAAGTGTCGTCAAACCAGCCGTGAAAACACGGAAATCGCACAACGAGTGGGTGCCTTTTAAAGGCCCACCCATACAACGCCTGCACTCAGGCATAAATTATTATAGTTACTCACAACAGAATCAATGAAATGAACAGCTGTGTTGATGCGCGTGGCACCTGATCGATAGATAGTGGGCACCAAGGAGAATTGTGGGAACTTCCCAAGAGAACTTGCGGCAGGCTTATCTAAATGCTTCGAAAGGTCCGATGCTACGCACGCAGACGTTTATTAACGTGATAGCTTTAAAGAGCTCGTTTCGCAGGAATTCTGGTGTCAGTGTTGTTGTCGTTGTTTGTGAGCGAAAAATGATCATCTTGTTCGTGACCGATAAAACGAGAAAGACGCAAATAAAAACCTCTGGGTCCCAGTGAGGATGAAAACCGGGCCATTTGCGTGGTGAGCAGGCGTTGTACCACACAGACACACCTCTGCTTGACAACACAGTTAAAGGGACTTCATCTGCCTGGAAATGCCTTGAAAAAAAATGTTCATACTTTGTAAACACTCGTGTCCTGTACACGGGCTTCGTACTACAACATGTAATATCGCATTGCGTGGTATACAAGCGCACGTTGCAATCAGGCGTCAGAACATGTGATTATCACACCGATTTCGTGGTTAAAAGCCGGCCACCCATTACAAAAGACACACGGGTTATACTGCTTGCAATCCCTTAGGACCGCGTAGTGGGTGCATAGCAAGTGCGAAAAGATTTCACGCGGGCAATTGCTCAGTTCAAAGCATGCTATTCGTTATACAGAATGCAGTCATATGCGAAAACTTCACTGACGCTAGCCTCTTTCCACTTTGTCGATTATAGATTGTAGTAATCCACAATGTAAACTTCTCGAGTAACATCAGAAAACAAGTAATAATATGCACTAAGAGGTTGAACTACACACTTTAGAGACAGGGTACGGCTATCGCGTTCAGCTTTTGAAGGCGAGGCTTAAGTGCCTTCCAATGTTTTTTCTAGCCGCATGGTTGAGGTGTTTACAGAGAAGTGAAGCGAAGCTATAGGCTAGTCGCTGAGATGAAAATGCGCAAGGAGCCCGACTATGCAACGCTATCCCGTTCTACTCTTGAAGGTTGAACGGGATAGCGTTGACTATGACTATCTTGAACGGGATAGCGTTGACTATGCAACGCTATCCCGTTCTACTCTTGAGAGTCTGTCAAATTTTTGTACTTGGCAAAGACTTTTTGTTTGTTACTAGTGATGTACCTTTCTAAGCACCACATCTACGTATATGTAAAATTTAAATTTTGCAATCTTAATTATACACGTCAATAATGTTGCTTCAAGTTTGAATTTAAATAAAAAAACCTCGTCATTGTGCTTATCCGTGATATATATGTTCGGCTTTCGGTGTCTGAAATATTTCGATGATCTCCATAAGCAATATCAATATTTCATCCGAACTGCATATCTTACCCAACCATTTTGCCTATGTGCGCTGTATCGTCTTTGGTGTGGTATTTTTTGAATGATTGTGCGTGCTGTAATTTCTGTTGCGAAAAAGTACTTGAAAAGGGCTGCGGTTTTCGTCAAGCTGCAGACGTACAGTTTATTATTTTTTTTACCACCAATCCTGCCAACATGATTAGATGTATATGATGGTAAGTCAATTCAATAACCTTGGCGTAGGGGTCTCGCTACAGCATATATAGTGTCGGTTATCCCCAATTTGATATCTCAAGTACGCACCCACCCGTTAATAATACACGATTTCACTGCACCTTACACCTATATATGTATCATGTTTTCGCGGAAATTGCGGAACATGTTAAACACAAAAAAATGAGGGGCTTTTTAAACACAAAAAAAATAATTGCACAAGATGAATACGGTTTCTGTAAAAACAAATCTTTAGAAATAGCTTTACTTAAAAAAAGAACAATTTTTTAACAACAATAAATTGAAACCAAATGCTAACCATTGCCTTAATTTCTTATTAAAAAAAAAAACCTTCGATTGCGTGCGACACAACGTTCTTTTCGAAAAGCTGCATCACTATGTTATTGGTGGCGTCACCCTATCCTTGATAGAAATTTATCTATCGGCAAGAACGCAGCATACTATGATAAATGACGGTATCTCTGAAATCCAGTCTCTTAAATATGGCGTACCGTAAGGCTCTGTTTCAGGACCTGTTCTGTTTCTGTTGTATAATAATGATATTTTACACGTACAAAGTTATTCTAACATCATACTATTGCTGATGACACTAACGTGTTCTTCTCAGGCAGGGAAGTTTGTACAATATTTTTGAAGAAGGCAACACCTGGCTAGAAAGATTAGATATGTGGCTTGGTGAAAATAAACTTCAATTAAACGTAAGCAGAACAATAAAAAGGAACGAAGACGTCTTCTCATGCTCAGCAGCAATTTTAGAAACTTCTCGCGCTAATAGGTGCGTTGAACCGAGCTTGCAGGGCTAATCTTCACATCTTCACAGAAACTTTTCATCAGAGACAAATGATTGCAAGAATATATATATATATATAATATATATATATATATATATATATATATATATATATATATATATATATATATATATATATATATATATATATATATATATATATATATATATAAGTAAAACTCAACCTTCTGCCCACTCCCTCTGTTTCCTTGAGCAGAGCTCTCATCTGCGTAGCGGCTGTTGCTGTAGAAGGAAGTGGAAGGTTGGTTGCTTGGTGTCCGTCTTGTCTCGTCGTGGCATGTATATATATATATATATATATATATATATATATATATATATATATATATATATATATATATATATATATATATATATATATATATATATATATATATATATATATATATATATATATATATATATGCCTCACTGACGAAGGCTGGCCCACCAGCCGAAACGTATGTGATTAATAAAAGTGTTTCCTCGTTAGTCGTGCCTTTTTGCTTCCGTTATATATATATATATATATATATATATATATATATATATATATATATATATATATATATATATATATATATATATATATATATATATATATATATATGCGCTTGTCAAGGATAGAGACTAGAGCCTTTACATATTTTGCAACAACTCGACATTATGTACAGTAAGCTATGTACATATTGTACGCCGCCTAACGCTGCATATTCTACGCGGCCTAAAATGGAAAACATGTCTCTGTTATCTACATGACATCGTCATTTTCTCCTCTTTTCGTCAGCATCTTAATCGTTTAGACGAAGTTTTGACGTGTATTTCTAATGCTGGACTTAAGCTAAGCACCAAGAAATGCCACTTCGCCAACAAGAACATCAAGGTGTTGGGCCACCTTGTCAGCAAAGATGGCGTTCGCCCGGATCCTGACAAGCTTGCTGCCGTGATACGCTTCCCTCGGCCAGAAAATCAGAAACACGTACGAAGTTTCCTGGGCCTGGCGTCCTACTTCCACCGCTTCATTAGCCATTTCGCTGTTATCGCGTCGCCACTGCATAAGCTGCTGACATCCGGATCAACTTTCGCTTGGAACGACGACAGCGAGCGTGCCTTTCAAGCCCTCAAGCATGTTTTAACATCAGACCCTGTTCTGTGTCGTGTTGGGACTCCGGGTCCTGCCGGTCTCGTTTTCGGTAGCTGGCCCCGTCGCAGGATCCATCGTCCAACAATTCAGCGAGAAGAAGCGCCCGAACGAACAACAGAGATTTATTTACATGTGGAGAAGTGGCCAACTGACCCAAAGAGAGAAGAGTGCGTGCGATACAAAACGTCTTCGGCATTTTATAGCGCCACGTTGTTGACACTGGGCTCCTTGTCCGCATCGTCAGCCAATACGGTGTCGCCGGCACCTCGGCCACGAGGGAGGGGAAAACACCTCTCACAACACAAGGAGTGGCACAACCCAACACCATATATGGTCCCGGCGCCCCAAAATGTTACCAAATATGGTCACGAACGCACAGCAGACCCCGTAGCTCTCCCGGCGAGGAGGAACCCGAATGGGGAGGTGGGGGTGGACGACACCGTCAGGTCAAGAACCGGTTCTCCCCCAAACTCTCCCTGCTTGGCTCCCCAGGGCCGGTCGTAACAGTCTCTCGCGCGGGGGGGTGAAGATCTCGATGGGCTGAGGTTTGCAGCCACTGTCCGGAGAGATCAGCGCCGGCAGTCGGTTTGGTGACGACCGTCTTTGATGAAGTAGAGGGCAACACCTGCTTCATTGAGGGCTCAACAGACGTCACATACGCACATGAAAACACAACTACTCAGCCGGTGAGCGCCGGACAATTCCGCCAAACTCCACCAGGCAATTTTCCCCTTTAACTGATATTAAAGGAAATACACAATTTATTCAAAATGTTACTCACACTTTAAGGTGACACAAAACAACAACACTGGAAGCACACCGAACCCGAAACCCTGGATAGCCGTGTCTTCAACGTTTTCAAACAAGTACACCTAAAAGAGTAAAAAAACAATCACTAGCTCTTGTCTAGGTCAGGAAAAAAAATGCCAGAGTTCTCGAGACACCCTCTCGCGTCAGGGGCATCGACTTAAGCCATCAGCGTTGCCATGGAGTACACCCTTTTCGTAGCGTATTTCAAACGTATATTGTTGCAAAACGAGGCTCCAACGCAGCAGGCGGCCGTTCTTTAGGCCGAAACTCAACACTTTAGGGCGGAATGTCCCCAATGGTGAAATAAATGCAGCATACCGGCTCGCCCTCTCGGTGAGCGGCACCTGCCAGTAACCTCTCACTAGGTCTAGCGTTGAGATAAATTGCGCGCTGCTTACCCTCTCGACGCGTTCCTCAATGTGGGGAATTGGGTATGTCTGATCCTTGGTGATGAGGTTTAACTTACGATAGTCTACGCAAGGACGCGGATCTTGGCCGGGTACCTCCACGAGAATTAACGGGGAAGTGTAATCACTTTCACACGGCTCAATCACACCCAATTCCAGCATCCTGTTAACCTCTGCTTTTATTAGCTCAAGCCGGCGAGGTGACACCCGATACGTCTTAGATCTTACCGGTTCCGACGAGGTAAGCTCTATGTCATGAGTGAGGACGGATGTCCGGCCTGGCTCGCTTACAAATCTGTCCTGAAACTCGGTCAAAAGACCACGCAAATCCTGCTTCTGCTTCGTTGTTAGTTGTGACTTTGATACTAAATCCTCAACTCTTTTCTCGATCGGGACTTCGTCCGATTCGGGAGCTAATTCAGGGATTTCTGCCGGAACCTCTTCCGGAACATTTAAAGTCATGTTCACGATGGCTTCCCTCTCTTTGTAGGGTTTGAGTAAGTTGCTATGATACACCTGGTGTGCCTTACGACTTCCTGGTAATTTTACCACATAGTTGGTGTCAGACAATTTTCGAGTAATTTCGGCCGGGCCGACCCATTGCACTTCAAGCTTATTCTTTTGGGAGGGCCTCAACAACATGACCCTGTCTCCTACAGCAAAGTGTCGTGCTTTAGCGGTCCGATCGTAGTAAAGCTTAGCCTTCTGCTGTGCTTTGGTCATCGCACTCTCGGTCAGTTCTTGGGCTGTTGTTAGACGATCCAACAAGGTGAGGACATATTCCACTACTACAGGATCATCACCCTGACCTTCCCACGACTCTCTCAGCATACGAAGAGGAGACCGCAGTCTGCGGCCGTAAACAAGTTCCGCTGGCGTAAACCCTGTTGTCTCATGTGGTGCAGTTCTTAGTGCAAACATCGTTGCAGGTAAGCACATTTCCCAGTCAGTTTTCCGTTCAAAACATAAGTCTCTTAACACTCGCTTCATCACGGAGTGAAGCTTTTCTATCGAGTTCGACTGCGGATGGTAGACTGAACTATGCAATAATTTCACGCCACACCGCTCTAGAAAGGTTGTCGTTAAGGCACTCGTGAAAATGGTGCCCTGATCTGATTGTATCTCGGCAGGAAAGCCTACCCGGGCAAACACGGACAGAAGTGCGTTCACTACTTCGACGGAACTTAGCTCTTTTAGCGGGACCGCCTCTGGAAATTTAGTAGCTGGGCAGATTAAGGTCAGGATGTGACGGTAGCCTGAAGTTGTCTTGGGCAAAGGACCTACTGTGTCAATTACCAACCGACGAAAGGGTTCCGTGATTACGGGTACCAGCTTCATTGGAAATTTCGCCTTATCTCCCGGCTTACCCACTCGCTGACACACATCGCAAGATTTTACAAACCTCTCTACATATTTAAAGCATCCAGGCCAGTAGTATTCCTGTAAGAGACGATTTTTTGTCTTCTTTACGCCTAAGTGGCCTGACCATGATTCTCCATGCACCAAACTAAGCAAATCCTGACGATACGCCTGAGGTACGACTACCTGGCCAAATTCTACTCCTCGCCTATCTAGATATTTTCGATAGAGTATGCCTCTCCTCTCTTGGAATCTCACATTTCGTTTGGCGATTCCCTCTTTCGAACTGTCCTGGAATTGCTTAAGCGTTGGGTCACCCTTTTGTTCGGTTATTAATGAAGCGGGGCTAACCTGCAGCAGCCGACTGAAATTATCCGAAGTTGGCATGACACACAACTCCTTTGTAGTTCCTAGTACCTGGAATGTGTCACCCTCTGTGCTATCCTCTGTATTACCGGGAATCGGCTTGGGAGCAATGGCATTCTCTATTTGCTCGGTCAACGAGGCGTAATTGACCCCTTCCAATTCGGGAGGAGGTTCAACGTCGCCTTTAGGAATGGTTGCCTCCGCGACTACGGCTTCTGCAGCCTGTTCTCGCACAAGTCGATTTGTTTCCGTGGTGTCCAACTCGCAACCATAGGCCCGTTGTCGATTTGAGGCTTGTTTGCCTCAGTGAATGTTGCTCTCGCAGCCAGCGCACGTGCCTTTGATCTAGTCAGTGCCTGCACTATGCCTTCTCCCAACGTTAGACCTTTCTCCTTCAGCATTTGATCTGACTTATTTGAAAATAAGTAAGGATACTGAGGGCGTAGATATGGCGATACCGCGGCTTCTGTTTCCAATGTTCCAAATGCGCCTTTAAGGACAACTTTAGCTACGGGAAGGCACTGACTGTTTGCTTCTACGGCTTGTCTAATCCAGGCACAGTCTCCTGAATACTGTCCGGACTGAACAAAAGACGGGTGAACTACGTCCATAGTGGCTGCGGAGTCTCTAAGAACCCGACACTGCTTGCCGTTCACGGTAAGGTCGTACATATAGGGCTCTAACAACTTCATGTTCTCGTCGGCTTCATTTATAGATAAAAAAGCCACCTTTTCTTTCGGGCAGTCTTTCGCGAAGTGCCCTGTTTCGTGGCAATTGAAACAAGCAGCCGGTTTTCTCGCCTCAAATTTCCTTTTGCTTGCCTCTGCCGACGCCCCATGGTTAGATGAATTGTTTTCCTCACCCTTTTGTGCGAGACTTGTCGGTTGTTTTCTAAACGGCGCCTTATTCGGCCGTAGGAATTTTTCCCTTTTAGGCTCGCTGTTTGCCCCGAGGGCGCGGCGCGTAACGAATTCTTCAGCGAGCTCTGCGGCTTTTGTTACGGTGTTCACGTCTGGTCTATCCTGAACCCAGAACCTCACCTTTTCTGGTAACCTTTGATAGAATTGTTCCAGACCGATACACTCGAGCACCTTGTCATGATTCCCATAAGCCTTTGCCTCTTTCAGCCACTCCCCCATGTTGGCCATTAACTTGTAAGCAAACTCCGGGTATGAATCATTGCTCTCTTTTACGGCGTTGCGAAATTTTTGTCTGAAACCTTCCGCTGACAACCTGTATTTCTTGAGAAGGCTCGACTTTACCTCACTGTACTCGTCAGCCTCCTCTTTCGTGAGGCGCGCGATTACTTCTGAGGCCTCCCCCGGAAGTAGGGACAACAAGCGTTGAGACCATGTATCCTGGCTGAAACCTTGCCTTTCACAAGTTCTCTCAAAGTTGACGAGGAACAGCCCAATGTCCTCCCCTAGCTTGTACGATCTCATTAGGTCCGTCATTTTGAACCTGGCCCGCTCTGCTGTACCGGATGCCTCGCTGCCTCCTGCTCTACTATTATGGCTAATCTCTAGCTCGAGGCGCTTCATTTCAAGCTCGTGCTTTCGCATCTTATCTGCCTCGGCTTCTGCCGCTTTCCTTTCGGCCTCCGCCGCCTTTGCTTCGGCCTCGGCCGCGGCCGCCTTTGCTTCGGCCTCGGCCGCGGCCACCTTTCTATCGGCCTCTGCCACTTGCCTCTCCTGAATCTCCTCGACACATTCTGACAGCTCGTCATCCTCCGCCCCCAATGCGAGAATCGCCTCTATCAGCTCTGGCTTTCTTTGAGAGTCCGACACCTCCAGATTCAACTCCCTTGCAAGAAGCAACAACATGGACTTTCGCAGGGATTTCAGATTCATGGCTGCCTCCAGTACCGCTGTCTCTGTTCCACAAAGATTCCTGTCCTGCAACTAATTAACCTTGACGGCAACGACAGCTCTAGATACCTGCCTTGCCTCAAGTTTTCCGTTAACTTAGTCTACAAATAAAGCTTCAAAAGCTCTTACACGGAATCCTGCCCTGTCACTGTTAACCTTGACGCCACTGACAGAAAGAGCTTAACCAAGCTATCACACAATTTCTGCCTGACGCAAGTTACCTGTTAACCCAATGACCAAGACAGCCCCTCTCTACCAGCTTTTACTTAACACATAGAGTAAATGCCTGGTAAAATTTAACAGAGAAAGCCGGCACTCACCCAGTTCGCAGTCATGTCTCCGGCGTCGTGCCTCTCAGAAGTGCCGTTCAATTCCCTCTGGAAGTCGATGAGCTCGTGTCCTCCTTCTCCTGTCGTCCCGTTGTTGAACTTCGGGCTCACTCCGTCCAGTGGTCGCTTTCGGGGTTATCAGCATCCCGCCGCTGCCATCCAGTTGTTGGGACTCCGGGTCCTGCCGGTCTCGTTTTCGGTAGCTGGCCCCGTCGCAGGATCCATCGTCCAACAATTCAGCGAGAAGAAGCGCCCGAACGAACAACAGAGATTTATTTACATGTGGAGAAGTGGTCAACTGACCCAAAGAGAGAAGAGTGCGTGCGATACAAAACGTCTTCGGCATTTTATAGCGCCACGTTGTTGACACTGGGCGCCTTGTCCGCATCGTCAGCCAATACGGTGTCGCCGGCACCTCGGCCACGAGGGAGGGGAAAACACCTCTCACAACACAAGGAGTGGCACAACCCAACACCATATATGATCCCGGCGCCCCAAAATGTTACCAAATATGGTCACGAACGCACAGCAGACCCCGTAGCTCTCCCGGCGAGGAGGAACCCGAATGGGGAGGTGGGGTGGACGACACCGTCAGGTCAAGAGCCGGTTCTCCCCCAAACTCTCCCTGCTTGGCTCCCCAGGGCCGGTCGTAACAGTCGTTTCGACGAGAACGCACCTACATGTCTCCACACCTACGCGAGTGGCCAAGGCATTGGTGCAGTTCTTCTACAGCGGCATGCCACTTCACGGAAAAGAGTTGTTGCGTATGCTAGTCGTGCTCTTACGGCTGCTGAACAAAACTACTTCATAACTGAGCAGGAGTGCCTTGCTGTCGTCTGGGTCATACAAAACTTTAGACCATATCTTTACGAACGCCTCTTCACAGTTATTACAGACCATCACGCCTCAGTGTGCTGGCTATCGTCACTGAAAAACTTGTCTGGTCGCCTCGGTCGTTGGGTGCTCCGCCTAGAAGAGTACAATTTTGACGTCATCTATAAGTGTGGCAAAAGACACAGAGATGCAGATGCTCTCTCTCGCTGCCCCCTTCCACTGTCACCATCGAGTACGTCAGGTGATTGCTCGTCTGGTGGGCAAAAGACTGCGTCACCCCTCACATTATCACAACTTGCGGTTATCGACACTCCAGCTTCAAATCGCTACACCGAGTTCGCCACACGCCAGCGTGATGATCCATATTGCAATAGCATTATTCAATGCCTAAATGGTATATCACCTACTCCTAATGCTAGATTGCGCCGACAACTACGGCAATTTAAGCTCGATAACAATGTGCTCCTTCGTTACGTTTACACTACTGATGGACACCGCTGGGTTCCAGTACTCCCGCGTTCTCTACGTCACCAAGTCCTCGAAGCCTTTCACGACGACCCATGTGCAGGCCACTTGGGATTTCACAAAACACAAAGCCGCATCAGGAAACGTTTCTTCTGGCCTGGCATCTCTACTTTTGTGGCCAAGTACGTTGCATCTTGCCATCTGTGCCAACGGCGGAAGCGACCAACTTCGTCTCCTGCTGGCCTTCTGCAACCCATCCCGTGTCCCGAGACACCTTTCGCCATCGTTGGCATAGACCTACTAGGATCTCTCCCCATAACGCCAGCAGGTAATCGTTGGATTGTGACTGCTGTCGATCACCTGACACGGTACGCAGAGACTGCTGCACTACGCACAAGTTCTGCTTCAGACATCGCAGACTTCTTTCTCAACGCCATTGTATTGCGTCACGGTGCACCTCGCGTCCTCCTGAGTGATCACGGCAAGACGTTCCTGTCCACCGTAATCGAAACCCTGCTCACAACCTGTGGTACAGTACATAAGACGACGTCAGCCTACCACCCCCAAACTAATGGCCTGACAGACAGGTTCCATCGGACACTAATACACATGCTATCAATGTACATCGCACCAAACCACGACAACTGGGATATGATTTTGCCTTTTGTGACGTTTGCCCATAACACCGCTGTTCAAAGAACTACTGGTTACTCGCCTTTCTACCTCGTGTACGGCCGTACACCGACATTCACCATCGACGTCTCTTTTCTAAATGTTGCAACTGACTCCTCGGCAACCGTATCAGAGCAGTTCATCACAAGGCTCGAGGAATGTCGGCAACGGGCTTGCCTTAATACAGAAGCCAATCAGCAAGATCACAAGCAACGCTACGACAGCTCTCATCGCGACGTCTCCTTCAGTTCGGGGGATGAAGTGTTGCTTTGGACGCCCATTCGTACTCCAGGATTGCGCAATAAATTTCAGTCACGCTTCATTGGACCCTATACAATCAACAAACAAACGTCACCAGTGAACTACCGTGTCACTCCCAGCGACCTTTCTCCGGATCGTCGCTGTCGTGGTTCGGAGATTGTCCACGTATCGCGTCTGAAGCAATTCGTTCGACGTTCCGTTTCCGTCTAAGACGCGTCCGGGCTGGCCGCTCAAGCATGGGGGGGAAATAAGTGTGCGCATTATTCATGCGCGTCATCTTGTCATATGTACATACTAATCATCATCAGTCTGACCTGTGCTGTGGGGCAGAGGCTCGGCAAGTAAAAGAAGTGTCTTGCAGAAAAACCTTACCTTACAATATTTACAAGAGACTTTCACCGTTAGAACCGTCGCATGTTGCCCTAGCAGAGCCGACAGTGCAAAACACTCTTTGCTGCGACCAGCACCCTGCGCTTCCTCAAACGTTCGCAGCAACGCGGATATCTCTGGGGCGCTCATCCACTTTCTCCCTTCTTGGAGTGTCACATACCGCGTGGCCTCTTCCGACAAATTTTTCTTTAATTGGTCGGCAACCAAAAGCTTGACCAGACCCTCGAATGTCAACACCCCCCTTGCCTCAAGATAAAAGTGGAGGTAGCTTTCTAAACGTGTCGAAAAAGGTCTCCACCCTTCATTCGCTCGCTTCCCTGACCCCAAGAATCTTCTTAGATATTCCCCTGCCGAAAGTTTGAGCTCGTCTAGCACCGTTTGCTTCATTACTTGGTAATCTTTATGTTCTGTTGGGCTTAGCCGCGTAGACGAAAATGGGACTCTCTCCGCTACCAACGGAAAAACCAACCGTCCCCAAAACTCCCCTGGTACCTCGTACGCTTCTAGGGCGCTCTCCGCGGACTCAAACCACACTGGTGCTTCAGCCTCTGTTGGAAATTTGGGTAATACCCCAGTGAGAACTTTCGAGTAGCGTCTCAGTTCACTACACAGATCGCGCCTGTAGAACGCGGGTCCACTCCACCGAGAGCTTCCACCCATCATCTGCGCCAGTCTCTCCATCTCCAACCGTAACTCCTGCAGTCTACGCTCCGTCGTGAGATTTACGAAACGTCATCTTTTTGGCTCTCGCGCGCACTACCCTCTCCCGGGTTCGCCGCATCGCTCTCGTCTCCTGACTCGCGACTCATGGCCTGCGCTCACTTGTCCGGGTTTAAGTGGGCAAGCCTCGTTTCCGTAGGACACCTTAAAACTAAGAAAGGCAGCGGTACCAGAGGACTCGCCACTTTTGAAGTTGCTGCTCGCTGCTCTCTTGTCGTTCCTGCCGTCAGATGCTCGACATTGCTCGATGTCGCCGGAGTTGTCGCCGGACTGATGAACTGGGATGACCGTTGCTGGACCACTGACTTCCTCGGGTCGATGGCTGCCGCGCCGCAGCCTCCTCAGCTCGGTGGCTTGCTTCTTCGTTGGAACAGCCGATCCCTATAGGTTTTTGTTCTTGCGTGTTCTCCGCAACACGATGATCTTCTTGGTGCGCAGAGCGTTCCTTGTCGTCGTCGTCTCGATCCTGTCGACTGCGCCAGTAAAACTCAACACCTTCCACTCCTTTCTACAGCAACAGCTGCAACGCAGCTGAGACAGCTCTGCTCAAGGGAACAGAGGGAGTGGGCAGAAGGTTGAGTTTTACTTATATATATATATATATATATATATATATATATATATATATATATATTGAAGTTATTTGAAGGTCGTAGGTTCGATTCCTGCTCATGGCTGGTTATTTTTTCTCCCACTTTTCTTTCTTCTTATTTACATTGCATTTGTTCTAATAACTTCCCCTATACATTCCTTGGCCTTATTGTCTGTTAGATCTCATTATATTGTGTCAAAACACGGAAAAACGAGCACTTAGGTATACACCTCTTTTCCTTATATATATATATATATATATATATATATATATATATATATATATATATATATATATATATATATATATATATATATATATATATATATATATATATATATGTGACTTCTCATAGGTCAAGCAGGCGCCTGGTACCGATTTTATGTTTATCCTCTTTAGTTCCTCTCCACTCTTGTCATTCTATGAGGAGTCCGAGCACATAGTCATGCTGTGTAGTATGCACGTATACCTGTGTTGTGTGAAACGGGTCACAAAAAGCTGCAGCACATGCCGGAAGCGAGCGAACGACGGTGCGAAAAAAGAAACTGTTAATAAATTAAATCTTGATCGAGACTGAAACAAAAGCAAAGAGGGGGGGGGGGGGGGGAGATTACAGTTCCCAGGACGCGAGTAATAGCTCGTGGCGACGCTTGCCACTGCGTGCCCGGCCTCGTATGAGGACGTCCTCCAGCTCCCACGAACCCCGAGTCGCATAGCCATCGCTCGCAAGCGCCTCCGTTGAAGAGTACACGCGAGCCAAGAAGAAGAGAACGGCGGGCTGGCACCGCGAGGCGCGATAATCCATTTACGTGGCTGAGTGGTCGCCTTACAAATGAAGATGAAAGGGGTGGGTGGTAATGAGCGCCCTCTCTGGGCCCCGGGACACGGCTGATGGCCTCATCCCTCCGGGTCTGTACCGCGTCGGGGTACACCGCGTCCCGTATAGAGAGATACACACGCACGTTTGCGCCCGCTTAGATAGATACACGTGCGGCCGTGTGAAGGATGGTGCGTTCAATCGGCCCTGCCTCTGAGCGAGGACACGGCGCTGAAATCCCCCATCTCGAGCTGCGGCGAGGGCACATCACTCGCCGGTGCCCCTCGCTCGCTCACTCTGACACCGTTCCGGCGCTCACTCGGTCATGATTCGCTTATCCGTCGAGTGGCGGCGAACGAGTCGCCGAGACTGTTGTATTGCGTGGGGAATGAAAGCCGCCACACTCGTGGCCACCACTATAGGTGGACGCCAACAGTTTGCCCTCACGCGTGCAGGCTGTCAAGCCTGAGACGTGTGTAGGCTGATAGGGCAGACGAACACTAACGAAACCAAGACTGGTGCAGGGGATTTACTTGTATTCAGAGGTGTAGCCAGAGGGTGGCACAATGGGCCCGTGCCCCCTTACCCCTCCGATATATTTAGCCATGACATAGAGAGCGTGAAATGACCATTTCAAGGGGGTGCCCTCCCGAAATCAAGACTACCCCCTTCCCCCGAAAAAAAATTCTATCTACGCGCCTGCTTCGATTGATTGATTGATTATCATCAAATTTTGTTACCAGATTTTTTTTCTATCAAAGCAATCGATCGTTCGGCGATCGATTGCTTTGGTAATTCTAATGTATG
Organism: Rhipicephalus microplus; assembly: GCF_013339725.1. Lineage (NCBI taxonomy): Eukaryota > Metazoa > Arthropoda > Arachnida > Ixodida > Ixodidae > Rhipicephalus > Rhipicephalus microplus. The sequence goes on from NC_051170.1 coordinate 103,278,468, forward strand.
AGAAAAATGGTAATTCTAATGTACGAGAAAAAAAATCAGCCTGACACGAGTACAGAGTGATAGGACAGGCTAAGACTAATGAAAATAAAACTGATGTGGATGTCGTATTTGTATTGTTTGGTTGATTATCGTCAACTTTCGTTACCTGCTTTTTTTTTCCATAAAGGTCGATAGTTGAACGATCACACAGAGACGGCACAAGAAAGTAAATGAGAATTTTTTTTACATTGCTTTGATGCAACATGGTAGGTTGGCGCACTTTGGCGACCACATGCTTTACTTGTTGTTGCTCGCTAAACAAGATGAAAAACTATACGAAATGAAGCAAAAAATCACAGAAATTATACCAAATGTTGATTTAAAATTATGATGAACTGTGTGATAACAAGCGTATGTACAACACAAGCGAACAGCTGTCCACTTGTGTTGTGTTACCGTTGTTGGCATGTCCTGTAGGGTAACAGAATCGAAAGTTGGGCTAGTTGGATATGCTTGGTATAATTGTCAGTTCAAGCGCACGAATAAACAGAAAGGAAGGACATACCTATAGTGTATAGATTGTGGACATACCTATAGGGTATACGTCCACAATGTATAGGGTAGACATACATATAGGGTATACATTGTGGACATGCCTTAGGGTATGTCCACAATGATCTTGTTCATGAGACAAGACTACGCTGTGTCACAGTGTCACAGACAAGACACGCATACGCTGTGTGCACAGTGACTAGCACATCGTGTCGGAACGCTTGAAGCGATGGCCATTATGTCGGATGCGACCTATGTGTTTGGTTCGCTCGTATGCTGAACTGTTGGCACACTTATACGAGGAATATAATAAGTAGCAAACGATACAATTCAGTGACACTGGATCATATATTATTAATGAATGTGTTGTTTTCGTGTGCTGGCTTTGTCAGCACGTACGTTTCTGTATACGAGATTTGTATGTATACAGCCCCGACGCGGTGGTCCAGTGGTTAAGGTACTCGGCTACTGACCCGCAGGTCGCGGGATCAAATCCCGGCTGCGGCGGCTGCATTTACGATGGAGGCGGAAACGCTGTAGGTCCGTGTGCTCAGATTTGGGTGCACGTCAAAGAACCACAGATGGTCAAAATTTCCGGAGCCTTCCATTACGGTGTCTTTCATATTCATAAGGTGTTTTTGGGACGTTAAACCCCACATATCAATCAATCAATCAATCAATCAATCAATTAATCAATCAATCAATCATTTTGTATGTAGCAGCGGTTATGATGAATGATTCCGGTATATATGTCTTTAATCGTCCAATCAATAAACGCTTCTAGGGCAAGAATAATGATTCAATAACGAAGAAATATCAAAAGGAGTTTGTAAGTTTCAAAGGAAATATTCTAGCAGGCTTGTACATCAACCGATTTAGGTCGGTTGATGTACAGCGGATTTCATGAACCTGGTAAATAAAATAAAAATAAATTCAATACTTTTTGAATTCAGCTCGAGTGGTCACTGCATTATACATAAGAACAGAGCACTGGGTGAGCTGGCAATCCACCGTGAAGCTTAACTTCACAAAAATATGATATATGAATAAGAGAAGTGTGTTTTTGTTGTAGTACATATAAAGGCTCTTACAATATGCATCGGTAGTATGCTTATGCGCGCAGTGTGTGCTCTACCTATATTGAAGGCATGTCTCTGTTCGTACAAGATGCGATAAATGCCATGAGATCTTGCTCTAATGCTCTGGCGTTGCTCCGCGTTACGCAGCAACTAGGAAAATACTGAAGAACGACGCAGTCCTACAATAGAGGGAAAATTATGGGCAGTCCAGCGGGCCCGAGAAGTGGCTAGGTCTTTCGGTCCCAACGTTAGAGGGGCCCACTTCGGGCTATGACACTAGCGCGATCTGTCGGGCATTCATAAAGTTCTTTCATCCACCCATCCATCTCAAAACGTGCCCAGGTATGACGCCGACTGTCGAATGAACAAAGGTATCTTGGTATACATTGTGCTGTTTATAGAGCCTGTTCAAACTACTAGATCGTTTCAATCAGAACTTTATTACGGTACATAACATGACTGGTTTCTAGAAAGGATGACACTCATTGTTATTTGTTTTCTTCCATCCGCAAATACAGGTCCTTCGTGTATAGGTTGTGAGCTTCTACACAATAACAAGTAGTGTTGTGCACAACAATGACAGGTGGTTCGTTTAGCTTGTTCGACGTATTGTTTCTGACAGAAATTCAATGAACAGTTACGTACGCTGTCAGTGCGTGGTGAAGCTTCCAGTGCAAGCCTCGAAACTATAGACCAGCTTGAAGATTTCACATGCAACTCAGTGAATGCTAGAGAAACAGATATCTTAATTGGAATAAGTTACTAATATTGCCATTGGGAAGTAAAGGAGATGATGTCGTCAGCAGAGAAGACGACGGAAACATTGACACAACCTGGCCGGGCTGTGGGCTGTCTCTGTCAACAATCCGTCTCCTGCAAATACACACTGTTAATTTCTTTGTCTACCTGACATTTTGGGGGAGTTGCAGGGTATTGTCGACGATGTACTTGCTGGTGAAGAATTAATTGTTCTCATGCGGAAGGCATAAAAAGAAGTTCGATGTGGCGTCCACTACGCAGCTCGGTGGCGATTGTTTCTTCTAAGCCGATAGTCTTTGGTCCTGTCGTTCATCGATTAATTGTCAGGTGCCAATATAAAATCATGAATTCACTCGCAATGTAATGTTCTACTTTTCATCAAAAGCACCTACGTGGGACAACGCTCACCTGTAATTTCAAGTGACTTCCATCATCGCTGAGAAATTACGATCATTTCAAAATGTTAGAGCGATAAAGTTCGTTAACTACGCTGGCGAATATGCCACTTTATTTATTTATACTCGTCACTCATGTAGTAAAGACAGTACAACATATCTGGTCAGTAGATTCTCACAAAGGCGCAGGAACCGAGCCGGAGACAGGCGCATGTCACCACTGTAGTGTCCGCCGCAAAAATTATCCACAGACACACTGAACGCACAAACACTCGAGACATGCATATAACCTCGCATAATGGATCTACCGCACCCCGAAGATGAGCTGTGCGCATGCAGTGACACGATCGGGCCCTACGGGCTTTCCAATGCAATGGCGCGGCTTTCGCCGCCCACCGCGGGACCCACTCGGCGCCGCTGTGATTTATAAACGTCTTCCATCAACGCCAAAGTCCGCGCACAATGCGATCGGGACAGCGACTGAGAGGAGCGAATGCACGCACTGCGACCACTGCTTCGGCGGGGAGTCCCCTCCTTGCAGCGTGGTGCTGTTGTCTTCTACACGGCCCAGGGTGCCACGGTCCAGCTTTGTGCGTGGCCCCTTGCAGCGTCCGTTGTTCTCCCTTTCCTCCGCTTTAGCACCGTTCACTCGTGCTGGTCGTATCTACTGGTCTTTACTCTTGTTCGACGCCCGGAGAATGAATTGGTTCATGGTCAGTTCCGATCTGAACACAAAGACTCGCGTACTACCGACACTTCCTGCAGTGTGTTAGATCCGTAGAGACTAACCGTACGTGCTCCGTTCAGTGTTTCGAGAGCGTTTCAGTGCGTTTGAGTGTGCCTTTACTGGAAGGGACAGCCCGAACGACGTCCCACAGTTCGTGGGGACGTTGCGAATGTGCAATGACAACGTTTTGTATAAATTGAGCTGGGCGTTTCAATAGTAATAACAAATTTGTTGTGTCGTCACGCACTCTTCATCTTCTCTATCCTTTTTAACCCCCCCTCCCCCAAAGCGCAACCTTCTCTGGGTGCACTCTTCCTTCCTGTCTTTACCTTCATCTCTCTCAGTCTCTTTCTCAGCGTTATCACCACTATTGTGCGACTTCTGCAGGTAACTCGTCTAGAACAATGTTCATAGAAGAGTCTACCGCTTAGGCAGATCCCATGAGAACGAAGCCAGTGATTTGCTCCTGCGTACGGGTTTTCACACAGCTAGGCATGCATGTGCAAGTTATGCGCTCTGTGCCACATGAAGCTTTTCTCGCACACATTCGGATGTCCGAACTAGACCAATTCAGCCTTCATTTGGCTGGTACTCCACCGAACAGGCCACTTTACATTTTCATATACTGGTCGCGACATACGCACACACGCATGATGCAAAACAAGGAGACGTACAGACACATATACGGACATATAGATAGATAGATAGATAGATAGATAGATAGATAGATAGATAGATAGATAGATAGATAGATAGATAGATAGATAGATAGATAGATAGATAGATAGATAGATAGATAGATAGATAGATAGATAGATAGATAGATAGATAGATAGAATCATTCATTCATTTGTTTTTGAGTGGACGGTTCTTGCCTCGCGAATCATCTCGTGACTTCTACAACGTTGCCTCCGGCTCTTATTCTAGCAGTTACTAAAGATAGCACAAAATTTTAATCCATTGTCCGCATAAACCGAACATGTACAATATAACTTCGTCCAACCTAAGCCGGGCGTGTGCAGCAACTGCACACGTCCCGCCTTATTGGAACAATGTGCAGTGTAAGCGTGCGTAACGCCAGCGTGAGGAGACAGCTGATGGCTGGCCGCAGGGGGTTCTCGCCGCTGCGCAGCACAGCATGGATTCGCAGTGTGTTGGGCCAACGTGTCGTCTTCGGGTTCTGGTGAAGTTCGGCAGAAGATATTACGGCGGCTATATTCGTGCTCTTCGGACACCCATATGCCCTCAAACGCTGTATTTGATCTACGAATAAATGTCCCTTCTCTGTCTGAGCCTGCGTTGGGTATGGGAAGAAAAGTTACCCTACCCAACGCAGGGCTACCCTGCGTTGGGTAGGGGAAGAAAAGTTAAGAGAGGATGAGAGAAAGGTCAACGTTGCAGCTGACGTAGCAGTTCCACTTTCAATCATCGCAGCTGGTTAATCAGTCCTTCTTGTGCCGGTGTTTGCACGCCGTCTTTTTAGAGCTAATCAGTCCAGTAGCCTTTAGAAATCACAGCAGCGCTTTCGTTGCCTTTCGTAACTGTGATGAACAGTGCCATCATGAACGTATCCAAGGGGGGGGGGGGCTCAAACGTCTACCTTGAAATTTCAAATTTCGCTTGCATGTATAAGCTAGCTCACACACAAACGCACGCACGAACATACATGAAGTATAAGTAAACAACCTCCCCCCCCCCCTTCAAAAAAGTGTCTGGCTACGCCTGGTCCTAATGTCATCTTTTTCATACAAGCGACGTAAAGCAGTGCGAAAATAAAGCCTTTCGTTTGCGTAACACGGTCTGGCCGATAGCACCATAAAACCGGGCGGATCCACAAATATTTTGACGCTTGCACCACTTGTGCATACCTTTTCAAAGGCGAAGGCAAAATTTCGGACGCGCCGTCAAGAAGTCACATCTTGAGGAAAGTAGACATTCCGATGTTATTGTCAGTCGTACAATGGGCAGAAGACACCTTCTAGAGGGGAGGTGGGGCGCAGCTGGCACTTCTTTTCTCGACGCGACCTGTCCCAAACACTCGCGCGTCCGGCCAGGCAGATAAACGTCGCGCCGGGGACGAAGAAGAAAACGAGAGAGACAGAGACGACAGCCGAGCAGCGCGCGCGTAGGAGTGTCGCTCTTCTCAGTTTGCTCACGGGGACTATTCACTTGTCATTCAAAACGCTGCCACGCAGAAGAAGCTGACGTCTGGGCATCGACTCCCCGGGTGCCGCGTCCAGCATCGCCAGCATCAGCGCGACGCGGGGGATACCCCCGTATAACGCTCACGCATACGGACCCACACACAAGAGGCCCGCTCCGTATACATACAGCTGAATGCGACACGTCGCTGGAAGGCTGACGCGCGACCTGTCGCGTATTTGCATTCGAGTCAGTGTGCGATATGCCGCAGGCTGCTTCGGCCGATGCCGACACGTAGCGCGAAAAGAAAGAGATCTGATGGCTTTTGTGGTCGTCGGAGTCTTCCATAGGAAGATGCGTCCATGACCTTGTCACTTCTTTTCTTGGTTCTCCTTCTTCTTTCCCTTTCTTCACTGTGGCTTCGGTGCGATAGACACCCTTTCAGTCGTGGCATCTGTGTGTCTCCGCTGTCTTCGTTCGTGGGGGGAGGATGATTTGACGGACAGGCCCAATATACTCGTCCCACTGGGCTCGTTTTGAGCGACGTGCACGGCGTTCTCTCGTCTGTCTGTCGGTCCATTTGCTTCTTTCTCACTGTCTGTTTTTTTTAACAGCGTATTTTTCTTCGTTTCTGTGACTCTTTCTCCAGGAGCTTTTCGAAGCTAGACCACATAGGCCTGACCGTGCCGCACCTTTCGTACAAATTCTGTCACCCCGATGCAACTGCATGCGCGTTGTTTTGCGGCACGTCTTTGCCGTATGGTCTCCTTCAAGCAGCTTGCGAGCCGGTTCACCATATATAGGGTTTCGCGAAGTCGAGGTCCAGCTTTGGTCTCTGAAGGTGTTGAAGGGCAACCGAGGCACCGTGTAATGATGCTTGACGGGTCTCAGACGCATCGACTGCTGCGTGGTTCGCGTGCGTGGGGCATCACCTCATACAAGACATGCATTTGCGCAGCTGCCGGTCGGGCTGCCGTCCACTTTCCCCGTTTGTACAGGGTGGCCTCCGCACGTGGATGTCTTTGCGGTAGAGAAGGACCTTGGCGTAACTGGCGAGCGCACCTGTTCCGCTGGCCACACAGGAGCCGAGCCTGGGTTGGTTCGTGCGCATCAGACGTGATGATCTCCAAGGCATGCGTACTTGGAACTTTTGCTTTTGTTTATATTTCATATAGCCTTCCTCTCGCGGTCACCCTCTTGTTTTCCTTCTATTGTCTTTTCGTCCATTGAGTCAACGTTTCCTTTCTTATTTTTTGTTTGTTTGCTTCAAAGAAACTCAATGGCAGAAGACTGACAGTTCTGCAGTACAGCCCCTCCATCGATTTCGCCGTTTCGCAGCGCAGTGGAAAGGAATTCGAGGTGCGGGCAACGCGCGCCATGATCGTTGTGACCGTCGGCTCCGCGGTTCTTCGCGCGGAGATGCACTTTCGGGGAAAAGCTTCTTGTGTCATCTTTCTGAGACAAGCACGCGACTGTCTCGTCGTCTCTCGATGCTTTTGTTGGCACTGTTGATTTTTCTTCTGCACTGTGGAGCGCCATGCCTCCTTCGCCTGCTTCCTTGGAGTCCCCCTTGTCTTCGTCAGCACTCATTTTTCCGCTGCGCGTAACAAGTGCTCGTAACAGGAGTCAGCGGGGGTATCTCCCAGAACCGGGAGGCTGCGCATACTCACTGCACGCTCGAACGGCTCCTCAAAGTGACAATTCTGGTTCGTTTATCTGCGAGCCCCTCACGAAGCAGGAAAACAACGAAAAGAGGCTCCGTGTGGTCTAGGGATGAGTAAAGCGTAATTTCTGTTTTAGATGCGAGCTCTGTTGTCGAACGTCTGTAGCTATCAGCTTTAGAAACTTAGAACCCATGTCATTGCGGTTTTCTGAGTTATACTGCGTAGGTCACCTTTTATTTTCATCGCATAGGACGAAGTGAACCTCTTTCGACCAAGTGCGAGCTGGGAGGCAGCTTCGGCCTGAATCCTTGTTTGTGTGTTCGTCCGGATAAGTTCTAGCGCACGCAGATAGCAAGCAGGTGCGCACTCGGGAACGTGCGGAAATGCGATGTTGTGGCGCATTTCATTGGCTCACTCTATCTTCGTCTGACATGAAATATATCTACGAAGGAAAAAAATTGCATATATGGGCCAGTCGACCCCTTCAAATTTGCGTTTGTTCGTTCTGTGTGTTGCTGGATATAGTGTCAACGAGTATATATAGGCAGGAAATGGAAATGATTGGAAGTTTTCATCATAGTCCCAACCCTCAAAATAGTCACATTTTTACACACACACACACACACACACACACACACACACATATATATATATATATATATATATATATATATATATATATATATATATATATATATATATATATATAATATATATATATATATATATATATATATATGGGAGGGCCTCCGCTGGGGATACGAAATTAAGACAACATTGATTTAACAGCCCTTCCAATATGACCGTACCCACATGCCTTAGGTAAAACAATATGTAAAGTCTTGCACTTTTACTTAGAACGACCAGTCCCTTTTATATTTTAAAGTTTGGGGCTATGCACACGCAGTTTTGGGACGATAATAGAGCCGATAGTTACAGCGCGAGAACAAAACGACGACACAGAGACAAAAAGGACACGATGGACACGTGTCCTTCTTGTCTCTGTGTCGTTGTTTTGTTCTCGCGCTATAACTGTCGTCATGCCATACCAACTAGCCCAAGCTGCCACACTTCTGAGATAATAGAGCACTTTAGAATACCGCACGCAAAGCTTGCGGGCGTTGCGGGCGTCACTTAACTGGAGCCCGCAAGAGGTTGGCGTACGACGCATTCGCTCCTCAACGGAGGTCCCTGCACACGCCTGAGCGGACAGTACTCGTCTCAGAAGGATGGAGTTTGCAGGATGATCATGTGCAATGTCAGGGGAAAAAAAAGGTCTTCCCATCTCGACAAAATTGAAAACATGCAGTAAGACGTGGGGGGAACAATGGTTGCACTTCCCGAGATTTATACATGACTGTCCAATTGCACTTCACGGCATCATAGCGGGAAACATCTGTTGTCTAAAGTTTTTCGAAAGAAGAGTTGATGCTTCGAGTCGAAAAGCATGAACTAGACGACAGCTTGATTGGGAATCGCAGTATACAAAAGCCTCATTGAAGTATTACAGACACTCATGATTGTTTATACGACGTTTTTGTGATGCGAATTGTCTGTTCAGGCAACCAAGCTATGTGACAGGTCATATATTACTATATCTATAGTTAAGTGAATTTTTTCTAAGTGATTTTTGCTTTACAGCGTTGTTGACCTTCAGGAGACGTTCACAATCCTTTATGATTGAATTCGTTTTATCGCAAGATTGCGTTCAAGTGAATGTTAGCAAGTGATTTTTACACAGCGTTGGGCGTGCACTCTTAGCTGTTTCTTATATACGAAGAAACCCGTACGCCCGACGACTGTTATTTGCTTCAGCGACCACTGACGTCGGGAAAACCACGAAATTGCGTGGCTGAACACAATCCCGTTTCTCGGAGGGTTCGCTGGTCTCGAGTTCCAGAAAGCACGAAGTCCGACGGAAGGCATCGGCGGAGAAGCACCATCGGAAAAGCCACATCGACGAGTCTCAAGAGGAGGAAGAAGCGTATACGGAGGTATAAGAAAAGCAAGAAAAAAGAGTGCGTGGAAGTTCATTCAAGTTCGCGTGCGCGCCCATTCTGCATACCAGCGTGGACGCCATGGCGACAACTGGGATGACGCTGCGCGGAGGGGAGAAGTCAGACCCGCGTGTCACCGAAACTCGGGGCTCAGGTGTGTCTCGTCCTGAGCGTGGTCCTGAAGAGACCACCCGCTGAGGAGCGTGACGGGTGTGTGTGTGTGTGCGCGCGCGCTGGTCCGGAATGCATGCCGTCGCGTTTCGACTTGCCTTTTTACCGTATCGGGACGGCCAGCAGCGTGAGCTCCTTTATCTGAAGCAGCCTGCTAAAAACAAGAAGATAAAGAAAAGAGAATAAGAATGCAGACGACAGAAAAGAAGCGCGAGAAGTCTCTGCCTGCTGCCCGAAGGGATCGAGGTGCGGCCGCTGCAATGGCACACGCGCTACGCGCGCCTTCGCGAGCCTCTTGGCCCCCGGCATGACCCGCTCTGGCGCGTCTGAGGCCACGCACGGTCTGTATATGCGAACGTTAGGACAGGGGAAGGCTGCCGGCGCGACTGGAAGTGCGATAATTGTCTAGAGTCGGAGTCTGTGCATGCATGCATGGTCAGTTTTCCGATGCCCGTGGCACGTCCACGTCTGGACGGACGGACGTGCTCGATGCTCGTCGTGGCTTTTGGAGACGGAGGCTCCTCGTTCCCCCATCAGCCAGCGCCGTTAGTTTGTTTTTTTTTTTGTCAGTGCGAGGTGTGCAAGGTTGGAATATGCCAAAAAAAAATATAAACTATACGGACGACGGTAAAAAACGAGCTTGTAGCTTGCGATAAGAACAAAACGAAAAATAAGAAGCTGCTCGTAATGCGTCACTTGGTGATGTGGCGTCAGTTAAACTGTACTGATAGGCTCCGAAATGTTCACAGAGGTGGGTCTGAAACATTACTGGTAGTGCGTACTATACAGCCTTGCCACTGTTCCCACAGACGTTGAACACTGATTACAAGAGAAGGCCAACCCTACACGTTTGCGACTTCACTGTGGTCGCTTTAATTATTGGAAACAGCAAGAAAAAAAAATACATGCAAGCGAAACAAACAGGACCCAGTGGTGTTTGTATATTTACTACGTAGCTGACCTTTTGCACGGCCCAAAGGCCATCAGGTTTATTTAACCTATTTTGGCCCCACATGCAGATCAAACTTGACATTGAATTGTCAAAGTTCATTTAGAAAACGATGCTTAGAATAGTTGTTTGGTGGAATACGTTTGGTGTGGTTGTCGATACAATGAATGAATGAATGAATGAATGAATGAATGAATGAATGAATGAATGAATGAATTGTAACAAAATGACAACGCCTGGTCACTGTTCGGGATGAAGTGGCAAAGAGGTGAGGGGATTAAAGTCTATAGTGAATGAATTCACGTCCCGCTTTCGCGCTATACTCAGTCGACCTCTACTGCACCACCCTAACCAGGCCACTTTGGCTACTGTATATTGCGAGGGCTTTCAGCGCTTCATAATCAGAGTTTAGCGAGTTTTGGAATAGCTTTACATAACTTTTGAGTTCACGTTGCGCATGTACCGTACGCTACCTGCAGGCGGGCTCCTATGGGGGGAATAACGCTAACGCTACGCCCACAATGCTCGCAAGCCTTGCGTATGCGGTGTTTCTAAATCTCTCTTTCATTAAATTCCGTTGAGCTGTCCTGTCGTCGTGCAGCAGGTGATGAATGTGCCACCTGCCTTTCGAAAAAGCTGCGCATGTCTAAATGATGTGTTTTGAACTGCTTGACACTTCAGGTTTTTGACAGTGAGTGCATTGCGTAGAAATATTTTCTCTCGAAAATTGTATAGCTATACTGTAGCTGGTGCGTATGAACAGTTGTATTGACGTGCATTACCCCACAGATGAGGTTGATAAGAGCTTGCCTCAACATGAATCAAAGGCGTTCTCTTCTATTACAGAGCCGTATTCCTGGCATGAAATAACAGCATGAAAGCACCGATAGAATGTTGCTGAGAGGTGGTTATTCGGTGTATTACCCGGATATGTTCACGCTCTCCCATATTGTAGAATGTTGAACTCAGAAATTCGGGCTAGCCATGGTAACTAAACTATTGCATCCTAACAAGCGCAGTGTTGGGACATGTAATCACCCGTTATGTTCCCATGGATGGCTGTCTCTTCCTGGCTTTGCGCTTGTTAAGACGTATAAGCTCCCATAGTGGAGGACTTGTAGTTCTCTAATTCGTCCCCTGTTTGAGCGCAAGGAGTGCGTTGAGCGTCATTGCCACTAGGGGCGTAATTCATAAACAAGAAGCAAAACTGCGATTTGGCCTATAGTTGCAACATATTCACCTTGAAATTTTCGCGCCCGTTTGTCTTTCTTTCTGTGTCCCTATGTGCTTGCGCAAAAACTTCATGGTAGTCATAAACATGTTACTGATTAGTTAACATAAAAAAATACCCAGAATAAAACGGGATTCGAACCCGGGCCCTTTGCGTGTCAGTCGGGTGTTCTGCGACAAAGCCACTCTGGTGCTTAGAACTCATTTCTAAGAAGACCCGATGTCGAAGTAATGTCGGGTAAAGAATCGCATTGACCCATGTAATATATATCGTGGCAGAATAGTAAATTAACAAGCAGTCATCACGCAATGCTAATTGCGCGACGAGTGTATGTTTTAATGCTTCCCACCAACTGCAACGTGCTCCGTTATAATTTTTCACCGCCTTCAGCCACAGGCAGCATCAACAAGAGGCACGGAACACCTTAGAGGTGTGTAGTGGGTATATTTCGCTTATCAGAAGAAAGACGAATAACGCCTCAGTGGGTGCTGTACTATTTCAAAGAAATTACGATTGATGGCGTATATAGTCGACACCTTGCGGGAAGCCAGAACTTCGAGCGCAGTTCGCGATGTCCCAACGCAAAGCTGCGCTCACAATTCGCATCAGGTGGTATCGTAATTGTCGGTGAATTTCTCTAAATAGAGAAAAACGCTGCGAAAGTTAACCGGAAGCTCGTTCGCTTCAGCATACCCCGCACCGACGAAGAGACACGTCCATTCATTTCCCAAGAACGCTTGCCTTTCAGGGTGGTCTCGATCGATTCCAGCCCTATAATGGTCTCGGGAAAGCGTACCACGCTGTACGTCATGTAGCAAATGTCACAGTAGGTGCTCGATAGCTTATTTGCGTAAGCGTATGAGTACATCGTGGGCAATTAATGGGTTCAAAGTTTTATTCGTTAAATTTAAAAGTGAGCCTGTAAAAATTATAATTATTTGCCTCCTCTTTCTTTTCTTTTATTTTCGGGGGAGGGGGGGGGCACTCACTGTAGTTACGGTAGCTTCGTTGTGGCAGCAAATATTTATGTACTAAAGCACTTACTTTAATCAGCATGATACCCACGTGACTTAAAGCAAAAGTAAAAACAGGGCCTGAGGGACTTGCAAAGTGCTTTGAAAGACTTTGCATTCCTCCGTTATGGCGTGAAAAATGCAGACGATCGCGTCGCGTGTGATGGACTGAACTGACCCCAGTGCCTCAGTAAGAATTTATTAAGATCTTCCTGTGAAAAATAGTTCGCAATCACAGGGGCTTCCACTTTGTGCCAAATGGCAGTGCAGGGAAGCTTTTTTGTCATGGAGTTTGGGAGGGAGCAAAATGCTGGACGCTGCGCCGTATTGCATCATCAGCAACAAATACAAGTGCACGCTTTTTCAGCCAGCATCGAATACGTGAATATTCGCCTTAAATTTGTCCTTGTCGTTCAAACTGGTTTCAGCATTGCGAGTTTGCAAAGGGATAGTTTTCAACAAGCTATCGCGATATAAAGCACTATGATTCGCGGTCATCATGCACGCACACTTAGACACGGGCTTACTTAATTGTTTAATTGTTCACCTAATTGTTTAATTGTTTAATTTACGTCTTGGTTGCTATGTAATGTAGATCGCCATGAGGACGTTTCATCACAAGGACAGTGCAAGCCCACAAGCACGAACTCCGGCTAGTGTACCCACTCTTCATCGTTGTAGCATTTTATATATAGAGGATATAGTAGCGTAGTGAACAATTCCAACAGTGACTGGTGAGCATACGAAAATTGAACGTACCCTTCTGGGAGCGTCAAGGTCATTGAATGACAGCAACTATAATGGTGAAGAAAATAAGTGTGCACCGTGCCTTAGCTGTGCGCCAGCAATGGGAAACGCTACGAAGAGTTCCTGCGATTCTCGAGAGGCACAGTGTGAGTTATATACGTACAGGCTGTTTTTGTTTTCTTTTTTTTTTTCAAAACTAATAATTTTTTTTAAATTTTTTTAAATTATGTGACATTCCAGAGCAGACGCTTTCGTCTTCACAGATAAATTCTTTGTTGAGACGTAAATACCTTGGTGCATCAGAAATTACATTAAAGTGACAAACTAACGAAGTAATTCTTACTTATTTTCAATCGGAAGCCTGAGGGCAGTTCTTTATGTGGAACAGTCATAAAATAGTTCCTTACAGGGTACATCTATTTTTACAAATCCTAAAAAAAAAGTGGCAGCATATCCACGGAGTGAATGATGGAGAGTGGGGCGAAGAATTCGTCCGTCCATTCGTTCTTGCTTCCGTCCGTCCATGCGTCCGTCAGTGTGACCGTCCATGCGTCCATCAGCCCGTCCGTGCGTGCGTCTGTTCGTGCGTCCGTCCCTGCGTTCGTCCATGCAGCCGCCCCTGCGTCCATTCATGCGTCCATCCATGCATCTGTCTATGTGTCCGTTCGTCCATCTATTCAACACTCCAAGTACCACCATCTCGCATCTTTTCATCATATATTCCCCATATAGAAGCACCACCATCCAGTGGACATTCGAAGGACTAAACAAGAGGTGGCACACGCACACTTTCTTACGGCTTGCGCTTCGGGTCCACTTCCCACCTTTAACCACCTCGAGTTCATGGTATATACTAGTTCACTGTATTCATAGCACTGCGGCCGAACGCTAGCTAAACCTTTCGAAAACCAAGGAGGTTACGCCCAGCGAGTATGACGTAGCAAACTTTTTCATTCAGATAGTGCTCAATGTACATGCCAATGGCTGCTAATGAAAAATGAGAGGCGGAGATTTCGGCTTTTACTTTCTTACGGCTTGCGCTTCGTATCTATTTCCCATTTTTAACCACCTCGAGTTCATTCATGGTATATACAAGTTCATTGTATTCATGACACTGTGGCTCAACGCTCGCTAAACCTTTCTAAAGCTAAGGAGGTTACACCCAGCGAGTATAACATAGCAACCCTTTCTTGTCAGATAGTGCTTAATGTACATGCCAATGGCTGCTAATGGTGATCGCAGCCTGCGCGTTAACTAAAAGCCGAATGCTGCTGTCTCTCATTCCCCATTAGCAGCCATTGACATGTAAATTGAGCACTATTTTTTATTGTTCAACAACGCACAGAAGAAGTCTCTCACCGGCACCACCTTGGAGGTCAAAATGTTATACTTGTTACATACTACGGGGAACGAACGGGTGCCGTTATAAGGAGCTTCGCCCCTAAAAATCTCGGGTATATCTCGGTATAGTCGTTGACAAATTTCAGTGACAATATCAAAACACTGTGCCGTGCACGCATCATGGCCGCTGTATTACGTCACAGAAACTTCCCGTGACGAAGTAACAAATGTTAAGAAAGGCAGTGTTGCAGAATTGACTTGTCGGGGAGTATAACGCCCTGTGTGGTTTAAAGTTTGACCATCTGAGGGTTATTGAGCATATACACCCACAGCGCTGCACATGAACGTCACCGAAATGCACCTCCATCAGAGTGCGATCATTGATCACCACCTTAGGGAAACGAGCCCGTAACTTTGAGCCCCGCAGTGCGACACTGCATAACAATTTCAGCCACCACGGCAAGCGTGCCTATGTCGTATAAAGAATGTCTACTTCGAGCTATATAGTCATAGAACGAACATATTATCAACGGCTCCTCTTGAAAACGCCTCTCATTGACCGTCAAGCAGAATTGAGCTGCATGTGGTAGGCGACATATCTGTACATGCTAAAGCTAATCGCGTACAGGTTCTGTCCTTCACACACACACACACACACACACACACACACACACACACACACACACACACACACACACACACACACACACACACACACACACACACACACACACACACACACACACACACACACACACACACACACACACACACACACACACACACACACACACACACACACACACACACACACACACACACACACACACACACACACACACACACACACACACACACTGTTATGCCAGCGAGTCCTCGTCAAACGTCCGTGCCTCTGAAACAGGCAATCTGGGTCAAGGCCAGCCCGCACTCCGCCGGGCGCGAACAACTCCACGGCGTGAACACGCGCGGCGCATCTGTGGCCCACGTGCATTGAGTCAGTTGCGCACGTGACAGCGAGCCGGCGTCCTCATGTCTGGTGGCCTGACGCATCGCGCGGCGAACCCCATTGGAGGAGCCTGCTCGGAAGACCAGCGGCGCTTCTGATTGGACATTTTAGTTGGGCCCGGTGTAAATAAAAGAAGCCCTGCGGCGCGTCGCGATCGGAGATCCTAGGAGAGGAGTCCCCGTGTCGGAGTGCCGACATGTGTGTGAGTCAGCGGTTTTAGGCGAAAGGCTGACCTATGTGTTAGAGAGAGGAGCTCGGCTCTTCGAGTCTCTGCCGGCCCCAGTGCCGAAATTGTAACGCCTCTGTATATATGCTGTACATAAACCTTGTTTAACTCACCGTCGTCTCGTCCGCTCGTCTCCTCAGCTCTGCGCAGAAGCAGTCGCGAGCTGAGAAACATACGCTACCAAACGGCTGGTGACCTTCCCGGCGGAGTTGAAAGCAGTGGCGCCTCCGGGGCCGTGTTGGCGTCGCCGTCTTTCGCAACAGTGGAGGTCAGCGGCGGGATAGGCCCGGCGCTTCGCAACAGTGGTGGCAGCGGTGGGATCGGTCCGTCGTTCTCAACAGTGGTTTGCAGCTGCGGGATCGGCCGGCGTCAGCGACATCGATGCGGTGAGTGCCTGATGTTTTCCCCTCAGTTCACCAGACTACTCTAGCTCAGGTTGTAGTAGTTTAGAGAAAGGGCTGTGTGAAGCATTGAAGTGAGCTTTGATCGTTTCAAGCCAAGTTGAAGTGCTTTGAAACCAAAGTTAATGCGGAGGTGGTAAACACGGGAGGGTGAAAAATTGCTTGCGCGTCTTGCTAGTAGGCTTATAGTGGGTACGGCAAGTAGATTCTTAACAGGGGCAAACAGCAAGAGGCTAGGGTGAACGATGGAGAACCTTAAAGTGAAGGAACTCATCGAAATTTGTGAGGAACTCGGCATTACTTTGGGCCGTGCGAAACGAAAGCAAGCGATCCTTGATATCATGAAGGATGAGGGAGTGTCGGCTGAGGAAGTCGATGAGGCCTGGGTGGATATTAAAGCACGCCGTGAGGAGGCTGAAAGGCGAGAAGTAGAAGCTCGTGAAGAAGCTGAAAGGCGCGAACGTCGCGAGGAGGCCGAGAGACAGGAGCGTCTCGAGATGAAACGAATAGAATTGGCAATCCTACAGTGTTCGCAGGCGCCTAGCGTAGCTTCTCCGACGATTCAGGTCAGCGGTTTTAGAATTCGGGACCAACTGCCACCGTTCGTAGTAGGCGAGGACATGGCGAAGTATCTCGTCAAGTTTGAACACGTCTGTGAGCGAAACGCTTTGGAGCGGTCTCTTTGGGCGCGGAACCTGCTAGCTCTTCTTCCCGGCGAAGTGTCCGACGCGATAACTTGCTTGTCTAGGGAAGCGTTTGAGAGCTATGACGAGGTTAAGGAAGTGCTCTTGAGACGTTATAAGTTGTCACCCGAGGCTTTCAGGCAAAGGTTCCGGTATGCTGAAAAGGGGAATGAGTCACACGTTGACTTCGCGTTTCGTCTTAAAGCCGATTTAATTGAATGGCTCAAGGGCGAAGGTGTTTATGACGACCGCGATAAAGTGGTGGAATGCGTTGCCTTGGAGCAATTCTACCGCTGCATCGAGGATAATGTCAGACTTTGGCTGCAGGACAGACTTGGGGAAGTACAGTTAAATAAGGCAGCTGAGTTAGCTGAGGAGTATTATACTCGCCGAAAGTTGCATAGCAGGGCGGTGCGCGTTGAAAAGGATGAAAGGAAAGAGGGCTTTTCAAGAAAACCTGATCAACGGAAACCCGTTCCGCACCGTAATTTTAAAAAGGACCCGTCTCTTACGAAAGACAGTGTAGGGGAAGGGCAAACAGAAGCGGAGAAATCGAGTGAGGTTTCTACCACACAGGCATTAGAACCGGAAAACAAACGGAAGCCGCTAATCTGCTACAACTGTAAAAAGGAAGGGCACATCGCGAGAAACTGTCAGGAAAAATTTGCCTTCGCAACGATCCGAGAATCAGAAAAAAACATTCGGTTGTTGGAGCCGTATCTCCAAGAAATTAGGGTCAATGAGAAAACGTGCCGAGCACTTAGAGACTCAGCGGCAACCATGGACGTTGTCCATCCTTCATTGGTGTCTCCGGATGACTTCACAGGAGAATGCGCGTGGATTAGGCAAGTCGCCGAGGTGCAGAGTGTTCGCTTACCAATCGCCACGGTGGTCATTGAAGGCCCGTTCGGTAAGCTTCGCACCGAAGCAGCTGTGTCTGCCGCGCTAAATGATCGTTTTCCTTATCTATTCTCCAACAACTCCGAGCAGCTTCTCAAAGAGCAGGGCAAATCGTTCTTCCCCAACTTAGCGTGCATGGCTCTCACGCGATCGCAAGCGCGAAAGCTTTCGCGGAAGCTTGACTTGGTTCCATGCGGTGAACTCTCAAGTGACCTTGTCGGCGGGTCGACGGAACCCCAAAAAGGAAATTTTCCGCATGAGTCATGTGAGCAGTCACGCGAGCGGCCCGTCGCGGGAGCGGCCGGCGCGGTATGCGCTGGGGGAGACGACGTGGCGCCATTGAGTCAGAGCGAGAGGGATGCAACGCTCTCGCCTGTAGCGGAAAGTTGGAGCGAGCTGCCGAGAGTTGATCGAGAGACGCTCATTCGAGGGCAGAGTGAGGATCTCTCGATTGAAGCGCTCGTGGAAAGCCAGAAAAACGCGGCAAAAGTGCTGTCGAAGGAGCACTACGAGAAATCGGGGAAGAAGCGCGCTTTTGAAGTTGATAATCAGGTAATGCGGCTGCAGCCATCCAAAAGGAACAAGCTTGAGGTTGATTGGGAAGGGCCCGCCAAAGTATTATCGAAGCCTTGCGATACAACTTATGAAGTGCAAGTAGGAAGGCGGCAGAACAAAATTTACAACTTTTTGAAACCCAATGTTCAACATCAAACGGTCGTAAATCAGCTGTTGAAGGCTTCAGAGGAAGAGGAAGCAGAAAATTTGAGTTCTAGTGAGGTAATTGAAGGGGGATCGAAAGTAATCCGGGAGCAGATAAACCTAGAGCCTAGCGTAAGTGAAGGAGGACCTGAGAAAGAGGACCTGAGAAAGATTGTTTCCGAGTTTGGGTATGTGTTGTCGGACCGTCCCGGAGACACGACGGTGATCGAACACGATATCAAGCTAAGCGGTGAGGAGTCAATCAGTAGCAAGCCGTATCGTTGTTCCCCTGTGCAACGTCGAAAGTGTGAGCCGCTCTTGGTGCCGCATAGGTATCGTCGCCTAAAAGTGGCCGGTTGCTGAGGTGGAGCATGTTGCTCCACAGCGCAACTTTGACGTTCGCTAAAGAAAAAAAAAGGGGGGGAAAGGTAAACGCTAATGCAGGTGCATTGAGCAGTGCGTTCCAGCTAGTAACTTCTCAACCTTTCGGTTTCTCGCTGGCGATTCGGGGCAAAATTTTGACCTCATCACGACCTGGGCTGAGCGCTCTCGTTCAGAGTGATCTCAAGGGGCCAACTTTGTGGTATTCTAATTCGTTACGTTGTTGTACGTGGAAAAAAAAATTGAGTTGTCATTTTAGGGGTCTTTTGTCCCACATGTGCCTCTTGATGTAGAGGGAACAAAATTCCGATAAATACGTAGATAGGTATATGTTGTACTATACTTTGTCTGGTGTTCTGTCGGGTGACCGAGGGCACTTGCTTGTGTCGTGTGTTGTCTGTTGTCGAACCGTTCTTAGCAAGTTGCAGAACCATCGACAAGTGCTGAAACCGAAGATGGTCAGAAGAGACGAGTGAAGCTGGTCAGCAAGTTGTGGCGACAAGCCAGTGGGGCTGGGATCCGTCGTCAATGATGGGATGTGTTCCCGGAACAGTCTGGAGCTGTATTCTCCCCATGGCTCTGGAGGCGAACCTGGAGGGACCTGGCGAACGAGCGCACCTGACATCCGAGCCCCGTGGAAGCAGCTCGTCTTTCCGGTGCATTGTCTGGCGGCGGGGGTGCTGTTATGCCAGCGAGTCCTCGTCAAACGTCCGTGCCTCTGAAACAGGCAATCTGGGTCAAGGCCAGCCCGCACTCCGCCGGGCGCGAACAACTCCACGGCGTGAACACGCGCGGCGCATCTGTGGCCCACGTGCATTGAGTCAGTTGCGCACGTGACAGCGAGCCGGCGTCCTCATGTCTGGTGGCCTGACGCATCGCGCGGCGAACCCCATTGGAGGAGCCTGCTCGGAAGACCAGCGGCGCTTCTGATTGGACATTTTAGTTGGGCCCGGTGTAAATAAAAGAAGCCCTGCGGCGCGTCGCGATCGGAGATCCTAGGAGAGGAGTCCCCGTGTCGGAGTGCCGACATGTGTGTGAGTCAGCGGTTTTAGGCGAAAGGCTGACCTATGTGTTAGAGAGAGGAGCTCGGCTCTTCGAGTCTCTGCCGGCCCCAGTGCCGAAATTGTAACGCCTCTGTATATATGCTGTACATAAACCTTGTTTAACTCACCGTCGTCTCGTCCGCTCGTCTCCTCAGCTCTGCGCAGAAGCAGTCGCGAGCTGAGAAACATACGCTACCAAACGGCTGGTGACCTTCCCGGCGGAGTTGAAAGCAGTGGCGCCTCCGGGGCCGTGTTGGCGTCGCCGTCTTTCGCAACAGTGGTGGCTTCGGTGGGATCGGTCCGTCGTTTCTCACAACACACACACACACACACACACACACACACACACACACACACACACACACACCACACACACACACACACACACACACACACACACACACACACACACACACACACACACACACACACACACACACACACACACACACATATATATATATATATATATATATATATATATATATATATATATATATATATATATATATATATATATATATACTTTCTTTCGAGGTGTCCGCAGATGCATGTAACGCGATACTCTTGTGAGCGAGTCAGCAAAACGGCACGCGTGTTTCTCACATTCGTCTTCCTTCCATGCAAGCTGTGTACCGCT
Organism: Rhipicephalus microplus; assembly: GCF_013339725.1. Classification (NCBI taxonomy): domain Eukaryota; kingdom Metazoa; phylum Arthropoda; class Arachnida; order Ixodida; family Ixodidae; genus Rhipicephalus; species Rhipicephalus microplus. The sequence continues at coordinate 103,299,196 of NC_051170.1, forward strand.
GTCGGCCAAGATATATATACTTCGCCTGCTTGCGTCCCCGTGTATAACACAAGAGCATGCAAAGAACAGGATGTCTTTTGTGGAAGTGAATTGCCCATCACCTTCCGTCGTTACATTTTCATGCATTCAGAGAGAGAGAGAGAGAGAGCTCGGGCGTGCGTTTGCATATCATGGTCACGCCTGTCGTCTGCTTTGCTTTCGTCCATATATGGACGAAGAAAGCGAGAACTCCATGTTCTGATCTTTCCGTTTCTCATGCCGGAATATGGACTCGCAAGTTGCGATACATTGTGACTTGCACGAGTCCTTCAGAACTGCTCCTGATGCATAAGCGGTGAGAGTTGAGCAGATGTGTTCGGCAGCTATGCTAAATGACACTTGAATGATCACCTAAAAATAATATATGAATGAGGGACGTATATGGGTACTGAAGGAATAAGTCATCTCGTTTTATATTCCGGTGTACATTCCCGTATGCCTTATAGTGCTCATTCGTCCAGCACAGGAAATTAAATCTTGGGCCGACGTCATTCATGGTTCTATTTCTGTGACCGGGATGAACTTTTCATAAACTAAAAAGCTTTCCTTTTGAGAAATTCATACGAACTAAGGCGTGTATGATAACTTTCCTTTTGCATAAGTGCGGCTATAAAGGTCGAGAGAGGTCCCGCTATAAGCAGCACAGACTTGTACAAGAATGAGTGCATCATGAACACTATGTTGCCAATAACTTGTACGCGTCATGTATGTATATGAAACGCCGAATAACTTGAGTTATGCATGCAGCAGCACGCATACAAAAGGAACCATTCCATTTTTTTGCGTCCATGCATCCCTCTCTCGTCACGCTGCCATGCAGTTCTCTTGGAGCTCCGCCGAGTGCGCATTTGTTGCGTTTTCGCGTCTGGCAGCGAGAGCACGGGTGATCGCTCATTACGAGAAGCGAAGCATCATCGCCCACGGCCGCGGTGCTGTTTGATGCATGCGCTCTTCGGCCATCCGCCGCCGCTGGCTGCATGATCCGGTTCAACGACGTGCTCCGCGCCACTCTTGCACCTCTGCAGGTCTTCTTCACTCAACATCAACATGGCGCTGACTACAGCTGCATCTGCGAGTGGCTTGCTTGCTTGCTTACTTGCTTGCTCGATTGTGCCTCGGTACTGGGCTCCTATCAACCAGGAGGGATCGGCCATGAAACAGGCGGTTAATTAAGAAGCGAATTTTGAAATCCATTCAGACGAAGGATGAAGGCTAAATCGGTCCTCTCTGGTATATATGAAAGGGAAAGAAATAATCGTTGGTGCAGCAATAAAGATAAGGATAATAGAATAATATTCTAAGCAATAAACTGCATTGAGACGAATTTCGAAGTACCGAACATTGATTGCGGATAATCTTTTGCCTTCCCAAGAAATTCGCGTATGGCTAAGCGGACGTTCCTGATGCTGTAGCCGTGAAGAGATACCCCAAAGAAAGAATATCTCGAGATTTCAGAATGCTTTTGAAGCTTCTGAATAATATTTCGAAATGCTTTTCCATATGGCTGCGTAACGGGAGAAGAGCGGCTGAAGATGAAGAAGTCGTAGAAATCAGTGGTACTTTCGGGGCTTTGTCTCTTGGCCGCAGGGACAGGAAAGATTGGTGATGCATTACAGGATCTTTTTAAAGGTTGAAAAAGATCCAAGTTATAAAATCTACTTTTCCAAATTTGTTATTTTTTCTCCCGATTATCGGATTCATTTCTTTAAATAGCTGCTCTAATTTTATGCTATTCTAAACTTTCATTCATCTATACATCTGCTGGCCTAATTATTAAAAGTTTGATTTTATTTCCGCATATTTCTTTAAAAACTAACTAGTTCGGGGCAACCCCGCAGTGTGGGTATGAGCCAGAGTGTCCAGAGTCTTCTCTACTCTGCTCTACTTTTAGTACTAAGAGAAAACAGCAAAACCGCGCCTCTCTCTCCTCTTGGTTCTTGGGCGGGGGCTCGCGTCCCCATGGAGAGCCTTGGCCCTCGTCTTCCGGCGCGTGAGCGCATATGTTGCCCGCCGAGGTGCACGCAACGAAGGCCACGACACTCCGGCGGGCTCTTCGCATCAATGGCATAGCACGGCACGGTGCGCGGTCCTCCTTAAAAAGAGAGTGCCGCTCCTCTTCCCTTCTCCGCTAAGGGGGGCCGCGGCTCGCGGGGGGTGGTGGCGAGGTTTATAGCCCTGGAACCGGAGGGAGGGGTCAGGGCGGCCGAAAAGGAGCAAGGCGCCCGAAGACGATGCTGCGACGGCGGGAAGAGGCTCTCCGAGAGGGAGGCGTCCGCGGAAGGGACGTCAAAGCAGAGGAGGAAGGGGCGAGAGAAGAGGACGAAGCGGCCGAGGTGTCCCATTAATCTCTGTCATGTCGCCCCTTCTTGACGGCTAACTCTGGGGGATAATTATATCCTTCTCTCGTTTCGTCTCGCGCCGCGCCACTCGGTCGTACACCCATTCTCTCTGCAGGCGCGCATATATACGCGCGCACGCACGGTCATCGGCGCGCATATAAATACATGGCTGCCGCCCGGGAAAGAAAGGAAGGAGAAAGCGGGGGAGAGAAGTGGCCCATCCCGCGAGCCAAGCAGCCAACGAAAAAACGGCTGTGAGAAACAGCACGCGGCCAAGATGAGAATGAAACGAGCAAAAAAAATATTTTTTTCCCTCTTGCGGCCTGCTTGCGCGTGTTCTTCTTCGGCCACAGCGTGCCGTGCTGAGTTGGGCTGGTGTATTATTAAGTGCGGACGTGGCGGAGGGGGCTGGTGTGGGAGAAAGAGGGGAGGACTTCGTCGGTCGGAGTCGCGCACGGCTCTCGAAGACATGACGCTTCCAGCGTCGCCTCCTCCTCTTCAAGCGCAGCGAAGAAGTCTGCATAAAGAGGGGGGGGGGGGGGACTCATTCGCCAGAAGTTTCCGTCTTCGGCCAAGCGGCGCGTTCGCTTCACGTACCGAGGTGCGCGCTTGTATATACCCTTTTATCTTAGCCTCCCAGCTTCGTCCTCTTGCCGAACCCAACCAGCCGTCCTGCCCCTCGGCGCCGAAGCACGCGAGGAGTCCTTCGCCACGCAGACTCGACCTCCGTGGCGTGCGGCGGCCTAGCGCTTCTCGCAGGAGAGGAAGAAAAAAGAATCCGTGGACTCGAGGGAATATGCTGATGAGCAGCCACGCAGAGGAAACGAGCGCCTTGAGAAAATTACGAAGAGGAAACGAGAGATGCACGTACCAATAAGAAGAAAAAAAAAAAGGGGGGGGGGGGGGTCCTCTTTCTGCGCACGAGCGTGCTTTATTGCGGAGGACTCCGCACGAGAGCTGCGGTGAGCCGCGAAGTGTAAAATCCGTGGAGCACGCATCGAACTTGCGATGGTGCGCTGCGACCTTCGCGAGTGCAGCGCGTTTCCTACGACGGGCGAACGTGTATGAACATTTCCGTATACTCACGTTTCTCACAGATGCATGGCCACCGCTGCTGAATAAACGTGCAAGAAGTAACGCATCTCACGACTTTGATTTCGTGCGTGTATACAGTAATGGACGACGACCCCAATGCAGTGGTGTATAAGGGCACTCCGGCGTAAGATTCCTGCGATTTCTAAATGCGGACTATTTCTTAGCGAACCACAGACACTTCGACCGTTTCTGTATGCGTATTTATCTATCTAGCCGCCTAAACGTCTGGGCGCTCCCGTGGTCATCTTAACTTGACCCATACCGAAATTTGCATGGGAGAGCATTAGTGAATGGCGAATATGATGGAACAAGTCTTTACACGAATGGCGTGAGATAGTTGTCGCCTAACTCACGAAACCCTTTCTATCAATCACGTGTGGCACGTACTCGTAACTGAAGAGGTTCCTAAAAAGTAATTAGAGGGGACTCTGGCGCTGGCATTGTTCAGCGACCATGGAAACTGTGAGTAGTACACGGATTTGCCTATTCTTCGTACTTGCGTGCCTCGAGTCACGCCTTTGGCTTTGTCTGTTGCAGTGTTTCGGTTTTGTTTCGAATAAAACAACAAAACGTTTTGAACTTAGTGGCCCGGTTTGAATTGGTGAGCTTAAAAGATTGAGGTGGTGAAGTCTAACTGATAAACTATTGCTGATTGTTGTTTCGTGACAGAACAGCTTCAAGCCATGCGAAGTAAAACGAACGTAAAGTACGAAGATTAGGCGAATCCATGTACTACCCATAATTCTCACGCTTGCTGAAGCGCCAAGCGTTGCAGCTCCCATTGACACTAGCGCGTCAAGTTCCCTCTAGCGTAGAAAAAGGACACTATATGTCCCGTAACCATGGCCTCCGAGATTGTGGTCGCGTGGCGGGTGCACGTGTCTGCAATCTCGGAGGCCATGCCGTAACCATCACCCATGAAATGCGGGTATGAGCTGGGGATTCGCCGTTTGTGTCAAGCGAGTAATGGTGGTAACTGACTTCGGAAATACTAACATGATTGCGTTAAAAAGTTTGTGTACAGCGCAACATGCAAGTGCCAGCGTCCGCAGCGTTGTCAGTTGGCATAAGGAAAAAAATCAGAGGGACGGAAAGATTGAAAATCGTGATTGACATTGAGCCTGGGCATATTTTGGAACAGATCAGTGTACTTCCGCAACGTTACGCCGATGCTGAATATGGCCCGTTTACTAAGAGATTCTCACATAGCAAATTCAGCTTCCAAGGTGGCCCTTTATTGCGTGTGATGTCAATGACGTGAAAATTACCATCATTTGGTTGGATAGATGGACGCAGAACTTTATTGTAAGTCCTGAAGCGCGCGACTGAACATTGATGCCAGAAATCAATGAAAGTAGTCATCGCGCCTCTAGTGAAGGACACGACATTGTCTTACGACGGCTCCCTGGTCACTGTGCTATCAGTGGTAACTACCTCGACGATTACGCTGCCCGATGAGCCCCTGATGAAGCGCCCATACTATTAACACCCCTGTCACAAGTCCATGCACAAGAGGACTTTGTCACACCTCGCCTAATACCGCGCTTACGAGCTGGAATTTTCCCCTGAAGTCTGCTCGTTGTTCACAGAACCTTGAATCATTACCCCAACTACAACTGTCGTGACGTGACGCGACAATGCATGGTGTGTCGGCTGTGGGTCGGTGTCACGTTTACCAACTCATTCATCTATCGCATTGGTGCACGGGTGACTGATCCAAGTGAGGCAACTGTGTGGAGGCTATTGACCATCTCTTATACCACAGTCCTCAATTTCAAAAAGGCTGTCGGACTTTCCAGCGTACCTTCAGGAGACTCGATGATAGGCACTAGAAGCGGAAGTTGGGCTAGTTGGTGGTTCATGTTTGGATGATAGGCCCTTTGGTTAAGCACACGTCTAGGGAGCAAGGTCTCACAGTACATCAGCGCCAAAGCCACACAAGCCCTTGTAGACAACAGGATTGAGCAACCGCCGCTGAAATTTTAGACTGCCTGTGTGGTGTGCAATGTGTCTCTCATTCTGTTTTCCTTTCTTTCTTTTTCTCCCTCCATTTTACTTCCTTGAATTTGTGGGGTTTAACGTCCCAAAATCACCATTTGATTATGAGAGACGCCGTAGTGGAGGGCTCCGGAAATTTTGACCACCTGGGGTTCTTTAACGTGCACCCAAATCTGAGCACACGGGCCTACAACATTTCCGCCTCCATCGGAAATGCAGCCGCCGCAGCCGGGATTTGAACCCGCGACTTGCGGGTCAGCAGCCGAGTACCTTAGCCACTAGACCACCGCGGCGGGGCCATTTTACTTCCTTATTTCTCTCCCCATTTCTAGGGTAGAAAACTGGACATAATCTAGTTGACCTTCCTACATTTCCCGCATTGCTTCTCTCTCTCTTTCCTTCTGCGCCAATGCTTGAAACGAATGTTACAATATGAAGCTCGCAATTTTTTTTTTTTGAAGCTGGAGATGCATATGAACTAATAGTCCAGGACCCGTTGCGAAGGACGCAGGACTTAAAAAACAACAAAAATCAACCTTCTTTGTTTTTAGAAGCTATGGCAGTCGCAAATATGACTCGGGGACGTGGTTCGTGGTCGCGACTGGAACTTTTTCGCAAATTAATGTTTAGGAGAAAACAAAAAAAAGTAGGAAGACGAAAAAAAAAGGAAGGGAGCTCCGAGAGGGCAAACAACACCAACAGCGCTTAAGAGCGCACGCTGCCGATCCATCAATGCCAAATGCTATGAGCAGGAATTTGGGGCCCGCCACCGCATACCCCCAGCGCTGCAGCAGCAACGGCATATGGAGAGAAGAACGCGAAGGGCTGCGAAGTCACGATTTCAAGCGGCCGACACTATACGCCGTTTTCGAGAACCAAAAGTTCGGGAAGCGTACACATGTACCGCATATATCCGGACCTAGGCAGCCTTCTATCCAATATGGCTGATGCCGTGAAATCGGGAAGCTCTGAAATTGAAATAAACGTTTTCTCAGACGCAAGCCTGATTGAAGTAATATACCGAACTAGGACGGCTGTCGAATGCGAGCTATATGTATTATGTTTGCAGTTCCATCCACGCACATATGATTCTACGCCGCGCTGTGAAACCACTGCCCCCACCACTGTACACACCACTTTGCCCACCATCGTACCCACCACTGTACACATCGTAGTACGTACTACTGTACCCACCATTGTAAACTTTACAGTACCACCATCCATATACAGACCACTGGACTGGTAATGCACGTTCGACGCTTGGACATCCCTAAATGCGAGCTTAAAGGAAATAAAGTATAAAATAACAACGAAATAAAAACAATTGCTGTAGGTATCGCACCTATTAAATGTAATGAAAAATGGCGTGCCATATACTATGGGTTAGTTTAGCAACATCACTTCAGCAACGCACGATTTTTGTACAGTTCTGTCCGTATAAGAAGCAGCTCAAAGCTTGCCTTAGACCTAATCATTCCCCAACTGACACCTCTTTTTTCTTGCTACCGTCGGCAAATATTCGAATAAATACGGTGCCGAAGTTTCGCCAGTGCTGCAATGCGGCACAGCGCTTGGTGTCTCGGCGACACGTCTGCACGAAGTGCAATCTCGGTTGGCACACATCATGGCCGACTGACGTGCCCCGCGCACCGCGCCCTTAGAGTTGTCTAATGGTTGGACCCTGTAATTGAAAAGAAAAAATTGTCCTTTATGCGCAAGACGCTTCGTACGGGGTAATTATAAAAGATGGGTACGTGGTCGATGCCACCGTGTTGACGGGCATGCGGAGCGGCAAGCGTGTGGTGTGTGGGAAACAATTATCGCCCTTCCGTCGGACAGGTAATTGGACAAAATATGGCGAATGTTTGTTATACACTGGACGGCCAGGAAGCGTGCACTAGATGAAAAAAAATTCGCAAGAACGTAGCGACTGGTCGATAGAGGAAGTAGTGACCGGTGCGATGGATAGAGGCACTCAGGATGATTAGCTCGACAACTTTTGGTGGGCGTTTGTCTGCTGGAATCTCGCGCAGGAGTAAAACACTGGAATAAACCATTTATTAAATTTATATACAAGGTATTCATTTTGTCGAAGTATGTGCGTGACGTACGAGGATCGATACTACGCGCCTATAAATACCAAAGTGTTAAAGAAAGAAACCAAGTGCACGAGTGTATCTTGTAGGTATTTAGAAAAAAATATACATATGGCACTCAGGCAACGATTACCTATAGTCTAAAGAAATGGTGGCAACAACTCTTTCGGTTATCTTTATTTCGCTCAATTGTGGTATAGGAAATGGATGCTATAGTACCTGGTGGGACCAAAATAAAGAGACTGCAACAAGGTAGGAAAAATAGTTTGAAAGTTTTGTTTCCACGCACTGAATCCCATATATGTCACTATATCCCATATATGTCACTACTGTGCATGCATGCAAGTCCTAGGCCACGGGCTCTGGATCACTGCCCCATACCGCTCTGAGCGCAATAAATCTTGAACGTACGTAACTCTTGAACGAATGTGCGTTTGTATGCTGGTGCAAACAAGCAATCATATGAGGAAATAAGAACTTGCCGAACGGACGTTATATGGAATGTTTTGTTTCACCAAGAACAAAAAATGGTCTAACCAAGCGGATGCAATGTACGGCCTGACAGATGCACGAGGCTCATCCCTATGAAGAGAAAAGGCTCGCCATACAACCGATCTCATTTCTACGCTCACATATATGCCCTCTGGCGTATCCAGTGGCTTACATATCCATACACATGCGTGAGTCTAAACAGAGATAGTAAGTACGGGACACGGGCACTGTAATCGCCCTCGATCTCGGTGCCTCTTGAAAGAGAGAACCTCTGTCCGCTCTCAGCGTCGTCGCACGTCCTATACTCGGAAGGAACGGCGAGGACTTGCCGCTGACAGCCGTACGCTTCTGCGCTCCAGCGCATATAGTGACCATCTCCTTTTTCTTCTTCCTTAGCTAGAGGTCTCTCTATCACTTTGAGGATGCTTCCACGAGGCCGCAGGGTCGGCTCCTCAAGGCGGAACGTAGGCGACGGCTCGTGGGCCCGGGAAGGGAGGAAGGGGGGGGGGGGGGTCGTCTCGTCGCCACATCTGCGCAGCAGCATGTCCGCCATAGCCCTCAGAAAAGTCCGCGAAGCCAAGCGGGCCTCGCCGCCGCCGAACCAGCACGCCACAATCACGCACGCACAGGCGGAGCCATGAGCGCGGACCACTTTGAAAAGATTGAAAAGTCCGCGGGAAAAAAAAGGCGCGCCTTTCGCGATCCTTGTTTCTTTTGCCGTCCTGTCTGCAACGTTGCAGCCATGAGAAGCCGCAGCAGGCACCAAGCCGCGCAAGCCAGAACAGCGGCGGCCCTCGAGCAAACGTGCGGCGGCAGCTCAGGACGCACGGTCGGGGCCCAAGGTATTCCATCAATCCGTCTCGGCCGCGACCGTCTCCCCTTCCGCGCGCGCTGGGCTTGTTTTGAGTTTGTGCATCAGCCTCCTGCACTGGCGTGTGCTGCTGCTGCTTCTGCGTAGTCTATACCACTCCCAGGGCTTTTTTGGGGTATACTTGTTTGTGTATTGCGATGCGCGGCTGTATGAGCCCCGAGCTCAGCTGGAGCGGCGTCTTTTCAAGTCCGTGTGGACGGCCCCTCGCGACGAACGCCGGAAAGAGACGTCGCAGGATCGCGACGCGCGGAAACGGATTACCTTGTGTTCACAGAGTTGCAGAAAGAGGCAACTTCGGGCGCCCAGGCGCGCTTGCGGGGCAGCGAAGAGCTAAACATTTGCCTCCGTGGTTAAACGCTGCCTGTCTCGTTTTACTTTGCCTTCAGGGTCGGCTGCTAACCAACCTTAACAGCAAGCAGGGAAGCCAGAGGTCGCTTGTAACTCAACGGCAGCGGTGGGAGACTGCTCTTGTCAACGCCAACGCGGGAAGCGCATAGGATTACGATGTTGTGCAGCATACCTCTTGTTTATAGGATACCCAACGCGAAAACACCAGGACGTCGAAAATAACGGTGTTGTTGAGAGTTACCGTGAATGATTATAGTGTACACCAATCATTTCTATATTGGTTTCGAAGGTGACTGATATCTCCAAGGGCGATTAGCAGGTTTTTCGTCCACGATACGGTAATGTTGTTGTGATCTTTCACACTGCGAGGCATCGTGCAAGCTTTAACTGTATTCGCCAGCACAGGGCGGATGGTTTTGCCTTTTGTGGCAGATAAATGAAGCGATAACTATACTTCGCGCCACATGAATTCTATTCTAAAGCTCTGGGTAGCTGAGAATGTTAACGAGTGATAAAGATACACGTCACTGACTCGTCCGGTGCCGGTTCCACGGTGAAATACTCGTCCGCAGGTCACTCTCATCGTTCCCATCCAAGGTTTACCTGATCAGAGTGTACACGCATATCTATACAACAGGCTGATTAGACGATCAGTATAGCGGGGCCCTTTAAACACGTTTGTGGAACGAAAATGTCGTAGGATATGTGTTCCCAAATGTGTATGATAATCTTAATACGGCGGACAGGAGCATTATTGATTCCGACTTTACACACGGTGTGTTGACGGTTAATTATAATGCTGCAGAGACTGCACCCTTTCCACACAATTACAGATAAAGTACTGTTTTAGTGTCTGAATGATCGCTGATCTCAGTCCGAGACGATGTTCGCCCGCAGTGAAAACCCTGGGTTCAGCAATGGAGGAAAATCGGAGCCCGCTCCGTGGCTCCTTTCACCTCCACAACATATCCATAGCAGCCCGCGCCTTTCTTGGCTCAAAATTTCTCCATTTTTTTGTACTTTTATCAGCTTATGCATCGTGCGTCTATAGCCGCTGTATACTTTTCACGTATATCGGCGCTTCCAACGCGAGAGACTTCGGCGCTCTCTCGGGTCGTTTGCCGCCGCGTCCCCGAAAATACGTCAGACCGCAACATGGGCATCACATTAAATCCGACCATTGGGGACCCGCACTGCGGAAGGAAGCGGCCCTGCAAGCGAGCCAAGCAAACACAGGGATCTTCTTTAAATAAATAAATGAAAAACTGTGCGTAAGTATGGTGGTATATACGGCAGGGGTAAACATTCACACATGCACACATATATACCCACACTGTCGTATACTCACTCGTGCGGTGCGAGAGTTTGCCTCTCTCCCTCACTTTCCCACTCGGCCAAACCGCCACATTTTGTCGCTCTTTCTCGTCAGCACTCGGGCTGTTCATTTTTTTCTCCCGCTTTTATATTGCAGGAACTATACGCGTTCTCTATTATTTGTGTGTATATACTTGTGAAATTCATGAAAAAAAAGTGCAGGACGCCAGCTTGCGTGACTGGTTTTGTTGAAGCGCGGGGCTCTTAACGGACCGGACGCCCATGCGCGTGTGTTCTGAGAAATTCTGACTGCATTTTAAAGTCTAGACGCTCTTTGGAGGAAAGTGCCAGGAGTGAAAGCATATAAGCGAAACAGAAAAAAAAAAAGAGTTCTCGCAAGCCATGGACTTTGTCGACGAATATGAAACAAACAACCAAGAAAGCCTGGGTGAGGGACGTCAGTTTTGGTTGACACCCTGCGAGCGTGGTGCGCTTGATATCGAACGTTTTCTTTAAAGTATGTATGTATTCTTATGGAGGCGGGAATATGTTTGTTTATGGGGCATGCGTGAATTCTATAAGCCTCGCTTACTTCGCCTTGAAGCCTGCCCGTTCTGACGTTTGAGGCGCCAAGTTCAATGACAGGCTTGTCGCTCAATGCTACCTATGTTTACTGCCGTTTTTTTAAAAAAAAGGAAGTGAACAAAGTAAGTCTTTGCCGAGAATAAAAGCCAAACTTAGGAAGGAAGGAAAACCAAAGAGAGGAGAGACAGGGATGGTTATCAGCTTGACATAACCGGTGTGCTACCGAACTTCAGTATTCTCGTAAATAATAGAGCTTGAACTATACACTCTAAGCCAAAAACGGCCGAAATGGGAGCAACGGCTGTTTTTACTCCTTCAGACCGACTGTTACTCTCCGAAAAGACCAAGCGGAACAAGATGGCCGACTTGTTCGAGAATGGGGGAGCAACTGTATTCATCTTAATTTTGTAAGGTAGCAACGGAAGGAGGAACCACTGTAAATGCTCTCGTCACGCAACGGTTACTCCCCGGCAGGACACCGCACACAAATATGCATGCCGTCCACATTGATATTCATGGGCCAGATTATTGTTTGTTCTGTGTGCCAAACTTCACCAAACCAAAACAGTGATTTATTTTAGCATCCGCAGATAATAAGATAGCAGCGCTGGCTGAACACAGAAGGCCTGAGAATACAGCTACGGCAAGTACCTAACACACGCAGCAGCAGAATGGAGAGTTGGCACGCCAAAGCGGACCGAACGCCGAAACACGTGCAAAACAACGATAAAAAAAAAAAGCCTAGACACGCCATTCGTCCGCGAAGGAAGGGCGTCAAAGTCGATCAAGCACCGAAACACGTGCATAAGGATCCCCCCCTCCCCCAAATATATCGGAGAAGAAAAAAAAAAAGCGGACCCAGACGCGCTTTTCATCAGCCGTACCCTTAGTAGCACGCGTCGTTGTGTAGTTTGAAGGCAGAATGACAAATCTGCGCCATCTGCGCCCGCACGACAAGTGTGGCGCTAGTGTAGTAAGCGATGTAATTTACAAAGTAATTTTTATTCAGTGTTTATGTTTACTAGCACTAAATAAAGACTACACTCAATTTTTTATATCTATTTATGAGTTTTAGTGTACCTCAGTTTTTTTTATAAGTGTATTAGGAGAACGCACTAAAAGCATTGCGCTGACGCCTGTGCTGCCACTGCTCGACGTTTTTTTTTTTTTTTCGGCGCAACTAGGTTTGCGTTCGCACTACTCATATTCATATGGTCTGTGGTCGGCGAGCACATGGACATGCGAGCTTGTGAGCTGTGTTTTGATCGTGTGTGTGTATCGCAGATTTGCGTTTCTACTTATTCGTGATGAAGGTTAGTGTATATTTATCTTTATGGAGCGTGAAGTTGTTGTGGATTTTGCTGCTGGGTGGAACAAACACATCGTAAACACGTCTTCAGCTATCTGCAAGCCTGTTCGCTCGTCGGACAAAGGACTGTGCATGCATCAGCGTGCAGGTGAGTGGCATTTCCAGCAACATTTAATGCTCTTACAATAGTTTGTTGAGTGGTTGCGCTATTAAAAGAGAAATGATTTGCTCCTTCTTATTTACCGTATTCAGTGCTAGCCGTATCGGACTAAATTAGCTCTATTATTACCGCCTGCATACCCTCTTGCTTCCCCTGTCACCACTGCAGTGCCAGTGTACTTTTGCAGTTAAAAGTTCATTTCCGCAACACTACCTCGCTTGAAAAAAACATTGGGGCGGGGTTGTAGCTGCCTTCATACTGGCACTTTTCTACCATTGGCTTTACGTAACTTTAACGGCTGAGTGTTGGGGCCTTGGGCCCCATTTTTTAGAGCTGTAAAGTGTATGTAAATAAGTAAGTGAACAAACCATGGCCGCATCACTTCACTGGCATAGCCAGGCGGTTGCGCACAGAATTTTTTTTAGGCCGGGCGTAGGGAGCCCATAATGACGACCATATTCGCTTGCCCGGCCTCCAATTCAGATAAGCGGACCCCCCCCCCCCCTCCCCACACGCCTCAAAAAAAAAAAAAAAAACATCTGCCCACATTACTGCGTCACTTGCTTCACCTCTGCGCTGAACGTACTATTTTATAAGCGCACCATCAAGTGAGCAACTTACATATGGACAGAACAATTGGAGCAGGAATGACCCAAATCTTTCAGATTTTTTCAGTCATGCAAAACCTTCGCAAAACTGAATATTGTAAAAGACAATCATAAATGCTGTATAATCTCGTTAGCGTTGTCATTATTCTGCATCATGAAATCTTTATGCGCTGTGAAAACTTGGCATGCCGTTGAAGTCACATATCGACGTTAATACCAATCAACGAAAATTTCGACAACCTCAATAACGCCGTTTGGGATTTGCCGCACGCACATAATTAGGCTGATTCCCACTTGGCTGTTCTTAACCTGACTTCACTGCTACCCAATGAAACAATATTTGATGCATGTCTTTTACTTTTTTTTCAGGGATATGACACAAATTCGGTTATACTGCAGATAAAGATGCTCCCAACGATGCTAAAGTACAGAAAGCAAGTGAATTTTGGTAAGTGCAGTCTTTTTGTACTACGTATATGAAAACATCGCTTTTTAGGGGCAAACTGTGCATGTGTTGGCCAGAGAATAGTTTATCATGCCACATGGTTACACTGGCACTGACAATTTTACATGGCTCCGCTGGCCCGTGTGTGTGCTCACACTGTTACCGTTAAGATAAAACGTTTATGCTTTCATTGCAGGGATTGCTGTTTGTACTGGAAAGCCAACTGCCAAGATTTCTTTACGCTCGTGCTCCTAAACGTATGCTTTCCTTATTTACATGGATTTTGGCTTGCACAAAGCATAACACTTGGGCCTAGATTCACAAAGCTGTTCATGCGCAGGCCTTCATAACAGCGTTTCTTGACTTGCCTTTACCCTGTTTTCTGCAGATGTTTCATGGGTTTAAAAGTGCCACAGCATGTTGACCTCCCCCACTCTGAAAAATTCGCGTTCAAAGTTCTGCAAGAGTGGGCTTAACTTTCTTATGCACCTCCTTGCTGTTCCAAGATCCTGAAGTGTTATGCTCTTACTAAAAGTGGCAGTGTTTCTAATGTTTGTATTTCCATCACATTGACCAAGTATGCGATCTTGGCTTGATTGGTAGCACATCCTCAACAAATGTATTTGTGGCACATGTAGAAGGCAGTACAAAATAAATAGGCAGACATTCACGCAGGGAGCTAACTTCAAATAATGCTTTTTTTTGGAAACCACGGTGCGCTTATTCCAATTTGTCTAACAGAGCAGTAACCTGTTTGGCTGTGAACCAACAAGACGTTGAACTAATAAAAGCTTCACATCTTGTTGCTCTCAGATATATTTGTATTGGCAAGTTATCTGTGACACTATCAAACAAAGAATCACAATATCTGTGCATGCCTTAAGATATATTGCTTCGTTCACATATCTCGTGGCTGTGACTCGTCAACCGAGTGAACAAATGCACACTAGTTTACTAAATTTAAAGCATTTTTTGAAGGTAGCATGGTCTACATTTATTTGTCTATAGTTTTGTCCAGTCGTTTACGTCAGGTACACAGAAATATACCGAAGATTATCATGTAGCCTCTGCAAATGGTTGCTTTCAAGCAGGCTTTGCATGCTTGGCTTGTGCCTACGGGTATTGCACAATTCAAGACGCAGCAGCGTTTGATAGAACAGTAGAATGGAGAGCAACTATGTGCACGAGCTAAATAAGTATTTTAACATGAGCGGACGGTACGTGTTATTTGCCACACCCATGATCTCACTTAGAATGCCCATTGGTGAATGGGCTCATAGAAATGTCACTCAGCTGTGTATAGGAAACAAGTTAACTGAACCTAAGGGTATCTTTAACTGCTACAAATATGCCTTGTTGAGGTGCTGCACATTTTGTTCCAGAATATTGCTGTCTGAGACATCACTTGAAAAGCGTCTACCACATCAGCATTTATATGGCTTGCCAAGTAAGGTTTGGCCGAACCTTCCTCTTTTTTTTTTCACATTTCATTTTGCAGTAGACATCCTAGAATGTGAGCGCTGCTGCAGTGTGTGTGACTCATTATGTATTGATTCTGGCATGTTTAACCTCACACTTCTATTTTTTTTTCTCGCAGCAATGAGATGCTTCACATCTGCCTGTGGTGACATTCCGCTGCGCTAGCCTGATGGAAACACCAGCTGCGAAACTTGAGTCCTTCAGCATTGGAGAAGTTGCCCTTCTCTCACCAATGATGACAAAGACTGCCCTATGCTAGAAATTCAAGATTGTTTTTCCACGGATGACGCAGAGAACCTTTGATGTATTATGGTGCTTGTTTAGTGCTGGCTGTGGTGTGGCGAAGTCTACTTTTACCTGTGCTCAAACGTCGCCTCATAAAAAAGAACAATAAAGCATTTATTTTCCTTTCAATATTGTCCACTTTTTGTATTAGAAGCACCCAAGCAGTGCTCTTCCAAGGAGCTCTCGCCATGTGTTAACCGTGTGACAAGCATACTCGAGATAAATACTCATTTCCCCAAGGAGTAACTGGAAGCATGGGCAGTTGGTTTTCAAAGAGTAACTGCGAACACGTGAGAGGAACGGTAAAGAGTAACTGTTGCTCTTAGAAGAGCAACTGGTGGGAGTAATGGCTTCTCCGCAGAGAGCAACTGGTGGGAGTAACTGTTGTTCCGCAGGGAGGAACTGGAGGGAGTAACTGTTCATCCCCCGAAGGAGGAACTGAAAGGAAAGCAACGGTTCGTCCCTCTGCAGTTACTCCTTTTAGGGGAGTAATGGGAGTGGCAATGCAATTGCTCCCTGAAAGGAGCAACCCCTATACCCCTGTTGCTCTCTTTTGGCTTAGAGTGTATATATGGGTGTCAGTATTTTGTTATAGGGTGCTTCAGGAGGGTTTGTATCTCAAAGGCAAGATTTTCTTGAACATTAGGATGTTTTGTACCACGGACAGGTGCAGAGATTTAGTTTCCATTGACGCATAAAACGGTCCACACGAACAGCCGTGAGCAATACGAATTGAAGCGCTTAAATTACAATCAAGTGCACCGTAGCGGTTATACAGACGGAGTTGTCCTTATAGCGGTAGAAGTCATAATCGTAATTTTTGAATAAGAAAGGCACCTCACGAAAGTCAGCTTTTTGGCAAACCATCCGCACATCACGAATTATATTTGCGTTAACAGGAACTCAGTATTCCCGTCACCTCATGCACATACGTGCGTATCCTGCCTGTGTTCAGAAAAAAAAAAGTATACAATCTGGAATGCTATGTGCTCTATGATTAGAGATGAGTATAACTTGTCTGTAAATGTTTAGAAGGCCACCCCAAACATGCAGGAAAAGAATAAATACTGAAACCGACCGACAGTTAAGGTAAGGAAGGCATTGGAGATAATATTTGTAATTTCTTAACTACTCTGTAATTATTATCACTTAAAATAGGCAGAATTAGTGTACACATATATATTTGGCAATATACGGGCAATTTAGAGTAATATAATAAACTATATTGTCAGAACGTAACATTACTATAGGTGTTCCTGACGAAGACAGAGTGAAAAGCTAGCCAGTAAAGTTATCCTCATATGCAGACATAACAAATTAGGGGAAAGCGCCCCTGCATATAAAAAAAAACATACACACACACGCAAACCCTACGAAATGAATCAAGACGACTGGGCGAAGCTCAGGGTGTGGTATACGTGAGCAACCATACTTTACCCGAGTGTTGCCCCATGTAAAGAAAATTGAGGGACAAAGTGTATAAAAATGTAATTTTTTTTTTTTTTTGCCTTCCAGCCAACCTGGGCGATCCAAGGAGGATTTAGAAGATTGTTGGAGTGGAAGATATCTCTCAAGAAGGAATCCAAGAACCCGCCGTCTTGAGCTGCATTCACACGACGGATGAAATCGCATTTCGATCCCAGGGATCTCGTACTACGTCACCATACGCTTATACCGTCCCCGCGTCAGTCCGAGTGGAGCAATTCGTGAAACGACGGAATCCCAAATCAAGCTTGGTATCCTCAAGGAGCAATACCAAAATCCTCGCTTGTAGCAATAATTTTCCCCTGTCGTGTGAATACTGGTTGCGGAGGGATCCAAATTACGTCACATGCCACGTGACTGATTCGTCCACGATCACGTCCATCTTGTGAATAGGTGAGGCGTAAAACTCGCGAAGTCTCGTGGGACGCAAGCGGTTTGCATCGGCTTCTGGTTCAACGGCTCTCGGTCCGTCTGCTGCGTCACTCATCGGGTATCGGTTTCGCTCGATTTCTTCATGGCAAACCGACGCGTATGCTGCGAATTTCTAGCATACGTAAGCACGGCCGCACCCACGATTGACAATGAAAGGGGAGCGTATGCTTTCATTGCTAAATAATATTTTTATTTCATGATAATTGACATGCGGGGTTTAATCTCCCAGAACCACTAATGATTATGAGAGGTGCCGAAGCGGAGCACTCTGGAAATTTTCACCATCGGGGGTTCGTTAACGTGACCCAAACCTGATCGCACGGACCTACAGCATTTTCGCCCCCATCGACAATGAATCTATTTTCATTTCAAGTGGCAAACAATGGACTGTAGCCCCGCCGTGGTGGTCTAGTGGCCATGGTACTCGGCGGCTGACCCGCAGGTCGCGGGTTCAAATCGCGGCTGCGGCAGCTGCATTTCCGATGGAGGCGGAAATGTTGTAGGCCCGTGTGCTAGATTTGGGCGCACGTTAAAGAACCCCAGGTGGTCGAAATTTCTGGAGCCCTTCACTACGGCGTCTTTCATAATCATAAGGTGGTTTTGGGACGTTAAACCCCGCATATCAATCATCAAATCAACAATGGACTGTACATGCTGTCACGATTCTGCGTTTCTTCTGAATAATAAAGGACGTGGCCTTGGTCGTCACGTCTTTCAATTATTTTTCGCTTAGATATTAACGCAGGTCACCAACTAACGTGCTTATTTCTACGTGTTTCCATCTGTGGTATAGCGCTCAGCTGTTTTTGAATTCGTGGTTGCACCGTATATAGCTTGTATTTATGTTCACCGTGTGCAAGGGGTATCCAATATATGTCACTAAAACTATGCGCTCAGCGGCAGCAGCCCAGCAAAATGTTCAATCGTTCGTTCGCAAATGACCTCGACTAATGCAGCGTTTACAAATCTTCGAGAGCGAAATATGTCGGTGGTAACTTTTTTTAGGGGTTAGAAAAAGTGGGTAACGATTTACAGTACGAGGTACTCTACTATGGGAGAGCTTAAAACTTTTTTTAGGGGCGAAGCTCT
This sequence comes from Rhipicephalus microplus, assembly GCF_013339725.1. Taxonomy (NCBI): domain Eukaryota; kingdom Metazoa; phylum Arthropoda; class Arachnida; order Ixodida; family Ixodidae; genus Rhipicephalus; species Rhipicephalus microplus. Next base: position 103,317,665 of record NC_051170.1, read on the forward strand.
TTATAAAGGCACCCATTCACCCCTCGTAGCTGTTGTAGTGTGTAAGAAGTAAAACATTTTCACCTCCAAGGTGGTGCCGGTGAGTGATTTCTTCTGTGCGTTGTTGAACAATAAAAAATAGTGCTGAATGTACATGCCAATGGCTGCTAATGGGGAATGAGAGACAGGAGCGTTCGGCTTTTAGTTAACGTGCACGCTGCGATCCCCTTTAGCAGCCATTGGCATGTACATTGAGCACTATCTGACAAGAGAGGGTTGCTACGTTACACTCGCTGGGTGTAACCTCCTTAGATTTAGAAAGGTTTAGCGAGCGTTGAGCCGCAGTGCCATGAATACAATGAACTATACCATGAATGAACTCGAGGTGGTTAAAGGTGGGAAGCAGATACGAAGCGCAAGCCGTAAGAAAGTAAAAGCCGAATTCTCCTGTCTCTCATTTCCCATTGGGAATCATTGACATGTACATTGAGCGCTATCTGACAGGAAAAGGTTGCTACGTTATACTCGCTGGGCGTAACCTCCTTGGTTTTAGAAAGGTTTAGCGAGCGTTGGGCCGTAGTGCCATGAATACAGTGAACTAGTATATATGTGCCATGAACTCGAGGTGGTTAAAGGTGGGAAGTAGACACGAAGCGCAAGCCGTAAGAAAGTGTGCGTGTGCCACCTCTCGCTCAGTCCTTGGAATGTCCGCTGGATGGCGGTGCTTCTATATGGGGAATATATGATGAAAAGATGCGAGATGGTGGTACTTGGAGTGTTGAATAGATGGACGAACGGACACACAGACAGATGCATGGATGGACGCATGAACGGACGCAGGGGCGGATGCATGGACGAACGCAGGGACGGACGCGCGAACAGATGCACGCACGGACGGGTGGATGGACGCAGGGACGGTCACACAGACGAACGCATGGACAGACGGAAGCAAGAACGAATGGACGGACGAATGCTTCGCCCTACTCTCCATCATTCACTCTGTGGATATGCTGCCATTTTTTTTTTATATAAGTCGAGCTCGTTTGACGTTTACTGATTGCGTCGAGTTGGTGAACAGGCTGACCGAGACGGCGCTCATCACATAGTCAGGTGTCGCGATTGTTATGCGTAGTAACCTGTTCTGCTCACATGTGCATTAAATTAGGTATGAATAAATTGACTGCTACGAAATAAATGCCTGGAGAAACACTTGAAATTACCAGCAACATATTGTATAACTGTTCTGTAAGTAGAATAGTGTGGCGCACGCCGACCAATGGCAGTTCTCGAGTCGCGAAAAAAACAGTTTGGCTGAGCTTTTTTACTCGGCCGCTCTAGCATCGGTCGCAAAGTACACTCGCAGTAGAGTTTTCGAATGCGTCTCACGTATTGCGTGACTTCTTGGCCGTCTGCCCAGCTTTGCACACCCCACGAATAAAAACTCACAGCGCTCTGCATTCTGTCTCCTCTTTACCCGTAACCACACCTTTTTTTTTTTTGTCCTATATATTCGAGCACCGCACAATCTGCACTATCTGAAAGCAATCCCTCAAGCGTCCCCATTTCGAGGTTCTTTTATTGGTTTGCGTATCATATGGCACGCAGCCGCTACTTCCAAGCCAGTCCTCCCGAGTTCATGAGCTAGGAGGCGCGCAGTATACGTAAGGACTTCGTGGGCCCAAATCAATTACCCGTGTTATATTACTCCCTCAATCGTTCTTGCAGGGAGCGAGCTTTCTCGACGCATGTTGCCGCTTCGCCGTGACGATTACAGATTGCGCCGCGGCTACTTGGGTGTTCCAGATCGTTAAAGACCTTGTCGTTGGTCGGTTGACTGTTGGCTCTATATGGGCGGAGATCTCGCGCACCTGACATTGGCGCTATCTACTTTATACTCACCCTCTACGCAACGTCGTAACGGCTGCTTGCTCATCGATCGGTGATATAAAGCCAGGAAAGTATTACCAGGATTTAGGAAAGCTCGACTCGATGTGTTCAATTAAGGGCTCCTGTTTTTTTCGGGTGAGTGATCAATAATGCCCCGAAGGAAAGTGGAAAAAAACCGCAGTAGATGCCATTGGCGTAAAAGAGGTATTGGTTGATAGCGTATAGGTGGCTTTTACTTACGCTTCTAGCGTAAGGTATTAATTATGTGGTTGCCTGCATGAGGGCGTTTGAGCGAATGCGATGGCGTCCGGAAATTTCGGCAAAAAATAATACTAGAAATGATAAGCCCACAGCTACTGATATGGAAGGTAAAAAAAAGAGAGAAATACTGCCATTAGCCAGTTCCTTTTCCGCCTTCAATTCGATTACTTTGATATGGCAACGACGCGATGATGATGATTATAGTAGTGAAGGTAGCTGTAGTGGCACTGGCGATGATGGTAGCTTGTTCAAGGATAATGCGATATCGATGGGCGCGATATAATATTTTAAGCAGAAAATTATCCCCCGGTAGGTATGAATTACATGCCAGAAACAATTAGATAGAGTTACGAATTATACTCATTTTAATTATAACATAGAAGAGAAGCACTATGTGCGACTGAATTAGGCGTAGCTCGAAAAATGGTACGCCACTTCTCTATGGTACGTGCATCCCCGAGTCTGCCTCTGCGTAATAGTAAAGACTATAGCAGTGGCTTAGCTCGGCTGTGCCAGAATGTGCATAGCATGAGCTACGAACGGATGGACGGATGACTATAGCGGGCTAGCTAATGCGAGCAATGCGCCAACCCCCCCTAGTGACGCGCCATTACAGTGTACTCTTCTTATAGTACACCATAATATCATTCCAGGAGTTTACAGGCCTTCTCTGGCGTGCCAGCTGTGGGCCGTCTGACGTCAACGCTCCTATAGCGCATGCGCAGCACGCCTCTCCATAAGCCACGCGAAACTACTCAGCCTCGGCCAATGTATCTTACGCTAAAATAAATAAATAAATAAATAAATAAATAAATAAATAAATAAATAAATAAATAAATAAATAAATAAATGCAGCTTGAATACTAAGTGTTGCCAGGTTGGGTCACGACAGAGCTAATGTGCACGTTTCAGCTTTACTTGTTGGCCATGTCTTCTATTCGCCGGTTCGGTGGTTATTCGGGTGCGTGCTGGTTCATATATGTCACAATTTTTTTTGTCTACGACGCACGGAAAACTATCGACCATTACACTTCTTTTGTAAAATGAAACGAAGGAACGTCGTTTCAACGGTGGCGCGTGGCTCCATGCTTCCCCAATCGTTCGTTTATGTTTTACTGGGGCAACAGGGCGAGAACAGACGCATCAGCTGTTGTATAGTTATAAGTGAGACAGGTTTATCCGCCTTCGCTCAATTCGTAACTCCGCCACTGTTATCATCAAGTCACTGCTGTTATCAGCATTCTCAGGCAACTTTCAGCGTTAGCTTCGATTATTCAGCCTCTCCTACCAGCTTTTAATGTCCACTGATAGCCGTCTTCCAATAATCAGTACTCGCTGTCACTGTTATTTTCCTCGATCTTCGCAGCGAGAGGCACTCTTATGGTTGGATGTCATTCTTAACGACTGGTTACTTCAGAAAGCTGCCCCGCCGCGGTGGTCTAGTGGCTAAGGTACTCGGCTGCTGACCCACAGGTCGCAGGATCGAATCCCGACTGTGGTGGCTACGTTTCCGATGGAGGCGGAAATGTTGTAGTAGGCCCGTGAGCTCACATTTCGGTGCACGTTAAAGAACCCCAGGTGGTCGAAATGTCCGTAGGCTCCCACTACGCTGTCTCTCACTACATCTAGCATCATTTCATAGACATTTGTATGGAGGTGCATATACTTGGTAATTGTATTTTTCCTTGTTATATTACTGTTATTAGTGTCGCTGTTATGTTGCATTTATTTGTATATTTGAACTGTAGACGTTCTCATTTTTCTTTCTTTTTTTTTCTGTAAGCCCCCCTTACCCTATGCTCTAACGAGAGCCTGTAAGGTATGTTAAATAAATAAATAAATAAATAAATAAATAAATATATGGTGGTTTCTGGGACTTGAAACCCCACATATCAATCAATCAATCAATCAATCAATCAATCAGAAAGCTTCTACAGAGGTTCTGCGATAACAACTGCGGTATGAGGACACGGAAGCATGCAGCCAGGAATTTTTTTTTTTCGGGGTGGGAGGAGGCACATTTATTGAAAAAAAAAACCAATTTAATTATTTATCCCCAGTAAAAGAACTCCCACCATCTAAATTTAGAGACAAGGGGGAGGCTAGGCCAACCCCCTCCCCCCTTTCTCGCTACGGGTCTGACGTACACAATGATCTATACTATTCACACAGTACTTTGTTTCTTCGACAAGATATGCATGACCGAGGCAGGGACGACGATAAGAGACAGTGACATTAAGCGGTGGCTTTAGTGCACGTTGACACTTCTCAATAATTACAGCACAGACAGATATCACATTAAACGTGGATTCACGCTGCATCATCAACATAATTTAGTTTACTCACGCGCACAACAATAAGTAGGTGTCTACTTTTACGCTCATGATAAGTAATGTAAATATCTCAACACCACAGGCAAGGAAAGAGAAGCGGTTTCGCAGCTGCCTCCTATATCATGTCTATATAGTATACACTTTTAAACAGCAAGGAAATGTAGAATAACGGAGAGAGAGTGTGGCACCACAAGTCATCAGGTTGTGCAATATATATACATACGATATAGAGTATATTCATGCTTTAGCGACATGCTTCGCCGTAGCTTTCTATAATTAAGAAGTCATTAGGCGCTGCTTACGGCTGTGCATGGAAAGCACTCAATGCATTCGTAAAAGAAATCAATTCCGAGAACTGTGCCAGAAAGTTCACTTCAATCGGTCTCTGCCTAACCAAATGATTCATCATGATCACATCAGATGGCACCACCAGTGATAGGAAGCCGTGTGAACCCTACATTATGCATCGTGCACACCTAGTATAAATTTACGCGGTGAGGCCTCGGGAGAACATACATGCGCTGTGCCTGCACGCACTCAATTACGTGCAACCACGGTCGCTGTTCAATGAGTCGAGATAACAACTGCCGCGTTTATGCACTAAGCGCCTTGAAGTTGCAATTAAAAAAGCTGGCGCCATGTACGCGCTCACTCGCCGGTACCAAGATTCGTCTTTCACGCTTCAAGACGACGACATTTAATATACCGCTCGGGCGGCAAGTTCGATAAATAGCGCAGCGTGCGCCTTCCGGCCAGCAGCAACAGCTTGACGTATCGCTTTGCACATCGCAATTAGTTATATCGCGTACGGAAGCTGCGCACAATAACGAGTTATACCGTGACTAGCTAGCTACATAGTTATATTCGTAACAGATGTGGGAATTCCGCTCGACCGTGCAGAATGAGTGGCCACTGTGACGTTGCGAATGGTCGTTGCAATCGGCCGTGGACTTCGCTGGTGGCAACCTTAACGTTTCTCGCCACTTTCGCGAGCTCGCTCAGGCTGACCCTAACTTCATATTTTTTTGCTTTTTTTAGCACTGTGCACTGTTAAAAGGAAGACGTGAGCAACAGGCGTTGCATATGCGCCAACCTGGAATATGTGGCAGGTGTTGCAAGAACTCCCAACATTTTTTTTTCTTCCATATCTTGTCTCGCCTTCTTGCTTTCCTTTAACGTCGCGTCCCACGTTTTTTTTCTTTTCTTATTACGCGACCTTGACTGTCTCTGCCTGACTCCCATCGATTCTATGCACAGAAACGACTCGCAGGGAACGTGTTCATTGTTGCGGGTTTAACGTGGTAATAATAATAATGGCGCGCTGAAAATTTCGCCCCGCTTGCGATGCGGCTCCAGTCAGCTCCATCATCCAGCAGTTCTTACGGCCACTCATTCAGCTCCCCCCTCCCCCCCCCCCCCCCATCTTTTTTTTTCTTTTTCGATTGGTATACAATCCCACCCACTATGCACCCCTGTTACAGCGGTGTCCAAAGACATGAACGTGAGAAAGTTGAAACATGGTTCAGCGGTCAGCATCTGCTATAACAACGCAACTTGCGTCGACGGAGTTGATATTAATCTGCAGGTGGTAACGATGACGATACACGCTTGAGCGAAAACTAATAACCTCTTGTAAAGATGTGCTGGCTAATTTTATAATGGCGAAGGATAATTCTAATTCATTCGCGTTATCTACCGGTGACTAAGCGCTCTTATTATGTATACAAAGACATTCGCATCTCCGTTCACGTAGCAACTTACAGGTACTTCGGTTTGTGTCTTCGAAGAAGTGCAGGCGATCTGAAACACTGTTATTTTATTTTTTTTCGCATTTGAGCGTTTTTAATTCTATGGTATATAGGCATACGTGCAAGTAATGGGGCATGGGTCGTCGTAAACGTATGGAGCGATGCCTTTTTACTTCGCCATCGTTTGCATGTTCATCTTTACGCGACTGAAGATATAAGTATACGTTGAATGACGTGACGGGGCTGCGTGTACGTCAATATCCAGCTCAAGGTCACCCGGAGAGGATGACAAGGTTACTTTGAGAACACGGCAAGAGCTAATGGGGCCCTGAGCTATAGGCGCGCCGACCATTAACGATGCCCCCTTTCGAGGCCACCGATAAAAAACCCTAAGTATAGTATTACAATAAAGTTTCTACCTCTGTGTCGCTTTTAGGGGCAAAGCGCCTCAAGACCGAGACCTGTCTGGTGTCCGTTGTCACGGCTCCATTATAGGGGCGACGCACGGCTAGCGTACAGTAATGTGAGACACAACAAAGGTTTAACAATAGACTAATATTAATTACAATGGTGGCAGCACAATTTAAAATACCTACAAACACAAACCCTTCGTACTAGTTGGAGACTTCAACGTATACACGTTGCGCACCTTATGGCCTAGCTTAGCCCACTCGCCATGACACACTTCGTAGAGGTCCGTAGACTTTTCCTTACGGTTGTGGCGCTGCATAACACAAATATAAATAATGTCGCATATCTGCAGGAGACTATGGATGTATGCTAATACAATAGTTTCATTTCAATTTTAAGCACAGAATAGTTTCGGTGACCACCATTATGGCGTGATTTGTAACGATACCGCTGTTTTGGTACATAAATGGTTATGAAATACTTTAATTATTCTGAGATACGAGGCTTGAAATGAAATTGAACAAGATGGCTAAACATTAATAGCCCCCAATTCTTCCTATATGTACGCGACACACTCACATGCGTGAACACGCTTTAGCATCAACAGATTGCTGATAACTTTTGTTAGGTTTGACATGCCACAATTCCTTTCTCAATATTCTATTCCTCTCTTATCATTCATAGATCGCGACAGGCCGTTCTGACCTTGTTCGCAAGTCATGATCTGATCTAAGCCTTGAGGAATCACAGAAAGGAAAATACTAATCGTCCTAGAATCATAACTCCCCCCCCCCTCCCCCCGACCTCACAGCCAATACTTCGAAAATTATGCCCTTTTATCACCGGCCAAAGAGGTCTCTTATTCGGACGGGATAAATGATGTGTTTGGTTGTAAGACCACGAAGGCGGAGACACGTGAAATGAGGAGAAAGTTGGGCTTGGAGAGCTATTGTGTGCTCTGATGACGTCATTGAAGGGGGGCGCTGGCTTGCGTCATCGAACGCGCCCAGAGCGCTAGTTCTTTCCATCCCTCTGCCAATCGAGGATCCAATTATACACATAAAACCGCGTAAGAGCCGCATAGGTGGTTGGGAAGCGAGACTGTCGGGTTTTCCGCCCAGGATATTCCCCCAGCGCTCCCCTATACAGACGCCCCTACTGAGGCACCATCCACGTCCGCACCTCCTCTCTCCCTTCCCCACTCCCTATCTTCCCTCATCCCGGCCAAATGACGGGATCACATCGGCTCATTCACGCCGTGTGGGGAGCCCCGTCTCACGCTGGTCGGTCGTAGCGGGAAGCCCCATATGCCGAGTGAAACGGCCTTGCGGGACCAGCTGGGGCTTGGAGAAGAGAGCAGGCGTTCCAGCGAGCTCGGCCTTTGGCTGGGGAAGTTCTTTGCGCTTTTTGTTGCATCAAACGCGCATAGTAATTGTAAGAGGAGTGATGCCTTGATGCTTTTCGTGCCAGTGAGAGAGAGCGCCCGCGTTTTCAGCTTGACAATCGTCTTAAGCTGCGTTTATCCGCAACTGGCAGTTCCACACAAAGCATCAACGGTGGTGTTGATGTGGATCTTCACTGGAATATACCCTTTGACACAAGACGGAGACACAAAGCAACTTGACCTGCTTATGTGATTAGGTTTTATGACACCTGGGCAGTCTAGGATTTTGGCTATTTAATTATGATCGGTTCGTTTTTCTGCTAAGCATTTCGTAGTGAACCAAAGGAAACTTCTGGCAGATCTATCTATCTATCTATCTATCTATCTATCTATCTATCTATCTATCTATCTATCTATCTATCTATCTATCTATCTATCTATCTATCTATCTATCTATCTATCTATCTATCTATCTATCTATCTATCTATCTATCTATCTATCTATCTATCTATCTATCTATCTATCTATCTATCTATCTATCTATCTATCTATCTATCTGTCTGTCTGTCTGTCTGTCTGTCTGTCTGTCTGTCTGTCTGTCTGTCTGTCTGTCTGTCTGTCTGTCTGTCTGTCTGTCTGTCTGTCTGTCTGTCTGTCTGTCTGTCTGTCTGTCTGTCTCCGACGACGACGACGGCGACGACATTCCGCTCTCATGATCGTTTCGTTGACTTGCTAGACTAAATTTAGTATGGTATAATACCTATAAAAAACGGTTGCCGTTGAAGGATCCACCACCATTATATGATAATAAGGGACGCCGTAGTAGAAGGATCAGCAAATTTTCGACCACTTGGGGCTCCTTAACACGCACCTCAATCTACGGACGCGGGCATCGATGATTCTCCCCTCCATCAAAAACGCGGCCGCCGTTGCCGGGATTCCATCCCGCGACCACAGTAGAGCGCCATAACCAGATGATTACCGTGGCGTGCTTGTTTGCATGGAGTGTCAACAGCGTATGACGAACAAGAGTGTGTATGATGAACTACGGACGAAAATTCCATTGCAGTCGTTTCATTTCCTCGCTCTCAGCCATGTAATGCACCACGTGACGCGCATGTACGACAAGCACGAATGACAAGCATGTCATGACGGTGAATTTCTTGACATACGCGGCAGATCAAAGTTCATAGCTCACGCCGCCGTAGGAATGCATGGGATAGTGACCTGCGAACTTTTAACTCACTCTTCCATTGTATACAGTCACGCTTAATATGACTTGCAACACGGGAGCGCGTGTTATGACGAGGTCAAAGAGAGTACATGGCTTCCAGTAGCTTTTATTTTCTTTTATGAACGCGTTTCTCTCACTTCGGTGTGACAACAAATAAGAAAATAATATTTTGTTAATGAAATGAACACAAGCTGAAGCCATGCGCAACATTTAAACTTGTAAGGCAATGCGCTGCCGTGTTGCAAGTCATATTAAGCGCGCCTGTAGATGTCACCCATATAACGACATGAACGGCATAGCAGCATGATTTGCGTTTTTCGGAATGTGTCCGTAGGCGTAAGATGTTATAACACAACATGGAGTTTCAGTCTTGAAGAAGACAAGGCCGCTTGCGGAAACTGGCTTCATCGACGTCCGTTTGAGAATATTTCATCTCTTCAAAGTTCTATCCTCCCCTGAACTTAGACATGCGGTAATAAATGACGTGCCATGACGATGCATCTCATGTATGGCATGAAATGAGTGGCATAACTAGCAAGACACTATTGCAACATTTCTTTTGCTAGGATATCCCAGCATACACGATGTAACGAAGGTGACGCTGCATTCGCATCACGATGCCGCCTTATTTACAGGCATAACATCAGCTCTGTTTGGTCAACCGTTGGCTATAGTGTGGCGAAAAGGTGTCTGCATGACCAGAGCCTCCTGGATAATTTCCAGCCTGCCCACTGTTGCTGCCACGGACTCTGACGTCACTCCCGTTTGGCCGTCTTGTTTCCCTGCACAGACGTGCGTATACGTTTCCTCACGCTGCTCGAAAAAAAAAAAAAAACATGGATTGCCGAATCTGAAGAAAGTTTTTTGTGACGTGCTTGTTGGCTACTGGAGAAGATCATACTTTTCTGTGTCTATATGAAAAGCGGCGTGGGTATGTGATGCGCATTGTGCACTGGCTCGCATATTGTACGGCTGGACATCGGCATGATGGGACGATGCTGCGCGCCCAATTGTCGTGGCAATAACGGCAACGGACCGAAAGTGAGAGTGTTCTCATCGTGAACTTGCAATGGTTTACAGCACAACACTTTAGAGACACGAACGCAAAGAAGGGCACTGCGCTGACTCTGAAGAGATTTTTATTGAAAAGTGAATTGTGAAACATATATAAAGCAAGTGCAAAGAACCCGTGTCATGCGCAAGGCGCAAGTAAACATTCCGGCAGCGTCTATTTTTATGTGTTACTTAAACCAGCGCCTTTCCAGACGCAAAAGGCAGGATAAAGACTGTTTCACATGCCGCGATTGGGGCGAAAAAAATCTCTCCATTCGCTCCATTCGCTCCGTTCGCAACAGCTGCCAAGTGCGGTTCCAATTCGCACGATCTGCAAATGCTCCGCGACTTTCGCTCTGCGACTGGAGCGGCGAGCTCTTGCCACCGTTTCTTGTGGCAGATATGAATGTATTGTGATGATCTCTGCATTATGATATCATTACGCTTCCATGAACGGTAACGAAGGACCCGCTTGTTTCGTAACTGAACAACACTTTCCAATCTAAAATCATGTTAAAATGCACAGCATCGGTCATTACCAAAACAAACACATCGATGCTATTTCGACGGCTTGGCCGGCCCGGCCCTATTCCGGCGGGTTCCGACCAAAAATCGCTCTCGCCGTTGCGATCAGAGCGAAAACTTCCAACATGTTGGTAGTTCGCCGCAGACCGCTGCGGCAGGAACGAACTGCCCTCTTTTTCACTGCAGGCGAATTCGCAGCCTGAAAATCACTACTTTTTGTGCCATGTGAAACAAAATTAAAGCTGTTACGCATGTAAAACTCGCCGCGAATACTTTTTTTCTAAGATGCAGTAACTTGCGCTAGGTTGGTGCAAACGAGTGACGTCACACTTGCAGTGAGAGGCCTGAAAATATTTTACTATAGGTGGCATTGGCCTGACTGGCTAACTTTTCACTATAAGGTCGGCTAATGTTGGATGTGTGCTCATTAGATTTGTCAGTTCTTGCTTGTGTTGGCAGGCATTGAATGATGTGCGCTTATTTACGCGGCTGATCGCTATAGCCATGGCGTTGGCTAAACGTAGAACTGGATGTCTTCGACTATAGCTGTCACTTAGCGTTGGATTTGCTTTTGGTGGCTGGCACTGGCTAACGGTCGACCGATAAAGGCTAATATACTGACACGGGTTTTGTTGGCTACAGTCGTACAATATGGACTATGAACACTTTTGACAACGTAAACAACTACTACAATAAGTGTGGGAATATTTGGAAATTTCGAACAAGTAAAATTTTATACTCGAAACGAAAAATGCATAGCCGCATACCTCTCTCAATATACGGAACATTTTTTGAATATTTCTTATATTTGTCAACATCATCTGTCAGTCATGCACGCAGTCCAAGCTTTTACAGGACGCTGTATTGATCCCCACATGAAGGCGTTTTTGCCAAAAATTTTATTGTCGTGGAAGCGAAAGTGTCCACAGTCCACTATAATCACCATGTCATTCATGATAATGTTTAAGCGTGAAACATTTTCTGTATTTTATATCTGAGTTTTATATATTAACATTCGTACCAAAGTACCTCCTTGAATACTGAAGTACTGTACTTCATGTTGCAGTCACAAAACGTGTCGAGAGCTCTAGTCATCGATACAAGCTTCCTTCAGTGTACACATGTACGGCATGTTTCGCCCTTCAAGGGACACTATAGAAAAGCAACTTGGTTTAGATTGACAAACTGCATGTTAAAATCTCTGATGTCATCCCTATAGTAGCACGAAGTCTTACCACAACGTTGAAAGAACTTTCTGAATGTTAAGGCAACGTTGTGTAAACATTTAGGGCTATGCGGTACGTTTCACTATTGTAAGTTCATTATTAGGGGAAAAATCAATGTCGAAGTTTCCCTTTAAATACATCGTCAAAGTCTGCACGTGACGTAAAAAGTTTCAAAATGTATTGGCGGTATTTTAGTGGCAGAGACTCGATGAATTTTTTTGAAACTTCGTATGCTAAAACTATGGCTCCCACAGATTATAGAATTTACTTCATTTTTATCGATTGGAAGCTACGTTAGATGCAGTAGACACCTTTGAGGTTTCTTACGTCAGTGTTTGGTGCGGGAATGTGAAAGCGGAGTCGCCACCCGCAAATGTTTTTTTTTTTTCGCGCGTTTCCTCATTTTCTAAGCGTCATGTCGCGACAAGAGTGACATTTTCGGGATTGTGGAATTGTACTTTTTTTCAGTACGTGAAAAATTGGTCTGCTTTTAAGTGTTTATTTATTAGTAAGCGAAATATTCCTTTGCAAAAAATAAGATTCCGAACATTTCTTTGAAATTAAGTGCTGTAGAATTGATTGTCTTACTATTTAAAACGATTCTATATATTTTATAATAGTATTCGATTCGGTGTCATTCTTATTGGATTAGTATTCAATTTCGTTCCAAAATTCACTGTTCATATACTTTCCCCTCTCCATCTGTGATACGTATGAGCGACTACGATTATAATAATAATATCTGGTGGGGTTTAACGGCCCAAAACCACCATACGATTATGAGAGACGCCGTAGTGGAGGGCTCCGGAAATTTCGACCACCTAAATCTAAACACACGGGCCTCAAGCATTTTCGCCTCTATCGAAAATACATCCTCCGCGGCCGGCATTCGATCACGTGACCTGCGGGTCAGCAGCTGGAGTGTCTTAACCACAATAGACCACCGTGGCGGGCGGAACTATTCTGCGGCCAATGATATGTACGTCGGTGAGTTTGAGCGTGCGTCGCTCTGAGAGCAACTGGTGCCGAAGCTCAAACGCAAGTGCCGGTGTCTCGTGGGGCCATAAACTATACTGTTTCCGCAGGCGTCGATATGTAGACTACTCACGCGCATCATAAACAGAGAGATGTACATTCCATTTACTCAATGGCGTCAATGCATCTAATAACGCGCTCTTTGCTATAAGCTTTGTATTTCTTTGATTTCCAAAGAACAGTGCTGCAGAATCTGTGGGAATAATTTTTTATTTCGTTATACGTTTTGTTGCTATATTTTACAGTTACATGGAGTTACAGTTGCGCTTGTTTGAACCTGGTTGACCCCTTTCCTATCAATCTTGCGCCTTACTTTTGTCTGTACATATATAGTTCTCGAATGCTGTCTTTCTTCTCCAATACCGCAGCAAACTGAGTCGTAAAATACTGCGTGATTTGCGCTTATGCTGAAAATCGTGTCACTCTTTTAGTAAAGATACGGTGGATGCATATTCATTACAAAAAAAAAAAGAATCACAGCATATCTACGGACTGAATGATGATGAGATGGGGCGAAGCGTCCGTCAGTTCGTCGGCGCTTTCGTCCGTCCCTGCGTTTGTCTGTGCGTCCGTCCGCCCCTGTGTTCGTCCGCGCGTCCATCCGTCCATCTAGTGAACACTCCAAGTACCGTCATCCCGCATTTTTTCATCATATATTCATCATAGAGAAGCACCGTCATCCAGCGGACATTCTAAAGACTAAACGAGAGGTGTCTACCTACTACTACGACGACTACTACTACATACATCACGGACGCACGACTCAAGGCAAAAGGAGCTTCGCCCCTGAAAAAGGGTTGCATATATGTTCACAAGCGTCACAGTCTGTTCTCGGTGGCCCAAGCGCAGCTTCGTTGTAAACATAAGGCGAAGGAAGAGGAGAGTACCCCCGCAGGTGTGCTATGTTGAGCACCTTTAAGCCACCAACCACGCTCACAGTACAGACAACAGTGTATAAATCTGTATACTTCACTCCGTGAAGTTTCATGCGATGTGAAAGGTGCCTTCTACATCTTCAACCACAATCACTTCAATGTGCCGGCGTGTGCATAAGCAACTCTGTCAGAACCACTTCAAGTACGGAATATCAAATGACTACAAACTGCATACACTGTATACTGAAACAGGCCACAAAACAACTTCTTGTACAACATCCTGTCCTTAATTTTCTTTGCAGACCCAGTTAAGTTATCCCCTTCAACATCATTCATGCACAGAAAGGAGCAAGGGGTGGATGCTTGGTTTGGTTGGGTTGGTAAACCGGGAAATAAAAGGGAGCATGCTGCGCATATTATACTCCTTTCAGCCTGGAATGGAACGAACACTCGCGTTTTCTTTCTTTTTTTCTTCTTTACTTATTCAATACTGCAGACCTTATGCAGGTCCAAGCCGAGTCCAAGCAAAGAAAACAACAAACAAAGCAAACACACAGTTAACACAAGTCGCAACGATAACAATGCGACTGAAGGCTACAAAGAATCATTCCAGTTTGCTACGGTGCGTGGAAAAAAAATTGAATGAATTTGTTTTCATTTAATATGCATGGTGTCAATGGATTAGGATCATGATGGCGAGTTAGTCTAGATGTCCAAGATGAAAGATAGGGTGAAGGGTTAATTGCTAATTTTCAATTCTAAAGCAGGTAAAGAAATTGTAAACGGCAGTTTTACGTCTTAGTGCAAGGCATGAAATGTTGTTAACCTGCATTATGCCAGTGGATCAGACATAAGAAGCAAATTTTGAAAAAAGAAACCTTACTGCTTTTCTAAGTACATTTTCTTCACGGGTGATGTTGGTTTTAGTAAACGATTCCCAAACAACACACGAATATGAAAGTTTTGGACTAATAAGTGTGTTATATAAGCAAGTAATTTTACAGCTGGAGGAAACTGCCCCGGATGACTCGAAGGTCAGACAAAAAAACCATGACATATCCACGGAGTAAAAGATGATGAGTGGGGCGAAGTGTCTGTCTGCCTGTCTGTCTGTCTGTCTGTCTGTCTGTCTGTCTGTCTGTCTGTCTGTCTGTCTGTCTGTCTGTCTGTCTGTCTGTATCCATGTCCACTTGTCTGTCTGTTTGTATCTATGTCTGCTTGTCTGTCTGTCTGACCGTCAAATTGTGTGTCCATGCATCCGACCATCCATTCATCCGCTCGTTCATCCGTCCGCGCGTCTGTGCATCCGTAGCTTCCGTCTATGCTTCCGTCTATGCTACCGTCCACCCGTCCATCTGTCTGTCTGTTTGTCTATCTGTTTGTCAATCTGTCTGTCTGATACTGCTGGTTACGCCTGACAACGAACAAGGTTAGACTAATAGGAGCTTCGACCCTAAAATAAAGCTCTTGAAGCACCGCTGAGTGTATTGCATTACACCGGTGCAATGTATCGCTATTAATGGATGTGCCCGCTCAGAAGGCTCTATCTTCTTGGAGTTGCGCGAGACTGCGCGCCATGCCGCGAGGCGACAAGGGCGCCGCATCCGACTCGCGGAACTGATCTGCCCGTCAGCCGCGCCCGATTATACGCCGCATAGCCGTGGGTGAAGCGAAGGTGTTGCCCGTTTTGTAACGAGGTTCGCGTGCTCATCCGTGGCGAGCAAGTCGGCTGCAAGCAGCAGCAGCATCAGCGCGGTGCGGAACGGGGGCCCCGGCCGAAGGATGCATCAAGCAAGGTTGCGCAGCATCCACGCCTGCAGACATACGCTGCTCGTGGAGGAGTCGCCCCGTGCTCAGGAGCGAACCCCGCCGTGGGTCGGACTCGCTCGTGGTCCCATCCGTCTCCGGTGCCGTCCCAAGGCGAATGCTTCACGATGATGAATCGCCCCAGAATGGAGTTGGTCAGAAGGAGGGGGGGGAGAGAGAACCTCTTCTCGGACGCCTAACTTCTTCGTCCCGTCCCCCCTCTCACCGGATAGTTGTGCCCTGCTTGCTGCAACGTTCCTCTTTTGCCGCTTTTTCGTTAAGCCCTATACCCTCGTGCCTCTACCTGACGCTTCCTGCCTTCCTTCCACGACTTCGGCCTGGTTTGCAAGGAAGCTAGCCTTCTTCTTCTTCGGCAAGTTCTCAACGCAAAACGGCGCGTTGCTCTTCTTCTTTCAGAGGCCTTCTCCATCTCCGTCCTCCTCCGCCTACTCCTACCTGGCGAGTGAACAAGAATGCCGCGTCGGTCTCGAGCTCTTCTTCCGCGGCGGCGGCAGCAGTTTCAACGCACCGATTTAGAACGCGTCGTGACGACGAGCGTTGTTTCGAGCCGCTGACGTTCGAAGATACGCTGCTTTTCCGAAGGCGGTCAAAGACTCGCCGCGGTCACGGGCACGTCATTATGCCGCTCAAGCGCTCCTGGACCGACGGACAGCGCGGGCACGTGGCAGCGCGATGCTTGGCACGGACCATGAAATTGCATAACTTGTTTGGCGCGTACCATGGAAAACAACACGTTGCGCTGCTCAAGTGCTCAGACGGGGAGAGGGTCAGGTGCCTTAGCCAAGTCCCCGGTCGAGGCGGATGTCCAAGTGCCCCGATGTCTTGACTGTTCTCGCGACGTGCGTGCTTTTTGATAATTGTGGCACGTGCCGTTCGGTAGCAGTGCTTTAAAATAATACACAGGTGATATTTATCAAAATCAAGAACACGGTTTAAACGGCCCGTTTACTTATCTGTAGATGCACCTCAAAGAACTCCAGGTAGTCGAAATTTCCTGAGCCCTCCATAGGGCGTCCATCATAATCGTACCGTCGTTCTTGCACGTTAAACTCCAACAATATTTGTTATAACTAGGGTTCAACCATCCTCCGCACACTCAGACAATCCAGTGGTTTTTCAACAAATACAGCGGTTACTTCCTTTTATGGTTGGCATTTGGCAGATATGTACCTTGCGCGGTGACCACGCATCGGTTTCAGCCTGTACTGCCACCTTTCTTAATATTTCGAGCTCACACTTCATCATCTTCACAGCATTAAGCACGGGAGACTAACCGAGGTCTGCTTAAGGCTTAATCTGCCTGAGTTCACTTTGGGTACGCCACAAACGACCAAGCAAGAAAATAGGTGAACCTAGCACTATGCCGCGGCAGGCTTGAAAGAGCGAAGTCTGAGTATACGGCATACTTTGTATTGCATTTCGAGAGTGATTGCAGAGCAAGGGAAGATACGGGACGCAGAGACCAGCTAAGATGAACGTTGCTGAGTACGGGCTCGTCTTCGTTGGTTTTTTTGTCGCGTGTCTACCTTTAAAAATAAGATATTGAAATTGGACGATACCGAAGATTAATCTGGTTGCTTCTAGCTCGCGTCTATGTGTATGAGATTTATCTAAGTGATGCTAGGTTGCTCCAACCTTGATCCTCTGTGCAAAGAGCTCTGAGTTCATCCCCAGACAGTCACATACTTGACAAGGATGTGCAAACTCCAGAGACAGAACCTCACGCTGAAACGAAGCCTTCGCACCTCTCATAAGTCCATTGTGGGGACGCCGTCGCTGGCGTATACTCTTTCCATCGCTTCGGGGTCTTGTAGCGGTGGCCGTTTTCTTTATATCATTCCCTATAGTATTTTCTCTTTATATGTACTCAGAGTTTTCGGCATGCAGCTGTCACTTCACAGTCATTCGTTTCGCCTCCTTCATTTTTATTGGAACTGTGGTGAGTAGTAAAGTTTACCCAATTTCTGTGACACGCACCCGTTCATGATGATGACATATTGTTTCATTTTAGTTTATCATGATGATAGTTTTCTTCGTTTTACAAATTATGGCTCTCTGTAACAGCTTCGCTTTTTATTAAAAAAAGCAACACTCGTGTGAAGTCGCTTAGTACGGGCTCGTCTTCGTTGGTCTTTTTGTCGCGTGTCTACCTTTAAAAATAAGATATTGAAATTGGACGATACCGAAGATTAATCTGGTTGCTTCTAGCTCGCGTCTATGTGTATGAGATTTATCTAAGTGATGCTAGGTTGCTCCAACCTTGATCCTCTGTGCAAAGAGCTCTGAGTTCATCCCCAGACAGTCACATACTTGACAAGGATGTGCAAACTCCAGAGACAGAACCTCGCGCTGAAACGAAGCCTTCTTGCATACTTTATGAAGTACATATTTTGTTCTCGCCTAGGTGATATGGCGAAGAATCAGAAACAATGAAGAACCACCTTAGAGCGATTCCACGCGCCTGAGGTGATTCTTATGCTCGCCTTTACGGCATCTGGCGAAGCTGAAAGGAACAGTGAATGAGTTCGCGTTCCGATGATGCTGTTGGATAGTTATCATCCTTTTTGCGAGTTTGGGGCACAGCTGTGAAACCTCGGTATAACATATTAACAAGGCCGTTAAGCTGATATCTACAAGGTACAGCCGTATTCAATATGGTTCATGACATGACATCAAGAGGACTCAGGACCTCAAAGATCACGCTTCTCTTCAACTCGCGCTTATTTCCTCAATGAAATCATATTTCGTGAATTGCTATAACAAAGTCCATAACATCCACAAATCTAGACTGTTGTCCGAATAAGATTTTAGTGCTAAAGGCAACACTACTGTATTGCAAGAACTCGCAAAGCTACATGGCAATTTGTACCGTTGGAGCCTTCGTACTCCATTAGTATGAAGGCACCGCACTTTAAAACCAATTATGCTTATCAAATGCCATGTAACAATCTCCCTAGACTTCTTTACTCATACAACAAAACAGGCTTGTCATTTACATTACTTAACGTTGTCAGAATTTTAAAAGTTTATGCGCTGCCCTCTCTAGAGTACTTTCTGGAACTTAACATGTGTGATATGTTTTTTTTTCCTTCTTTTCTTGCATACTTTATGAAGTACATATTTTGTTCTCGCTTTGTCTGAGCAATGTAATTCCTTTTGCAAATGTTTATTTTTGTTGTTGCTTCTTTTTTCTCTATTCGTTGTATAACTGTCATACCTTATAGTGTCTTTATGGTGTATCATAAATGTGTAGTACTATGGTGTATTAATAGTGTATTATTATGTGTGTTACCGTATGTAGTCATACAGCATTTAAGGGGTGAGGTCTTTCTCAAGCCGTGTTTGTGCGGATTTTTTCCCCTCATCCACCTCCTTTTACCACTATGTTGTCCATGTGTGTCGATGGAAAACAATAAATCAAATAAATCGATTCTATCACTCCTATAGATGAGAGGATGGCGTTCAGAGGCGAAAATGAGGGCTTGTGAAAGCTGTGGGTAATCTTTAGAGCTCGTCAGGCAGCGCGCTCACCTGTGGCAAGCCTTATTGAGCGCAACGATACGTGGGATAAGGTTTGACAGCCTATTGCACTCACGCTTTTCGATCATCTTCCCTCGGCATAAGCATGAAAGCAACAGAAAAGCACACAGAAATATGAAGCCTTGATACGGTTGATGGTAGTCGAATAGAAATGTCGGTGAATTAAGTTTTGTCAGCGCATACGTAACTGAACGTGTCGTAACTGATCAGTTTTCATTCGATCATGCATCATCGCTGTCACCACCTTCCTTCTCTCTTTGCAGCTATCCCGCACAGAATGCATATACTTCTATAACAAAGAGAAAGACAGACTGAAGGGTATGATGTGAACTCAAGCCTATTAGCACAAGTTCTGGTGAAAACGTTCAAGGGAACAACTGATATAAGAACTAACTAAGAAACATCTGATAACGCTTTTTATGATTTCAAACGCTGGTGGAAAGCAAGGTGTAACGACAGGGGTGGTTCGTCACGTTTGGCCGTGCGTGACTAACGAAACGAACAAGAGATGACGCAGGAGTAGATTTAAGATAACATTTATCACAACAAGGGACTAGATGGACTAGCAGAAAAACAAGCACCGAAGCAACACTTAAACTATAAACTGATAGTGCCAAGAACATGGAATGTCCAGTCCACAACGGGAACTCATGGCCTGTAGAACGGCTTGTGAAACGTCTCGAGGCCGCGGCTGCAGTCCACGTGCAGCGGTGACCCTTGTCGGAAGCGAGCCCAGGCACGCAGGTGAGACACGTCCCGCGTGCGGACTCGGCAAGAGGAAACAAGGCCTCCCTTAGGAATCGCGTTTGACCTACGCTATCTCCTGACGCCGACAAGAGCTCTCGCAAGTGGTGCCCTGTCCTCGGACTCCTGTGACCGTGTTTCCATCTTTCCTATCTCTCCTATCCCCTCGATAAGTCCTCGCTCACTGGCCTAGCGCATCTCTCTTTCTCTATACCTTTACTTCTATCCTTTTAATCGCTCCTCACCCCCATTCCCTGTGAGCTACTTTTGAGGTGTCGCACCGTGATGCAGACAGTTATGGGGCTCACTTTTCTCTTCTTTTCCCTCTCTTAGAATCACTTAGTAGAGCCCGGCCTTCAGCCGTCCCAGGTGGCGGCGGCGATCAGGAGCCGCTCGTCCTTGTCCCGCACGCCGACATAGCAGGAGCCGCGCCCGGTGTCAGTAGCTCCCGACAGGTACCTGTTGCTCCCGGACCTCGATCACCACGAAAAGCCAAGAGCTCCACGGGCCGCGCCCTGGTCCGGCGTGTTCCAGTTGGAGCTACCGTTAGGAGTACCAGGCGGGCACCAGGCCCTCTGCAAGCCCGGCTACAAAACTTCCAGGGACAGCGCCCTGGTCCGGCATTTCCTCGGCTACGTCTTGCTTCACTCTCTGCCCGTCCCACACGCTCCACATCTCTTTCTCTGCTTTCGAGCCGCCATTGCGCGTGCCACCTGCCGCTGGCTCGCCTTCATTTCACCGTCGTCTTAATTCAATTTATGTAGTTCGTGCGAATACCTCGAAATTCCACCAAAAGTTCACACGCACATGCGTTAACCCCACAAATTTCGTCCATTCATTACGCCAGGTATACTTGAACAGCACTTCTCATAACAATAATTTCTAAAGTTTATGGAGTGCACAATATGAGTATTTGTTCGTTGTTCACAGAACTCATGTGCTGAACCTGTGCTGAATAACCGCACTATTGCAAAGGCCATGAACGTGTCTCTGTACTGACTGGACCCCGTTAACATGAAATATAGCCACAGTATACGTGGCGATATTTGACTTTCACCAGGTGAATTCAGTACAAAGTGCTACGCACCACGACTAAACGCATTATTATCGCTCCATGTGGCAATGTGTGAACTATATTTGCATTATAGGAGGTCCTATAATAGGAGGTCCTATATATAGGAGGTCCTTATAGGAGGTCCTATATATTTGCATTATAGGAGGTCCCGATACAGTCACTTGACTATGGGACCTCCTTCTGTATACTAAATTCCTGTCACTTGTACCGAATTTTATTAATAAAATTTCTGATTCTGATGAATGTTCAAAGAGTTAAAATCTTGGTGCTGACTGTGCAATCTTGAACATTCGTCCTGTTCACAAAAGGAATGAGTTCGTTCGGCGATATGATGGTCCTTGGCACATATATACAGCCAGTCCATGGCGCTATGTTGGTGTGTACCACAGGGTGCCTAATACTACACGCTGGTGGCAGCAATGGCATTGAGGCACCTTATAGCGTACAAGGAGAACATTCGCCTCGAGCGCCATTCCCTCACGTCACAAACAATCCAGTTGTTTGCGAAAGCCTTCCCGTCAACCATGAGATGCTCGTGAACGCACGGGTCACGAGTGCCTTGCCATTCAAGCACGGCACAATGCATGCGGCTCTGGCCGTGCGTCGGACCTGATTGCCGGGCCGTTCATTTCCACGGACGCCGCATGCAGACGCGGCGCAACTCACTCCGGCCATCGATCATTTACGCGAGTTTCATGGGCAACCGAGGCGCATGAATATGCCTGGTACAGCTGCTTTTGCAACCATAGTGAACTTCTGCGTACACGCTCTCTATAGCACCAATGAAGCGGGCTCTTAATCTTCATATCTCTACATCCAACAACCTTCTCAAGGCATTGGATGTGATCAACTCATACTAATAGCTGAGGGAAGCCCATCTTTTAAACCAGTACACACGGATAGCCCAAAGGAACTCTGGACAACGGCTGCTTGCACGTGTGCACATAAGACATGAGTACGAACTACAGGAGCGGGTCAAGGTGCCAGAGCTGTGGCGCACAGCCCTTCTGGTCCGACCTCTACGCACAAAAATGGACAGAGATGAACATACCGCGTGATGTGACGCGCGCGCTCTGGCTCTGGAACGACAATTTGGACAGAAGCCAGGTGTGTACTACGTGGACGTTGCTGGCCCCATGGTACACCCTTTCACTGTTTACAAACACAGACCCTTGATGACATTCGATTTAGTCCACCGATGTGTCTTAATGGCATCGGTGGGCAAGAAAGCTTTAGAATAGCCCGCTCATTTTTTTTTGCATTTTCTTCCTTTTATTTGCAAAATATGTTCAAATAAATGCTCTTTTGAGCTACATAAAATGATAAGACGTTCCTTTTATCTGAAAAACTAAAGACAGACTTTCCTTTCTCTTGAAAAAAAACTTGAGAACGTGCGTCAGTTTCTAAGTTAGGAGCTGGTGAATGAGGTGACCGGAAGTTTTCTGGGGTACAACGCTTGCGACCTTGAAACCGCGTGTTCACGAAAGAACGCAGGTGGATGGCCCACCTTTAGGGCGTATTCCGTAACACAGGCTTGAAGAGGTCGCCATTGCCCTTGCTGCCTCTCACAGTAATTCCCGTTACATTATCATGGATTCGAGCTGAACGCATCGTAATTATATTGTTACGGAGATGAAGTAAATGAAGACGAAGGGCAGAAAAAGGTGACAGGTGCGCGAGTGTGCCAATCGGCCATTGTGACTCTTGCATGTTGTTTTCTTCTGTAAATGCATCTTGTGCAGTAGTCACCAATGCCGTAACATATAGCCGGGTACATATCACCGTTAGTCGAGACAATACATCGCAACTGCATAAGAGACACGGAGCCTTGTGTCTCTTATGCAGAAGGTGCCCAGGCTGATAGTCCAAACGTTGCAATAAGCGGTAGGCCAGGTACGCGACACAGCCGTTCACCATGTTTCGACAGGCCCCTCGAGAGTCGGAAATGATGGTTTGCGACCTAGGGTGACCAGCGGCCAATGCAATGGCGACTTCCTCCACGTGGATTATGTTCCGGGCTTGAAACGTGAGCCCGTTAACTGTTTGGCTCTCGTGTACGACAGCAGCCGCGTACCAGCCCCCATGATGTGGGCCGGAGGTGTCCACGTGGAAAACGCTGGGTTTTGATCTATAATAGCGGGCAAGAGCTTCCACCCGCATCAGGCTTCGGAAATTGTGCTCTTCTTTTGTCATATTGTTTACAAGAGGACGCACGTGGAGGGCGCATATCCACTCGAATGGAAGTTGAACACGATCTTCCGTGATGTGAATGTGTTGTATGTGTAGGTGGGCTTATAGGCGGCGCCCCACTATACCGTCTGTGAAAGTCGAGTATAATGGTTTGTGAGGTGGGCCTCTCGAAGCTCCCGAAACGTATTCACCATGCCCAGGCCTAGAGAGCACTGGTTAGAGGTGTTCACGGGGAACTCGAGGGCTCGCTTTACAATTTCTCGAAGGATGACTTCAAGTACATTCTCGTCTTGCTTCCGCAGGTGGAGGTATGGGGTAGAATATAAGATTCTACTGATTACAAATGCATGTGCCAGCCGCAAGGCATCTCTGCACCGTAGCCCCCGCATTTATTAGAGACCCGGTGGATGATGCGACCAACCTGATTGCCCACCTTACGGAGTTTGGCTAATGTGGTCCTCTTCAGGCTCCTCACATTCCTCGAGATATCTGAGATATCTTAGAACACTATACGTCGACAACGATGGCGATACTCCCCGGCTCATTCTCGGCTGAGTGTAAAAGAAGCACATGAGTGGCGCCATCTGCAGAAAGATACATATCCGCACCTGTGTTTAAAACATGCCTTGAACCCCAACCGCACACGCTGGTTCTTTCCCGTGGTGTGGAGGACAGCCAACATTTGCCCACATTACACGGGAATGTGAGTTAAGGCCAGCCGAAATTAATACGCCTCAGATTCTGGCAAAAAATCATGACAGAGAAGATGGGAGACTTTCTCACCAGCGAGGAAAAGGAGGCCCAGGTGGCGCTCCTGTACTAGGCGCCGTGAGCAGCTGAAGCCAGTGGAGCCCTAGACTACAGGAGGCCCCACCCACTTGCTTATAACGAGGAAAACTCAACCTTCTACCCACTCCCTCGGTTCTCTAGAGAAGAGCTCTCTCAGCTGCATAGTTGCTGTTGCTACAGAAAGGTGTGAAAGGTTGGTTGCATGGTGTCTGCTGCTTGTCAAGGATGGAGACCAGTGCCTCTCGAATAGTCGCAAACACTCGACTTTATGTACAGGAATTATGTACAAATTTACAAGTCTCTTCACCCTTGGGACCGTCGTCTATTACTTAGGCATAGCCTTATAGTGCACAGCACTCTTTTCTGCGACCAAGAACCCCCGTGAGGAGCCGGTAGCCAAGTTTTAACCCCTAGGTTGCCCCTCCCCGTTCTCCTCACGGCCAAAAAAAACAATTCAGTCCGTTTATTGAATAGACTCAACTCATCTACTGCCATCCTTCCCTCTCTCTCTCACTTACTCCAGCATTTGAGCCCCCGGTTCGAGAGAGAGACGAAAGTAACGGCCTACAAAAGACATGCCACGAAATGTGTGAATACAGTCGGTGATGGCGCCGGTTGTTGCCCCGATCATGTTACCCGAGTGCAGCTGGTTCGTCAGTGGGCCCATGCCATTACTGCGAGATGGTATACACTGTCCTGCGCGACAGCCGCCTCGCGGACTCTATTCGAGTTGCATGGGTGCCAACACATTGGAGGTTTTCACGCCGCATGCCGGCACACCGCTGGCTGGAGGCCGTTTCGCTGGTCGTTAAAAGGGAAAACATACCGCGGCCCTCCATAGTCTCTGGAAGCCGGGGCTCTATCACCCCACCACGTTTCTCGTACTAGAACGGCCGTCCCTATGCCTAGATTCTCATTTCCCGAAAATTTTCCCCTAAGAAAGCACGCATATTTTGTACTAAGAACACTCACCCCCCTTGCCTGCGACGCCAGACCTTTGATAACTCTCTCTCTAACTGCGCTATAACAAATTGCTCATGAATAATAAACGTTTCTACTACAACTTTGAACTTGATTGCGTTGAAGAAATACGCTCGCATGGCAACAAATCAGGTCGCGGAGATCCACTGGGCGAAATGCCTCACTGTAGGGAGAAAGGAGGGGTAGTGGGCTATCATCGCATCGTCAATCGCATCCGGTATCTGTATTTTTGCTAACGCCAGAAGTGTTCTCAATAAACGTTGTGCCCTCTCATCCATTATAGATACATGCGATGCGAAAATAGTAGCCTTAACTGAAACGTGGCTTTCCGCGCAAACAACAGGCTCAGAAATATTTCGCGAGGCAAACAACTTTATGGTATATCGCTGCGACCACACCGAGCATAGAGGAGGAGGCGTACTACGTACTTGCGGTCTCGAAAGACATACCATCATCACCAATCCAAGTGAACAGTTTACTAGAAATAACCTGGGCTTTACTAACTTTGGGTAACTGTAAGCTGGTTCTAGGTACCTGCTACAGATCACCTTCCTCACCATCCACATTTGTTAACGAACCACATGACTCCATCAACATACTAAGCTCTCGTTTCCCTTCTTTACCTATGTTTTTACTCGGAGATTTTAACTTTCCAAACATAACGTTGAACACAATTCTGATACGTATTTCCCCCTTTTCACAGCAGAGTGAGGATTTTCTGAATACATGCTCTGCTTATTGCTTGAATCAGTTAGTAGCTCAAGCCACCAGAATCATAAGTAATGCAGCAAGCACTCTCGACCTAATACTGGCAACGCATCCTGACCTTGTCTCCGACATTACATACTTACCAGGAATCAGCGACCACGTCTTGCCAAACTTTGTCATCAATATTCACCCTAGTAAATACATTTAACAGCAGAAACGCATACGATACTACCGGAAAGCTAACTTCGAAGCAATAAATAATGAGCTAACTCACTTTTACGAAGATTTTCTTAGAGATTTTGAATCTCGTTCCATTCAATCTAACTGGGACCTGTTCGCATGCACAGTCCATAAATTGACCGAGAAGTACATTCCTAATCACACACTCATTTCCAATCCCCAAGCGCCGTGGTATTCCAGTCATCTAAAACGCCTATCTAGTAAAAAAAAAAAAGCGTTTCTTTCGTTTAGCTAAAAACTCGCCTTCATTTTCGCGCTGGACAACATACAAATCTGTTAAACGCCTACTTAAGAGCTCTAAAAATTGCAAAAACAACTACCTAACTAGAACACCACCAGAAACACCGAAAAATAACCCTAGAAAGTTTTGGCAAATGATTAACCCAACCACTAACAACACTATACCACTAGAAGATTCATTTGGAAATAATATCCTCGATAAAATATGCGCATCAGCTATTAATGATTCATTTTCAAGCCAGTACTCTAAATCCGCCAACATCATACTCCCTTATGCGCACCACTATAATTACATGCCCATGGATCCCGTAATTATTGAGGTACCTGGAATATTGAAACTAATAGATAAGTTACCATTCCACTCCGATCCAGGCTATGATGGCATTAATAGCAAATTTCTTAAAAGCACTAACGTAGTTAGTTCTATGATACTTAGTAAAATAATTGGACAATCATTGAGTACTTGTCAACTTCCAAAAGAATGGAAAATAGGGAAGGTGGTTCCAATATATAAATTTGACACCAGAAACTCACCTCTTAATTACCGACCCATATCACTAACAGGTAATTGTCCCAAATTATTAGAACATGTAATTTTCACGAAACATTAACATTGTATAACCAAGAAAATCTGTTACCTATGCTTATTGCTTCTGTTTTTGTATATTTTGGAAATAACCATTTTTGTACATTCTTCAGAAATGTTGATATTATCTAATTCTTTTATTGTACTGTTTTATTTGTATTTTTCATGTATTTACCCACTACGCTCCTGAGTGCCTTTTTGGCCTTGAGGGTATTATAAATAATAATAATAATAACAATAATAATAATAATAATAATAATAATAATAATAATAATAATAATAATAATATAATAATAATAATAATACTAATAATAACTATAATAATATAAATTTCATTTTTTTGCCTGTAATAAACGTTTTTTTCTTCATTCCATTAATTAAGTAGCCAGCCGTTTCAATCGTAGGCAATAGGATTTGAACATTAAACAATGTTTGCTTGTGCGTGTGCATTTCTCGTAGCTTCATCAGTGAGGTCGTTGCCGGAAATACCGCGATGATTGCCACAACAGTTGTTTGTACGACCCGCGACAAAATGCCGATGAAAGACAATGCAAACCGCCTTTGAATCGCAGAATACTGCCCATCGATTAGCCGGTTGTTGCTTGATTAGCCAGTTGTGCTTGATGACAGCTCGCAGGGCAACAATCTCCGAACCAGTCGATGTGCTCACGTGACAAATTGTGCAGGTGAGGTTGTTTTTCGCGATGGGATGACGGTGGCACAGGTGGAGCTCACCAGGGTGGCGGAGCCATTCGGGTATATGGATTCTGTCAGCATTGAAAGTGTGCAAATAGTCCAGAGCTGATTTGCTTCAAGGCCAAGGTAGAAAGAACTTTCTTGTTATTTATTATTCCTTGCGCACATCGGGTTGTCGTATAGGCCCCACAAAAAGGATAGTGAACGCGCTGAGGGTGGGAAACCCTTTAGGGTAGCAAAGCGCGGTGGGAGCTGACGACATTGGAGAACGACACCTGCGGTCGTTGTTCTTGCAGGAACGCCAGATTGCTTAATACCAACCGTGAAATCTGATGTGCCGAATATGTGCTCTCAGCGCGCCGGTTATGACGTACGTCGTAAGCAGATCACCCTAAGCCAATATAACAGTGCCGGCTCACAAGGATATTCATTTATGGACAGCGCAACTACTTAGGCAGGGGACTATATCATGTATAATTTAGTTCCGGCTAAAAAAATCATTTATGAACAGTACCCCTGCAAAAGCAGGGGTACTGCTGACTTTATCATGTATATAGCCATTGCAAAAAGAAATCAGAGCTATCATGTTGTCACAACAACTGAAATACACCACATACTTAAGCATATCGTTTTTTACAACACTTTTCTTTCGGAATAGCTTATGAGGTTTCTGGCATAATCTGCATTTACTCGTACACTGGCAGCAGTGGATAACACTCATTCGTGTTTTGGCTAAACTAGGGTTAATTTTGGCTAGTACACGGTCATTTGTTGGTCCCACAGTCTAAATTCCAGCAGTGAAAAAAAAGACAAAAATTCACAGTCTTCTGGCACATTTTCCCCGGACGGCTCAAGGCTAAAACCATCCCCATTTTGTTCTCATGGGTCTATTTTATTTATACCCATCTACACCCTACCTAACTTAACTATTTTCTGCACTTGACGTGGTGCTCCACTGGATCCGGAATCGGCCCCCCATTAACCGAGAGACGATTTCTTACGATTACGTCGTCATGTTGTCACGTGGTCGGACGTTGACGAAGGCAGCAGTCAGTGTGTCGAATATTAAGCTCTCTATTTGAACGAAATGAGGGCAGGGAAACTGAAAGTCAAATAAAGCAAGCAATACACTCTGCATACAATGATATCAGCGAACAGAAAATCGACCATCGATGAACAAGCGGTGATGCGCGTCGGCATTCATACATTTGCCATCGAATATTCCAGCGTTATTGCTAGCAGCCATGTAAGTTCCAGGAGAAAGTGTAATGTTCGCCTTGTGCGCACAATCACATCGGAAGCATTTCTAAGATTATCTCGATGGTTCTTCAACATTCGGTGCGGTTTGTGAAAGCGGCACTTACTCGTGTAATGGGCCGATAAGAAAACTCGAGAAAGGAGTGTATGAGTAGGTGATGATGATGTCACAAATTCATGACTTGGCGTCATGATCGCACAACCAGACTATGGCCCGTATTCTAGAACGTCCCTTCTCTCAGCGCTCCACCTTCACTTCAGAAAGCCGATGAATGCGCCATCTCTAGGCAAAAAAAGTCACTGCATATCAATATATTTTCCTGCTATTCTTAACAAGCGCAGCGTGATTTTTGTCCGAGCAGTTGCGCAGTGCGCAGCTCTTTCAAGTGAAGGGTTAAAGTCGAGTCGAGGAGCGTTTGTGAATACGGGGGTATGAGGTAATGCCAGAAGGTCATTGGAAAATGAAAGCTTCAAGAGACGAGGAATTCGTGAATACGCAGGGAGCCTTTGGTGCTAACGTCACCCTTTGTTTCGGAATTTTCCGATGACGTAATGTGACTCTTGGAACGCTGGTGAACACACATTCATTTGAGGACCACGTGATTTTTGGCTGTAATCAGTTTTCTTCCCCGTCATTCACGCTGACGCCAAAAAGTCTTCTCAAAATCTCGCAAAGTCTCTTGAATAAAGAAATATCCAACCTTTCGCCTTAAAATGTCATACTTGACGATTTCCCCAGCGGAGCTTAGAGTCTTTCAAATCTAGAGGGCTCTCACGAAACTCCTTCGAGTCGTTCTTCCGTTTCTTTTTTTCGGAAAAACGGCGAGTACACTTCCTAAAGGAAGTTTCTTCTTTCCGGGGAAACGGTGAGTATACTGTCTAAAGGAACTCTCCGCAGTCCTTTAGGAAGCGGGGACCCGTAAAGCGAGTATAACGTGACACCACTTCTTGCCAGAAGATGAAACACAAAGTGTGGCACCTAGGAAATGACATACGTTCCGCCAGTGGCGGAATCCACTTATACAAAAATGTTACACCTTTGCTTCCGCACACCTGTGCTTGCGCTGCAAACCCTTTCAATATCCACTCATTATACATAATGCATTTTTGGATTGGAATGAATCAGCGTGAGAAACGTTGCCTCGCGATTGTCACAACTACAATGTTAAAGGGGTGGATGCTTACAGTTCAAGGTGAAATTTACAGCGACCGGCATCACGCGCCTGGAAGAGTCTGCGCGTTCTTCCGGTTGGCCTTCTGCCAGGAGCTGCGGAACATGCAAGCAGGGCATGCAGGGCAGCCCGTGGTCGTGCCTTGGGGTCCAGGCGGACCGAGGTGGCAGGAAGAAGGGCTGAAAGAAAGCAGGGGGGTTGGGGGGGCGACAATTGGACGTTCCCGCGGGCCTGTTTTCCGCAGGCCTAGCCGCTGATCGATGGCCGGCCCGACGGCCGCACGTCAGAGGGCACCGGACGGCAACACCCCCTTCCACTTCAATGCCCCCTTTCCCACCGGGCTTTCGTGGCCGTCTTCACTCGGCTGGTGCGCTGCAAAACGCGGGCATGATTCCCGGAACATCCGCTGCACTGGTAGAAAAGGGAGTCCGTGAATAAGATAGAGCAGCGTATAGGCGGCGAGATACTTTTTTTTTCCCTTCCGAAAACAAGCACACCGAAGTAGAAATAGTCACTGGAGATCATGCTCCTGTGCCCGTCTGTGACATTCTGACGAGTGAGGGACGCCAATGCTGCTTTGGGTTCTCGGCTGAATCACACTTCGCAGTGCTTCGCGTCACTGTTTACACTTTGGCGGTGCGAGCTGTTTGGCGGTGCGAGAATGCGTGGAGCACTTAAGTAGATAAGACGAGCAAGAGATCAACGAGTGAGGAACCTAGAAAGCCACCAGAATGGGTAATGTTTTAGATTTTATGCCTCATGGGTTGTGGCATCTAGATAGGCTTCCATTTATTCTAGCATGCGCACTGTATACTAAACACAGAGGAAGAAAAATACTCGCTATTATTACATGTGTCATATTACGAAGAGGGCCGAATATATGTTATAGCGGTGCGGCTGTGTCTTTCAATTATTTTCAAATTTAAGTGACTGTGCCTCTTCCGGCTTTCATTGTTGTCGTGACATTCTCTTGATAGCGTGTTAAATTTCTTAGAAGTGTTTCATTTTTTAAGACACCGTTGATTTTAGGCAACCTACTGAAATGTTTCATGTTGCGCAGCTATGGCAACATAAAAAAAACTGTTCTCATTTCATGAAGAGTTGCAAAAGCAGCCCCGTCCCTTCAGCTTCTATGAGATATTCAGCATGCGATTAGTTATCTAAAGTTTATATCCTTCGGGACAAGTTTTAATAATCGAAATGCTTTCGCCAGTATGTGCCTATTCATAAGCAGCATCCAGACGGGAATCATACGTTGAATCAAATTACTCACTCTGCATTATATTGCATTTGCTCTTTGCATCGCACTTTGCATTGCACTTTGCATCATATATTTTCAACGCAGCGGCTTCGTCTGGTAGGAATAAATTTCGCGTGAACACGTGGCCCAGCAGCCCAACGGGGTCACAGAGGTTGACACTACATACACGTGTTCACGGTGCGTATCTTCCCCGCCAGTTTATGATTTATTCGAATTTAAAGTGACACTAAACGCCCGGGTCGACGAGAAAGCTCCATTCGCTCACACTCGGGTTTGTATACAAAAAGGGGCCCATGTGCACGTGACCTTCAAGTCGGGGACGGGGTGCCTGGGACATAACAGATGATCTCGAACCGAGCGTACGCTCATACAATCCGTATGCGTACTTGGCAATGTGTTCATGCACACATTTGGGGCTTTTGATCTCGGGTTGTGCATGCATGCCACGGTCTCTTATGCACACTGCAGTTCTGTCATATATGGCTTGCACACAAAATAAGGCTCGGGTAGCTGTTTGCGAAAACATGAGGGGAAGGAAGTAACTAGACATTTATCCAAGGCAACCGCATACAATTTGTAGAAAAAAAGAAGGTGTATGCTTACTCATTTCAGAGAGTCATGTATGTGACTCCTTTTAAAGATACACATTAACTCTCCCTGGGTTCCAGGACTCTCTGATGAGAGCGTGACGACTCCTAGAGAGAGTTGACGTGTCTCTTTAAAGAATATGCGTACCGCCCCGCCGTGTTGGTCTAGTGGCTGAGGTACTCGGTTACTGTACCCGCAGGTCGCGGGATCGAATCCCGGCTGCGGCGGCTGCATTTCCGATGAAGGCGGAAACTGTTGTAGGCCCGTGTGTTCAGATTTCGGGCGCAAGTTAAAGAACCCTAGGTGGTCAAAATCACCGTAGCCCTCCTTTTACGGCGTCTCTCATATACATATGGTGGTTTTGGGACGTTAAACCCCACATATCAATCAATCAATAAAAAATGTGGGTACCAAGTCAGGACTTCAAGAAGAAAATAGAGCCAATGTGCTCTTTTCGTTGTAGAGTCTGTGATCAAAGGATCTTTCTTACCATTTTTTATAAACTATTTTGCGTAAAATTTTATATAAACGAATATATGTATATTAGAAGAACGAAATAATATTCGCAACTATAAACTAAATAAGCCAAGGATGCAGTTCTGCAAAGATGAAGAAAGAAATGCATGATAACACAGGAACAACAACAACAACAACAACAACACAACAACAACAACAACAACAACAGCCACATACATTAGACAGCCGACATCACCAACTAAATGGGCATTGCTAAAAGGATATGCTCTTTTGAAGAAAAAAAATTGACCCTGTCAGGTGGCTTTAATCGCTAATAATGAACATTATTGGTTAATTATCAATTCAAAAAGGAGCTATATAAGGAATGTTTCTGTTCGGGCAAAGATGTTTCATATCGTCTCAGTATTGTAGAACGCTTCAGTTGAAAGCTTCTATGAAGACGTGGAATCGGCAATGAGTTAGGTAAAAACACAGTATACTATAGTGATGGGCGACTTTAATGCAAAGGTAGGGAAGAGGCAGGCTGGAGACCAGGCAGTAGGAGATTATGGCATCGGCACTCGAAACGCCAGAGCAGAGCTACTAGTAGAATTCGCAGAAAGTAATAATTTGCAGATTTTGAATACTTTCTACCGAAAACGAGAAAACCGCAAGTGGACATGGAGGAGCCCTAATGGCGAAAATAAGAACGAAATAGACTTTATAATGACTGCACACCCAGGAATCGTGCAGGATGTGGAAGTGGTTGGCAAGGTGCGATGCAGTGACCATAGAATGGTACGGTCTCGAATTCGCCTAGACTTGAAGAAGGAACGACAGAAACTGATACGCAAGAAGCCAATCAATGAGCTATCACTGAGAGGGAAAGTACAGGAATTCAGAGTGTCGCTGCAGAACAGGTACTCGGCTCTTAGTGAGGAAACCAACCTTAGCGTAGATACAATGAATGATAATCTAACGAGTATCATTACGGAGTGTGCAGCGGAAGTTGGAGGCAGGGTAGTTAGGCAGGACACTGGCAAGCTTTCCCAGGAAACGAAGAACCTAATTAAGAAGCGTCAAAGCATGAAAGTCTCAAGTACAACAGACAAAATAGAACTGGCAGAGCTTTCGAAGTTGATTAATAGGCGTCAAGTATGCGATGTAAGAAGGTATAACATGGAGAGAATTGAACACGCTCTGAAAAACGGAGGAAGCGTCAAAGCAGTGAAGAGGAAACTTGGGATAGGCAAAAGTCGGATGTATGCACTAAGGGACAAAGAGGGCAAAATAACTACCAATATGGATAGGATAGTTAAAATAGCGGAGGAGTTTTACAGAGATCTGTACAGTAGCCGATACAACCACGACCTTAATACTATAAGAACTAGCTGTAACCCAGATGACACCCCACCAGTAATGATAGAAGAAGTCAGAAAAGCTTTGGAGAGCATGCAAAGAGGCAAAGCTGCTGGTGAGGATCAGGTAACATCAGATCTGCTGAAAGATGGAGGACAGATTGTGTTAGAAAAACTAGCCACCCTGTTTACGAGGTGTCTCCTGACGGGAACGGTACCAGAGTCTTGGAAGGTCGCTAAGATCATCTTAATACATAAGAAAGGAGATGACAAGGACTTGAAGAATTACAGGCCGATCAGCTTGCTCTCTGTAGTATACAAGCTATTTACAAAGGTAATTGCTAACAGAGTAAAGAAAACATTAGAATTCAATCAACTAAAGGAACAAGTAGGATTTCGAACAGGCTACTCAACAATTGACCACATTCATACTATCCATCAGGTAATAGAGAAATGCTCAGAGTATAACCAACCACTATACATAGCATTCATAGATTACGAGAAGGCGTTTGATTCAGTAGAAATAGCAGCCGTCATGCAGACACTGCGGAATCAGGGCGTAGATGAAGTATATATAAACATTCTGGAAGAAATCTACAGGGGATCAACTGCTACCATAGTGCTTCATAAAGAAAGCAACAGAATACCAATCAAGAAGGGTGTAAGGCAGGGGGACACAATCTCCCCAATGCTATTTAGCGGGTGCTTACAGGAGGTTTTCGGAAGCCTAGAATGGGAACAGTTAGGGATAAGAGTTAATGGAGAATACCTTAGTAACCTGCGCTTCGCCGATTACATTGCATTGCTGAGTAACTCAGGGGTCGAATTGCAACTCATGATTACGGAGTTACACAAGGAGAGCAGAAAGGTGGGTCTTAAAATTAATCTGCAGAAAACGAAAGTAATGTACAACAACCTCGGAAAGGAGCAGCGCTTCGAGATAGGTAATAGTGCATTTGAAGTTGTAAAAGACCATGTCTACTTAGGGCAGGTAATAACCGCAGAGCCTAACCACGAGATTGAAGTAACTAGAAGAATAAGAATGGGGTGGAGTATATATATGTATACATTCGGCAAGCACTCTAAAATTATGACAGGTAGATTGCCACTATCCCTCAAGAGGAAGGTATATAACATCTGTATCTTGCCGGTACTTAGCTACGGAGCAGAAACCTGGAGACTTACAAAGAGGGTTCAGCTTAAATTGAGGACGACGCAGCGAGCAATGGAAAGAAAAATGATAGGTGTAACCTTAAGAGACAAGAAGATAGCAGAGTGGATTAGGGGACAAACGGGGGTTAAGGATATCATAGTTGAAATAAAGAAGAGGAAATGGACATGGGCCGGGCATGTAGCGCGTAGACAGGATAACCGCTGGTCATTAAGGGTAACTAACTGGATTCCCAGAGAAGGGAAGCGGGTTAGGGGGAGACAGAAGGTTAGGTGGGCAGACCAGATTAAGAAGTTTGCGGGTATAAATTGGCAGCAGCAAGCACAGGACCGGGTTAACTGGCGGAACATGGGAGACGCCTTTCTCCGGCAGTGGACGTAGTCAGGCTGATGATGATGAGGATGATGATGATGATTGTAGAAAATTATTTTCGGTAAAAATATTGAGCCTAAGTAATAATAAAACGGGAGACAGTTTTGCGGGCAGCGAATATCGTCACGCATTTATGATGTCTACACGCGTTTCGCTATATTAGAAAGAAAGGTGGTGATATCCAACCCACCGATTATATATTGCTTCAATGATGGGGTGTAACTGCATCTCCGAAAACAACATAAATGACGAGCATTAACGCTATATTGAACTGCACGTCCTGAGCGCACAGCAACAATTTTAACGCAGAAAGTAAATGATTGGCAGCATCGTATATTTCTTTTATTTATTTACTTGTCATGTATTACATCGCGTATTAGAGTAACTGCAACGTTCATACCCCGTTTCACAGATCAGGTGCAATGCTGTGGGAGGTATGCAAGAAGTTCGGTCAGCAAAATGTATAAATGCGTGCGTCTCATGGTCGGCTTGTGTCGTTGTAAAATCTCGCGCGAGCAGAGCACACAAGCCTGCCCGCTATATATACGTGCCGACATTGAAATACCGAGTAACTTAACGCTACGTGATCCAGCTGCTTACTAACGCAAGTATGGTGGCGTTTGTTTATTTGCAAGGCGCAAAATGGTTTTGATTACTTCTCACTGTAAAAATCAAATAAAAAAAGCGTTCAGGTTGGTAAGAACATTTAATTTTTTTTTATAAATACCAACGCATCTGCTGCAAGAAGTAGCTGATGTTTAGAACGAATATATTATTTTATATATTTCGATACGGTGAGTGGTTGTGGTGCTCGAATGCTGGCCTAAAGTCGCGGGATCGAATCCCGGCCTCGGTGGCTACATTTCAATGGAGGCGAAATGCGATAAAAGCATACGTGGGCTTAGATGCACGCCAAAGAACACCGGCTGGTCAAAACTTCCGAAGCCCTCCATTGTGGCATTCCTCATTAATGATATCGTAGTTTTTGAACGTAAGTTTATAACAATTATCGTTCAGAGTCAGGCTTCGTTCTCGAAAACTATTATGATTTCATATTTCTCGCCAAGAACCTAACCGCTATATTATAACGCTAGAGCACTCCGCCTGCGTCAGAGCCAGCGCAAAGCCACATGCGTGCCCGGCACGTTGTACCGGTGCTTGATCGCAATGTAATCGAGGCGGCCGACAACACGCCTTGCAGAGTCAGCACCATAAGCGTAGCTTTCGCTCTTACCCGTCCTGCTACCAAGATATTTGATTACGCGATAAGCCCAGATCGCCACCGCAACGCCATGGTGTGTCTGGAGCGTGCGAGACGCGCCGCGATAGATCCTGCCAGAGCTGACGGAAGGGGCCGTGCATTCATGCGAAACGCAGCCTGCAATGCCAGTGCGCCACGCGCAGTCTATAACCTGAGTTCTTGAAGTGTGTACTACGCCTTGTATACCCGGGAGACGTGTTTGTGTTCTCGTGAAATGTATGTAGGTCCAGTGAATAACGAGCAAATGTTACGTGGGTGCCTGTCGTTTGCGATTACCCAGGAAAGACTACTCAGAGGGAAGGACAAGGAAGTACGCCCATTGGGAAGTCGGTATGCTGAAGCGTCTATGAACAGCCGCCGTTGAAGAAGCTGCTCAACATTCGTAAGTGTTACACGACTTGTTTGTCATACACTCTTCTAGTGATAAACGTAATTTGTGAATGTCACGCTGCAACAAGCTGGCCATGTGTATGTATATTACCAAGGAGGTATATCTATAAGAGCATAAAAAAGTGGGCGTGTCATGAAAACGCTAGCTTCGCTACACGAACGGTATATAAATGGACACAGCGTACACTTTTATCTCTACATATGTATGTATCTCTCCAGAATACGGTGTTTGCATGGGCCTTGAAAATGAACCAAACTAGGTTGGATGGCGGGATTGTAGTGCCCGATGTATAGCGCATCCAAGACGGAATAGAAGAAGAACAAAACTTTATTTGTGCAAAATACTTCGTTGCCGCTAAAACAGGGCAACGCCGCGTGGTAGGGCCCCTATTCCAAGGCAGTCCTTCTGACTAGCCTCAGCTGATGGCAGGGCTGGACAGCATTCCCTCCCGCCTTTCTCTGCTGTTATCCCATTGCTGCGCTTCGGTGAGTGCCGTGCATTCCCACGTGATGTGATACAGCGTCGGTGTGCTTCCACATTGCTCTGCCCCGTCCTAGATGCGCTACACATAGGATGCCGGAGAATGAGTTTCGTAATATATAGCAATCTTTGAGTGAACTTAGAGAAGTAATTTGTGGTTCCAAATTGGTGTCGCGAACGAGAACTGTGATAGTTTGCCGATTGAAACGTTTTAGGATCTTGCTCATCCTGATGACCAGGATGGGTGAATGCAGCCCTGTTTATACGCAGGTTTGTCACAAACCTATTAGTAAGTATCTGTTTCCTAGGAGTTATGCTTCGAATAGCATGCACATTATCCTATCATCAGCACAAAACATGGCCGTCTTTAATGCAATAGCGGTGCCGTAAATGGCCGGCGCACGTCACGGTGATAACTAGCCACGACGGTCAAAGGCTGATGGGAAGTTAGAATGAGCTTATACCGAACAAGAAATCCCGAGATGATGTCGAAAACTGTGATATGCGGGATTGAGAACCCGGTATAGTGTAACGCAAGACAAAGTTGATAACTTACGCATGATGTCATGAACACAGATTTTAGGAATATCGCTGCTCCAACATGGCGACTTGGAAGACGTCAACGCATGGTTATCTCGTGGCTGTTGACCCTATTTATTTACTTACTTATTTATTTTCACCTATTTATATTACTCTCAATGCCATTTGCGGCGTTACAGAGAGGGGTGGTGTTACAAGTCGGAAATAGCAGTCTTGAATGATTTATGATCAGGGTGATAAAGTGATAATTACGCCGCGAGAACGTTACTGGCTTTTGCTCGTGAATAACGAATTACTCTGCTTGCGCTGTACCCATAACATTAACGTGACGTCACGAACCTCACCTTACGTTTGTGCTCCAATATGTTAGTTTCATTGACGTCAGTGCAATTCATCTATTACTTATTTGTACAGCGTGGTAGTTAAGAAACACAGGTTTGTAAACGTTCAGCGCATAAACTGCTTTCTTAAACGATTGTTAGCCCCCTAAATGTTGCTAATAAAGATGCCGCAATCGTAGTTCGGGTAAATTACGTGCAGTTCACGTTTGAAGGAGCACTAAGTGGATATAGGCACTGCTCAGTACGAAAGAACGAACATATACACTACGTTCAGCGCTACGTAGCCCGTCCTGTTCTTACCTTCTTTTTTTTTGGTACTGCGCAGTGTCTACATATACTGTGCATCCTTGAACACGAACGAACACCCACTAGCTCTTACGCCTTGGAGTACAGACCGAGCGTCATTGCCTCTGCAACGGCAATCTGTGTCAAGGCCAGTGAGCGAGCCCACCTGACGTCATCACCTCAATGACGTCATCTAGCCCGGCAGCGCTGGTCTGTCTTACGCAACGCACGGCGAGCTCCCTCAACCCACGGGCCCGACTGCAGCCCGACGATGCAATCGACGCCATATAGTCTGGTGAGTATTACGCGACGCATGGGGATACCACTCGCACATGGGTGCAACCCAGCACAGCGGCTCCGGATTGGATCATCATGACACCACCCAGCGGCGGGTCCCGATTTGAGGAAGGTGACGCCACCAGCGGCGGTTCTGATTGGACGTTTTTAACGTAAGGGATCACCCGGGGCCTATAAAGAAGCAAGCGGCGCGATGCCAAGCAGCCGATCAATGCGTCAGAGAGAAGACATCTCAGCTCTTCAAGTCCGTAAGCTGTCGGCCTCAGTGCCGAATATGTAACGTCTCTATTTTTATGCTGTACGCAAACATTGCCTTAACTCACCGTCGTCTTGTCCACTATATAGTCTATCAGCTCTGCGCGGAAGCAGCCATGAGCTGAGAAACGCACCACAGAACAACTTTGGCGGCCCGAGCTCGGCGCACTACGCGAAAGGGTCGGTGGCAGAGCGAGTCGTAACATAGCACACCTTGTCATCGTCATCATCATCGTCGTCATCGTCATCATCATCATCATCAGCCTGTCTACGTCCACTGCAGGACAAAGGCATCTCCCACGTTCCGCCAGTTAACTCGGTCATGTGCTTGCTGCTGCCAATTTATACCTGCAAATTTCTTAATCTCATCTGCCCACCTAACCTTCTGTCTCCCCCTAACCCGCTTGCCCTCTCTGGGAATTCAGTTAGTCACCCTTAATGACCATCGGTTATTCTGTCTACGCGCTACATGTCCGGCCCATGTTCATCTCCTCTTCTCCATTTCAACTATATGATATCCTTAACCCCCTTTTGTTGCACCGCCACAGTGGTCTAGTGGTTAAGGTACTCGGCTGCTGACCCGCAGGTCGCGGGATCGAATACCGGCTGTGGCGGCTGCATTTCCGATGGAGGCGGAAATGTTGTAGGCCCATGTACTCAGATTTGGGTGCACGTTAAAGAACCCCAGGTGGTCTAAATTTCCGGAGCCCTCCACTACGGCGTCTCTCATAATCATATGGTGGTTTTGGGACGTTAAATCCCACAAATCAATCAACCCCCGTTTGTTCCTTATTCCACTCTGCTCTCTTCTTGTCTCTTAAGGTTACAGCTACCATTTTTTCTTTACATTGCTCGCTGCGTCGTCCTCAATTTAAGCTGAACCCTCTTTGTAAGTCTCAAGGTTTCTGCTCCGTAGCTAAGTACCGGCAAGGTACAACTGTTATATACCATCCTCTTGAGGGATAGTGGCAATATACCTGTCATAATTTGAGAGTGCTTGCCAAATGTGCTTCACCCCATTCTTATTCTTCTGGTTACTCCAATCTCGTGGTTTGGCTCCATGGTTATTACCTGCCCTAAGTAGACATAGTCTTTCACAACTCGAAGTGGACTATTACCTATCTCGAAGCGCTGCTTTCTTTCGAGGTTGTTGTACATTACTTTCGTTTTCTGCAGATTAATTTTAGGACCCACTTTTCTGCTCTCCTTGTCTAACTCCGTAATCATGAACTCCATATATAAGATGGTGAACTCCGTAAGCACACCTTGTAGCTGTGCTCAATTGATGCAATACTGGGAATGCGCCGACTCGCTATTACCACACGCACAGTGAGCTTCCTAAACGTGTGATGTGATTGACAAAACGGCACAAATCAAGGGAGTGGTAATTAAATCAAACGCGGTATAAAGTAACCTTTCATCCCGTTCTCACGTCTGAAGAGAACGACTCCTATGTGACGCTGCGAATTTTGTAAGTGCAATGCAATTCCCCCTCCACCTTCCCAATTCACCCTGTCAAATCTAAGATGAGTCGACGATGAAAAGGATTCCTGTGAAAGGTACCATCTTAAACCGCTCAAGGGCTGCATCAATGACCCACTAGTGCTGACAGCTGTCCGACCAGAGATTTTGCTCGTAATGTCCAGATTCGATGCACCGAATTGAATGCCCAGTGAGCAAGGAAGACGGATTGCTTTATAATCGACCGTTTATACGAATCCCATGCCCACCCCCACTTGCACTTACCTTCTCTTTCCTTTTCATTCTTTCTCTTTTTTCTTCCATTCTAGTTCCGCCAAGCGTATACATTTTGCTGGACTGCAATCAGTGGATCAGTAGTTTTGTGTTTGTTTGCGCGCGTTCCCGAGAAATAGGTATGTAGCTCCGCAAAAAAGAAAAAAGTGAACCAATATCGTTTTTGTGCATTGACACTTCTGGCGCAATGAGACATTATGTTGATCGTTACTACAGAACGAAAATTTTGGAATACGGGTGCCAGAACGATTTACCGTACAATTCATTTCTTTGTGCCCTTGTCGAGAGTAACAGTTTACCATCTACTAGCTTTGCGGGTTCTTCTTTTGTTTTTAAAACAGCGGACCTCGCGGGCCACGATCGCCGCACGCTATTTCGGATTTTATGTGGGCGGGCCGCGAACGCGACCGGCGCCTCGCGTTACGACGCATGCGCAGTGGCAGCGACCGCACCGCAAGGGCTCACGGTGCGCTATTCTAAAGCTTCCTATTAACGGTTCTTACTTGCGTGTTATTACTCGACCCGCGATCAACGACGCATGTTTGCGTCAGCACACTCACTGACGTGACTGTTGCTTCCATCACACTTCGTCAACGGAGTCAAGTGGAGTCAACCGAAGCAAGCACTGCATCAGAGAACACCTACCACGGAAACTGTACCTTTGGGCTGTTGTATCAAAATAAGGTAGTGGCGGCGTACTGAACTTCAATACC
This sequence comes from Rhipicephalus microplus, assembly GCF_013339725.1. Lineage (NCBI taxonomy): Eukaryota > Metazoa > Arthropoda > Arachnida > Ixodida > Ixodidae > Rhipicephalus > Rhipicephalus microplus. The sequence continues at coordinate 103,359,186 of NC_051170.1, forward strand.
ATGACGCGAGATGGCGCTGCTACTCCTAATATCAGGGGAATGCATATAGATGAAGGTGCTCAGGTTAATGCACATAGATGAAGGCGGCTCCAGAAGTCTGGGTAGTGATCACAAACGTATTAAGCCAAGTTTTGGAAGAGCAGTGAAAGTGGGAAGGAGACAAGATGAGCAACTACAGGAAAATTTTTATCCAGAAAGGCAAATTGAAATAGCCACTAAACAAATTGAGAAAGTAATCACGGAGGATAATAAGACAGTGTGGACATACACGAATCTAATTAGACTCTTTGAGCTAGAGCTTGCTAAGACGCGTGACAAGTCACCCCGGAAAAGAAGACACAAACCCAAAAGTTGGTAAGGTGAGGAAGTGAAGAGAGCCATAGCAAAACGTCAGGAAGCCTCTAGGGAACACAGACATGCTAAGCAGCGGGGTGAACCGACAGATGATGTTGAAAGAAAATGGGAAACCTTTCTAAGCTGTAGAAGAGATGCATTCCTTCTTATCAATGAAAAGATTAGAAGAAAGGGAGCTCAGTGGCTGGCAGAAGTGCATAAAAAAGATAGAAAGGCAGCTGCGAAATTTTGGAACCATCCAAACTCCCTAAAAAATGAGACGAGCCTAGAGCAGAGTTTTATAACTACAGCCCAAGGTGCTAGGCTAGAAGGGGACGAAGCCATTGAATATATAAAAACAAGGGTGACAGAAAAATTTCAACAAAGAAGTACTTTATGCACCACAATAGACAAGGACGATTCAAGTGGTGCAATGGCTCCATTTTCACAACGAGAGTGGGAAATGGCTGAGAAAAGGGTTCCTAGTAGTACATCAACAGGCCCAGATGGCATTCCAATTATGCTGATAAAGACATTAGGTCCGAAGTCTAAGCAGGCTTTGAGAGAGGCAGTGAGCAAAATAATAATCGATGGTGAAGTTTCCAATGGACGGAAACTTAGCAGGATGAGCATGATCTATAAAGGAAAGGGGGACAAAGCTGACATAAACAACTACCGTCCTATAACAGTGACATCAGTGGTCTACAGGCTGGCGATGCAGATTATAAAGGAAAGACTGCAGGCACGGATAGAGGATGAGGGGGTGCTGGGGGAACTGCAGAATGGGTTTCGGAAACACAGGAGGTTGGAAGACAATCTGTTCTCACTGACGCAGTGCATCGAAATAGCAGAAAAAGAACACAAGCCCTTGTGGCTAGTATTTTTGGATATCAAGGAAGCGTACTATAGCGTGGTTTAAGAGGAATTGGGGGGAATACTGGACGCACTAGGCGTGGAACATGTAGTCACTAATCTTTTAAAGGGTATCTATAAAGGTAACAAGGTAGTTATAAAGTAGGAAAAACAGGTATACAAGCCTGCAGAGGAAAAACGGGGGCTTAGGCAGGGGTGTCCCCTGTCAGCCTTATTATTCATGATGTACCTACAAGGATTAGAGGCCAAATTAGAGGGAAGTGGACTGGGCTCCAACCTCTCTTTAGTCGAACAAGGAAAACTCATTGATCAGGAACTACCAGCATTAACGTACGCAGATGATATAGTGCTAATGGCCAACAACAAGGAAGATTTGCAGAGATTGATGGACATCAGCGGTAATGAGGGAGATAGGTTGGATTTTAAATTCAGTAAGGAAAAATCAGCAGTCATTATTTTCAATGACAACGAAGGTAGTGAGCTTAGAATACACGAGGTCACGCTAGAGATAACAGATAAATACAAATATCTGGGCGTTTGGATAAGCAATGGGACCGAGTACCTGAGGGAACACGAAATATACGTGACGACTAAAAGTAACAGGAATGCAGCAGTGATGAAAAATAGGGCTCTGTGGAATTACAATAGGTATGATGTTGTGAGAGGAATATAGAAATGGGTCTTGGTTCCTGAGCTGACGTTCGGCAATGCGGTCTTGTGCATGAGATCAGAAGTTCAAGCAAGATTAGAAATTAAGCAACGTGGAATAGGTAGGCTTGCTTTAGGAGCTCACGGGAATACACCAAATCAGGGAGTACAAGGTGATTTGGGATGGACATCCTTTTAGGGCAGGGAAGCTATAGCAGCAAGATAAAATTTGAGAAGCGATTGAGAGAAATGAAGGAGGAGCGTTGGGCTAGGAAGGTTTTCAGCTACTTGTACATGAAGAATGTCGATACGAAATGGAGGAAGAGAACCAGGAAAGGCTGGTAAATACTTGGAAAACAGCAGGTGGCCAAACCAAAAAGAACTATCGGTTAAGAAGAAAGTGAAGGAAACGGAGACTGACATGTGGAGAATGGGCATGATTAAGAAGTCCGCACTAGAGATCTATCGAACTTTTAAGCAGGAAATTGCCAAGGAAAGGATCTATGATAATACTCGGGGTAGTTCTCTACTGTTTGAGGCCAGGACGGGAGTACTGCGAACCAAGACATATCGGGCCAAATACGAAGGGGTACACACAGTATGCAGTGCGTGTGGAGAGGAAGAAGAAACTGCCGAACACTTGATAATGTTCTGTAAAGGGCTTCACCCTATAGTTCAGGATGATGGCGCAGAGTTTCTCAAAGCACTGGGGTTTAGGGACTGGGAGGGCAGAATGGACTTTAAGCGGGTAGACCTAACTATAAGGAGGTTATTTGATTGGTGGCTAAAGTCAAGGCACGAGTGAAAATTAAACTCTTCAATGCAAAGTACGAATCCTCAAACGCACTTTTTAAAGGGAAAAAAATGCATATAGTTTTTGGTTCATTAAGTATTACGGCTTGGTGGCGCTAGCCACCGCCCGATCTAAAGGGTACAGCCATGCCCATCCATCCTCATTAGACAGGTGCTTTTTTTTCCGTTGCGGGTTTGGTGGTATACTGCTCGTTCGCGCTTCCGCGCTGCTCGCTCACTGTAGTAATTTTTTTTTTCGTTGTTGAATCGCAGTTCGCGTGTCTAATTAGTGCCAGGTGACTGTCACGGGGCTGTTTAGCACGACGCTTTCGTGTAGGTTCGTGTGGGTACAAACCGACCACAGAGTCGTCATCGGCAAAAAAAATACGAGACCATTTGTGTATAAAGAAGCAAAAAAAAAACAGCACTCGATATATTTGTATACAAAAATGAACGAGAAAGTGATAATAAAGCCAGAGAACAAAAAAGAGCTAAAGTTAACAAGGCTCGGGAGCTGACGGATAAATTCAAGCGTTCAGAAGAACTGACAAGTGACGGTTATCGTTCTGTTGAGGAACCAGCATAAAGAGAAGCTTAATGTGGTGAAACGCCGTCGGGGTCACGGGGGTCTCGGTGTAGCTCGGAGGACAGGCAGCGTCGATGGACCCAAAGGGAGCGCCCTGTCGGCGTTCTTCCTCCGACGCTTGGGCGAGGAACCAAAGACGGACGGGACGTGCCCGGCCAACGCCAGACGGTGGTTGACGCTCCAGAACACGTCCAAGAGGGAGCCTGCAGCGGCATTGCCACAAGAACACAGCCGCCACTCCCGTACCCTGGTAGCCTGCTTGCCTCCGCCACGTCTCAGCCACGTCTCCCGCGTTCCTTCTTCGGCTACTTTACCAAACAGCGTGGGAACCTCTCCTTGGTCACGTTTTCGGACGTCACCTCAGGCACTGCATCTGCACGTCGTCTTCCTCGCTGAATACAACAAACAAGCTCAAGTCCACCAATTCAGTCGTCATCGACGTCTTTCTCGCGCTGATGCACTCATGCGCTTTTCAAACGACAAACTGGTTGCACTCGCGCACTTTTCACCGTGACTAAGCTGGCCTCGACTGGCAAAAACAACGTCAATCAAGTAACCATTACACCGCTTAGTGTGACTGCCCCAGTCGATACAACCGATGTATGCAGTCAGGTCCGAACAAAACAAGTCACTCATACATGTCCAAAGATTTCAACTCATGTGTAAAGACTCTTCAAAGCTAACGAATGTGTGCACGTAACCCAGATCACTGAGTGATCGCCGCTCTCATTGTGTTGTGGCGTTTGAGTTTTATAGCGTGGCTTCAGGACAATGGTCTAATCCTGAAGTCAGCTATGCAGTGCTTGCCAAGTAGTGTTGATCTTTAAATGAAGGGAATGCATGACGTGCAGTCGGGAACAAAACTTGCATATTGCTGACAGATAGCTCGCGCGTTGAGAGCTATGTAGCTTTGCTAAATTTGTTACGTAAACAATCACGGTTGCGCGGATGCGTGCAGTTCTGAATATTTCTCGCTCTGCAATGCTACATTGAGTACTTCACAATTGTGCAATGTCGCGTCATGTCAATGGGGTAGGCACGAATTTTTAATTCTCGGCCGTGAGCCCGTATTAGAGGTATTATGTGTTTAAGTGATAGGCATAAAATATTTCAAGCTTGTTACGTTTATTATAAGAGTTAAGCTACACAGTTACAACAGCTAGAATTTCTCGTCGAAAGTAATGATCGGTCTGCTGAGTATGCCGCGAACAAGTATGCTAAAGGAACAGTCACGGTTATGAGTTGAGTGCTTACAGACTGAAAAAGCACAATTCTAAGAAAATAAGCTTTAGGCAGGAATTCTGCATTTTTGTTGCGTATACACCTTTGTTGGTGCTCATGCAGTACACAAAACAACGGCTTAGCACCGAGCACAATCTTTTTCTTTTTTTTCGTAGACATATTGATAGAATTCAACTCTCTCTTGCAAGCAAATACTTGTGAAAACAACTGGGGGCGCATGATGTGAATCTGTGCAAATGCTGGGTCATTAAAGGTCACATATACACTCTTCTTGTTGTGTTCACTTTTTCAGTATATTTCTGTTTGGAAGCTGAAGTTGTTTTCTCCCCGCTACCTTTAGAAGTTTCACCTTGAAATACGTACTATCTTGAAGTGTGGTTGTGGATAAGTCAAAGTCATGTACGTTTTAACTACCTCAGCGATTTCCTAGATTTTTTCCATGACAGTAGTGCACAGAATTTCACTTCGCAGAGGTCGACGCTATAGCTATGACAAGTGAATTTAAACAGAAGATGTGCTCAAATAAATCTGAAACGTTTCTATGCCATACAAAAAAAGAACACTACCACATCCAATGAACATGATCTTGCTAATCACGACCACATCAGCATGCTTGGTGAAGCTGTTCTGCAAATGCTAATCGTCTTTACAATTCATTATTTGAAGGAGCCCATTGAACATGTGTGCAAGGCTAATGCAATAGAGTGCAGCCTTGTGAGCTCTGGCGAATCTTCTTTTGTGTGAACTTCTATGAGGTAAACAGATTTAATTAAGACAAAATTGTTCTAAGAGTAGTTTGTAAATTATGACACAAGGCACAACTAATTGCCGGAAAGCCCGTATAGGCCCTTCACTATGGGTGTGTTCATTTTTAATGCAATTGATAATTTCTCACAATTAACATGCCTACTATGATATTATTAAAGGGGCCCTGCGACACTTTTTGAGCTTGGTCGGAAAACGCTGCCGATCGGTACGGTAGAGGCTCCCGACAACACGCGGGCCAAATATTATAGCGCATCACGCGGCCTGTAATTCACAAATAATTATCCACATCAGCTCAAAATTGCTTTCTCTTCTCTCGACAAATGACAGAATATGCCCAAAAATCCCACGTAGCAAGCCCATCTATCAGCCATTGGCTGATTTGAACAAGGCGCGCTCACTCGTTGCAGAGATTGCTGCGAGAGGCCGCTACTTGTCCACGCGTGCGCGCACGATCACACTGAAAAAGCCGCGCATTCGAAGAAAAAAAAGTACTGAAGGCACGTGACCTTTTTCCGTGGCCCTGCCATCTCTGCCTGCTCAGCTTCAAGCGCTTTCACCGGCACGAGAGAAGAGAATGCAATTGCAGCATGTAACAAACCTTTGTAACTCCACTTGTACTGGACGGATTCTTAAAATTTTTGCGGCGTTAAATTCGAGGGGCAGTGAGCTCTTCCAGTGAGTTCATTCCATGATTTTTTGAAAAAAAGTTTTTCAAGGCTCTTTTAAGAGTCATACAGTAGTGCGCGAATTTACATTGATTCTGGCTGCCATGTGTTAAAGCAAATGATGTTGGAGCTTCATTGGAGACGAGAGTGCTTGTCAAAACATTTGCTCTGACACCTCGTGTTCACAGATTTTTCATATCTTCAAGCTTCCATATTTCAAGGGTTCGTTTGATTCACCTGCATCAATGGGAACTGGTTCATGGCTGTGCACAAAAAGTTCAAAAATTGTGGAGCACGAGTTTCGCAGGTTAAGCACACTGCGATATCACAAGCGAATGAAAAGGTTCCAAACGGTGGAAGCATTATTTTTGTATACCTTATTTAATTAAGCGCAAACATGTTGGCAAACAAAACACACTTGAAGGTAGCGGCGGGTACGGCACCTACGTCTAAATGCTGTGTAGTCTGCTCAGCTGTGCATGCAGCTGCACCAAACTGGCGTCGTCAGAGTATCAGGTGCAGAAAAATCATGAACTAGCTTTAGGGCTGTACGTCTCCTGCACTTTTTGCGACAAGTGGCGTGGTTCAGTGGTCGCCATTGCTTCACCACTGAGGGAGAAGAGAGAAAAAAAATATCAGAACTAAGCCCAGTTTGCTACCCTACACGGGGGAGAGGGGGAATGGGTGAAAAAGGGAGAGAGGAGGAGATACACATTGCACATTACACACACGCCGCACACACAGTTGAGGTTTCCCAGGCAGTCCCACACTGATGTTGCCCTCAAGAATTGTCGAAGGGCTCGTGTGGCTTTCTGGGCTGAAGTACTTGAAGGTCACGCTCCCAAGATCTTCTCCAGAAGAAAGGGTCGATCATCCAGCCTGCTGAATGAATGACAAGGTGCAGCACCCCGTAAAATGAATCATGGGGTGCAGGCGCATTAAAGGAACCCTTAAGCACACGAGCGTTTTTGCATTTCATCCCTATCGAAATTTCATCCCCATCGAAATGTGGTCACTGTAGAATGGATCAAACCTGTGTCGTTGAGCTCAGCAGTGCCACATAATATAACTAATGCACAAAAGTAGTGTTTCAATTTCAACGTTATTGAAGTATAGATTCCATAACATGGTCCAATGCTTGTGGTCATTAAGAAGCATCCCTCCACAAGATGCGTCGTGAACAAAATTCACTAATACAGGATTGCAAGTGTGATGTTCGAGGTGACCTGTGGTAGCGGACGTTCAGATGTTCCAACGTGCTAGCAGAGTGGACATTCGAGGTATACATGCTGTCGCTGCATGGCAGTCTGGAAAAAGAAATTACATCACCAGATATTGACAAGCAAAATCAATGCCTATGAACTTTTGCAAAGTAAACAAACCAACTCATTTACCTCGCAAACGGCAGTATGGAAGGTGAGTGTGGTGTGGCGCGTTGGCACGCAGACATGGACGGAGAGCGTGGCGTAGGCTAATCAAACAGCTTCTTCGCATCTAAAACATCCTGACTGGCAGGGTAAGGGCCAGCAGCGTACGAGTTCGGCCGCGGCGTTTGCCGTGTAGATTTTTAGCCTCGTTCCCGGATGCTTTGGATGCACACGTTGACCTTTGCTGTGTCGAACTTGGGTGTGCAATGGGCGCAGTAGCATAGAAGGGTACAAACTACAAGAAGCTGAAGTTCGGGTACTGGCAGACGCAGATGATATAGCTGTGTTTTGTAATGATTATGATAGTATCGCTGAAACCATAAAAATCGTGAACCTTTATTGTAATGCAAGTGGTAGTTTGGTGAACTGGAGCAAGTGCGTGGGTTACTGGCACGGCGAATGGCCTGTGACTCCACAATTTGTGCCGGGTATTTCATGAACTACTACTTGGGTACGATACCTAGGTGTGCCATTAGAATATTATTGTGACATTGAACCATACTGGCGGCGTCAGGCTGTGGAACTACGAGAAAAAGCTGAACAACTCAAAGGTTTCCAGCTATCAATTTTGGCCAAAGCAACCTTTTGTAATATATTTTCCGTCAGTAAGCTCTGGTATGTCCTTCAAGTATTGCATTGTTCATGTGTGAATGTATAGAAGCTTCATTGAATATTTGGGCTTGTGGGGTTCTTCTTGGAAGCGAACGAGTAGAACTAACTTATTCAGGTGGGTTTGCTCTGGTGGACTTGCTCTGTGTCATTTGCACCTTCGTCAGTAAGTTAATCGGTTGATGTTTTCCGAAATAATCGAGACCCATTCATACGTACTGTTATACAGCTCAGGCTTGGAAGACGGTTGCCAGAATTTGTGGTAGCATCTTGTCACATGAAAGCAAGTATTAGAGGTTACCTAAATGTTGTTGATTCAGGTCTCTTTCTAGATACACGGTTTTCATTGGAATACCTCAGTACAGTTTCGCGTAAAAAGCTATATGAAAATCTAGTAGAAGCAGTTATTCCTATTCTCCTATATAGAACTATACCGTGTAGGCCCAGGCAAGAATGTCCTAAGCCGTGTAAAAAAATGAAGGTAATGGAGGTATCACCTGGAGTGATATCCTTTTTCTCTAAATCGCACCGTGGGACCTTGCCAGTGAAAACATGAATGCAAGAAAAAGGCTTATTCGTTCCTTGTGGTGTTGATTGCCTTCTCTGCGAAAAGCTGGAAACAATCGAACATGTTTTCCTGGACTGCTGGGATGCAGTATTTTTCTATGATGTTCTCCAAAGGACTTTGAAAAAGGATCATGCCTCTTGGTGCCTACGGCATAAGATTTCTACCAGTATCAAATGAAGAAGGAATACCTTTTGACCTAGTTATGTTACTGTGCCTGCACGGTATATGGCAATCTAGAATGGCGGTTCACCATGCTGATGTAAATGAATGTTTGGTTCGGCAATACTTCTTTCAATCTGTCTGTTCATTCGTGGAATCACAAAATGTTCAACAAGAGGTGCCCGAACGGCTTCATCAAGTAGAAAGCCTTCTAGAAATGCAGGGATTTTAAAAAGTCTGTTAACATTGACGCTTTTTACCTCATTATTTTTGTTCATGTTTGTGCTTTGTTTGATGTACATTTGTTTCTGAATCTTGTACGTACACAGGCAATAAAGAAAGGAAAAAAAAAACCGATGTGCTAGCTTATGCAGATGACATTGCCTTCTTTTGCGCTGATAAACCCAGCGTTCAAGAAGCAATCAACACTACTTTACGTTTCTGTGAAGTCGCTGGCGCCAGCATAAATTTTGATTAAAGTAGTGGATTCTGGCTAGGCATGTGGGCTACAACTCCTTCGGTCTTCGCAAATGTTCATTGGAATGCGACTCCTATGAAATACCTTGGTGTGCCTCTCGATAACTATCGTAACAGCGGCCCACACTGGACCGCTGCGATAATTACGATCCGCCGAAAGGTGGCAACATGGCACGGACGGGAGCTTTCCATTTTTGCCAGAGCGAAAGCGTGCAATATATTCCTTGTATCGAAGCTTATTTATATTCTGCAGGTGTTGCATTGCTCTCGGGTACACATTCAAGCCTTTCATAGGATAATTGCCTGCTTTATTTGGAGCTCTTCCTGGGAACCCATGACAAGAGACAATCTTTTTCTTCCACTCAAAAAGGGTGGCCTCGGCCTTGTGCATTTGTTCGTGCGACAGTTGGTGTCGCGATTTTTCTACCTCAAGGATGTGTGCCACCCATTTCTATTAGCGGTTCTTCGTAACCGTCTATGTTACCACCTTCCTTTTATTCATGTCACAACAAGCGTTGCTAAGGAATTGCCGTTGCGGGTATTCCTAAAAGAAATTGTTGATACTGTCAGTTTTTTGAAAGCCAGGTTTACCTTAGAGTATTTGTATACTATTGACAGAACAAATTTAACCGCTGCACTTGTGAATAATCTTTTCCCCGAACCTGTTTATCGAAAGCCATATTCGCTTCTGTCTGGTCATGATGTATTATTTCGTGTACGTAGAATGTGTATATCTCCTTCAGCGAAAACATTTTTCTTTAAACTGCACACTTCCACGCTGCCAGTGGAAACGTGGCTGAATGAAAAATCAATATACGTACCCTGGACAGTGAATTGTAGACTCTGTAACCAACCTGAGACTATAGAGCATTGTTTTATTCATTGTCGGGATGCCTTTTACTTTTGGGACATTCTAAAAAGAACGTTGAGAAAAGAACTTCCAATCACAGCCCATAATATTAGGTTCCTTCCGTTCAAAAAGAGTCTGACTGATAGTACTCCTTACGACCTGTTTATGTTGTTAGGACTTTATTCATTATAGAAAAGTCGCATGATCGATAGACACGCCAAGCCACCACGGTCGACGAGATCTTTCTTCCGAGAAGCAGCTGCTCAAGTGCGCAGTGTTGTCGAGACTTTTGACCCCGTTCCGGAGTGGCTTCCCGTTCTTGACGCTTGTGTGTGTTTGCCTGACTCCTGATGAAGTATGTTCTGTGTACTTTACTGGTGATAATGTCATTCATTAAAGAAAAAAAAACTGATATGGCTCAGTGGTAGAATGCTGGGCTGGCACCCAGCGGACTCGTGTTCGAGCCCCACTGTGTCATTGGTGCTCTTTTTTTTTTTTAGGGGCGAAGCTCCTTAAAGCGGCACCCGTTCGTCCCTCATAGTAATCGCAGTCGTAGCATAGAGAAATATACTACATAAAGAGTGGACACTGAGGCCTTTTCGCGGCCCAGCAAGAAAGGGTCTGACGAACCGCTAGATGGCGCACCCATGCTCACTTTTACTCCTTTGTTAAGGCATGTAATAGCCTCCTCAGGACGACAATGAATACAGATGCATGGACGGACGCAGGTATGGCTGCACGGACGGATGGACGGATGGACGCATGGACGAACGCAGGGACGGACGCACAGATGGACGTGCGGACGCACGAACAGACGCACGCACGGACGGGCGGATTGACGCATAGACGGTCCCCAGACGGACGCATGAACGGACGCAAGCAAGAACGAATGGACAGACGAATGCTTCGCCCCACTCTCCATCATTCACTCCGTGGATATGCTGCCATTTTTTTTTTTTCAATTTCGCGTGGTGTGGGTACGGACACCGGCGGCAGCGGCGGCGGCGGTGGACAACTGCCCATGAACCGAGTTGTGATCTCATAACAGCTTTCGCTGTAAAACCGCTTCTGTAGCGGGGGCAGCAGATGCAACGAGGGCGTCCCACTCCTACAACCGCTTCGCTGTCATCGAAGAAACCACGTACCGCGGCGTGTCGGATGAGTTTCCAGCGTTCGCCGTTTAAACCGCGCACCGGGATAGTCCATTGCTGCGTTTTGAGCTTTGCCGCCGCCGGCTGAAAGGAGGCGATTCGCACATTTGGTCATATCGGACCGCAGCGCGCGGCATCCGCCGTTCACAGCAGCACCAGCATGGTGTCGGCGAGCGTCTTGCTGTTGTGTGTGTTTACGTGCAAGTGCGGATGCGTCTCTGTCTGAATGGAGGAGCGGCGTTGTGAGTTGCTCGCGTTGGAGAGTTGCTCGCGTGGACGCAACAAAGAGCCGCATCCCCCGTTCCGGTTGTTGCTAAAATGGGCCTTTGACTTCGGGCCCAGCGCAGTCAATGGGGCGTGCACGATTGCAAACGCCACGGCGGCCCGCGTGGACTTCTGTGCATGCTTTGAGCGCGGCAGCCGGCTGGCGGCGGCGCGATACAGAGCGCGCTGTAGAAAAAGCGGGGGGACAGGCATGGGTGGCCTTCGGGGTGCTGCTGTCTCGTGGGAAACAACAATGACCCATACCTCGAGTTGTATTGGGTGCCACTGTACTCTCCTTCCCCCCCCCTTTCCCTTTGCCTCCCACGGGTTCGTACGAAGCGCTAGAATCCGCGGGCCCGCCGAAAGGTAATCCTTTTTTCATCAAGGAATCTCCGGTCTGTGCCCCGCCGCTGCCAACTCCGTCTGGCCGACCTCGTCCATATCTGACGTTCCGTGTATCCTGCCGTACACAATGCACGCCATCCGATATTGAACGTCCTGTAGTGGTTGGCTAGTGCTTGCAGTATCTGTTATAGGCAAGCTTGGCATCAGTGTTTCGGTTTTGCCCTACTAGCACCTTTCGTCCAGTGTCACTTTTTTTTTTTCCACAGTGGTGACAGCAAATGCTGTCATGAAAATCAACACGGCCTGTTTCTAACTGTCGCTGCGTATTTTTCTTTTTTTCACGCAATACGTAGGCTTACAGATATAATCAGGGACTGCTAAGGGTCTGCAAGCTATCCACTTTTTATTTGTGGAGAAAAGGATTTCTCTCTTTCTGGGCAGTTGCACGAGAGTATACTCAAAAGCCGACATCACAGCCTCGGCAGTGCATTTTTTGGGGAGTCTCGTGCACTCACAACAGCCCAGAGAGGACTATGTCGGCGCACAGGGAGCCCTGAGTGAAAAGTTCTATAGGCGTTTAGACAACGACCTGTACGCCCATCCTCGTATTGGCATTATCCTGTGTAAAATCTGAATTAGTTTATTTCAGCGATAACTTTAGTTATTGATTGCTATTTATTTTTGTAACAAGTGAGAAAGTGCCTGCGTATTTTATGGCGACGTGCATCATCATATGTGTTTGTCGTGGCTCGTCAAGCCTTATTCTCCTATGTCATCTTATTTATGATTTTCCTTTCGTGCCCCAACAACTTACTTCCTTGTTCGCATACAACATCAAATTACATCTCGCTATGTTATTACCGACCTATGTATACCGACGATGTAAACCAATCGACGCGGCACTTGCAGCGTCGATTGGTTTCATGTGCATGGACAAACTCACCCCACGGGGCTTACGTCCCTGCACATGCGGTACAGGGCTTGCGGATGTCCACCCCTTCCCTGCCTGGCTATTGGGCTCAGTGGACGCGGAGAACGCACACTTGCCCAGCGGGTGTGATTGTCAGCCTGTTAATGCGGCTATTCAGCGTTGCCCACGTCCGGACTGTCTCATGTCTGCTGTAGGGTGACACGTATACCCTCGTTCAATCTTTTCAGCCTCTTCTCAACGTTATCACTATCCCTAAAAGCACCCGCAGGGATTTACGTTTGGGTACTAAGTTGTACTAATACTTTGCGTACTAATACTTTGCGTTGCCAGTGTCATATAAAAAGAAATGGGACCGTTAGGCAATTAAACCATGGAAGTCACAGGGTTTTGTTTAGTAAAGAAGCGAGCTTGTGGAACAATTCCCATACTTTCGCAAAATGATACGTGAAATTCGAGCAATAAATATTGCGCCACTTGGATTCTTGGCTCTTTCCTATGTCCTCTATGTCGTTCTTGAATCTGACACTGATAGTATAGGTGTAAAACACAGGTGGCAAGGGATATGGCAAGCGTAGGTTGAAATAAAAGCATATTGGTAGTTATTTCTTGTTCTTAACCGTATTGTAACAGTTATGACTTAAATTATGACGCTAATATGTGCTACATCTGCATCTTGTTGTAATAATAATTGCCTCGAGCCCACAAAATTTAGTGAAGCCCATGTTTATTTACCAATTGCACGAAATACAGTATTGAAGGCCTCCCTGACAAGAAAGATATAGAAGTGTATATGTTGACGACGTAATAGGGGCACCAAAAGTGAAGAAGAGCGAAGATATTAGTAGCGTACTGTAAATGCAGTCTGTAATATACACCAGATATTCCCCGCAGATATATAAGGACTACAGCACCGCACATATATGTGTGCTACACTCCGCACACAAGTTAGAACATTTCTTATGCTTTCGACAAAGCAGGACACTTCGATTTGCATAATTATAAAGTCCACTCTCGACAGTTGCAACTTTGTTCCTCGGACGTCTCGAAGCACGTTCACAATATTATAGAGACTACCCTCGACACGGCTCTACTCTCCAACTTCTGGCTCCCCGTGCATACACAATGTGCATATTTCAAGCCATATTAAGGAACATGCTTTTATTACGCGTACGGTTGCGCACATGCACATGTTATCGGCATACATTTATCGCGCAATCAACGTCCGTACCTGTCCTCTATAGAGTGGCAAAAAAAGATGCTGTCTTCTACACAAAGGAACGTATGGAAGCCACCAAGCGATGCCTAAAATAGCCTCTCGCGTGTATCTATACATGTGTTCAATGTATACATATTCACATGGGCTCAAACTGCGTAAGCGTTGCGATTGTGCAGTGAGGCCGTGTACGCTATAATAGAACTGTGTGCGTGCGTACATGTACTTACACGCGTAACTCTTGCTGTAAAGAAACCGTTGTAAAGTACCCCATCTTCATCCCCGACGGGCAAGATCGAACGGGCTGCCGCCTCCGTTGTCGTTTCGACTAATCTTTCTTCGATTCGTCAATTGGCAACGAGAGTATGATGAACGAGGCTGGACAAAGGCCAAACCGAGCTGATGGCACCTCTCTTTCTCTCTTCCTCTTTTCATCCTCCTCTTCCTCACCACTATACATCCTCGCTATGGTACTCTTTTTCACGCCTCCGCTGTGTCTGCGTGTGTGTGCGTGTGTGCTTGCATTGCATACCATTCCGCGTTGTACGAGTGTGGGATGTGCCCGTTTGGCGCTGACGTGTGTACGTACAAAGTGCACCTGAACAGAGACGAGAGACGCGCAAAATGCGCGCGCCATCTATTTACGAGGATGGATTGTCACTGTATCAAGAGCGCGATCTTTATAGAGGATCGCCGGCTCGACTTATATGCTATAGAAGTGGCAGTACGGAGCCTGCTTTGTGTGTGTCTGTGTGTGTTTGTGTGTGTGCGCAGCGCTGGCGGCCACCATGCACGCGTGGCTACTTGGCACCTGATTTTAGTACGTGTTTGTTGCTTGTACGGCTGCTGTTTATACTGACCATAGTGTAGGGGCCAGTGTTGTAATAGTGCATACTCATTAGTGTACGACTAGTGTATAGGAGTGTTGTATAGTATGCGAGTTTGTCCACCGTTGAAGGAGGCCGTGTTTTGAGCCCCGAAGTATGGTGTGGCGCCTTATATACTCTCACTGCGTGATCGTCCTTGCTTTTTTTTTCCCCGCAGCGCGCGAGTGATGCGCGCTGTGCCTTCGAAGCGAAACTCAAACTACATGGATGCGCGTGTCCTCGCGCGCGTTCGCACACAATTGGAATTAGCTGCTGTGCCGGCTGCATGGGCGTCCTCCATTTATTCTGTGCCGCGCTCACCGCTCTTTTGTGTTCGTAGTGTATGTTTCTTCGCGAGAGCATGCACTGAAATTTGGCTTAGCTTCGTGTGAGAACGCTGGGTGTCGTGAATAATGATACCTTGTGAGAGGGGGCAACCATTTGGAAAGGTAATCGGTGCATACTGTTGAATCCTCGGGGCTGATATACGGAATAGCATATTTTCATGTTATAACTGTGTACGTAAATGATCATTCGGGATGATTCGGATTGATCGCGTACACCGACACTCCATTTAGCATATAATGTTACAACTTTGAAGGCGTATTGAGTTTGTGGCCGTGTAATTAGGGAAGTACACGGAACTATACGATCAACCTGATGCCCACGTTCACGGGGCTGTTGGTGCCTATAGCCCGCTGCGCTACAGACGACATTACACATAAGACGCAGGGGTGCTACCACTACAGGGGCTGTTAAACGGATGTTTACTTATTTTTATATATTGGGCAATAGGGTAATATCGGGTAATTATAATAGATAATATATGGTAATAAAATCGTCGAAGGCACCAAACCTATACCGTTTTCATGCGTACACGTATGTCACAGCCAGCCGGTCTAAGAACTGGCTAACCTCCCTGTCCTTCCGCGTAAACTTTCCTCCTCCTCCTCCTTCTCCTTCTCCGTGTTCATTTAGCTGGTAATCATGCAAAACGGCAAGGCGTCAGCCCATGATGGCAGCACCAATGCCTATCCGCAGAATTGTTTCTTGACTGTTCGATGAGCAATTAACATAGACTCAGACAGTGGCCCTGTTTCCCACTCATGCTTATACATTCATATTGTGTAGAACAGTGCGAAAAGAACAACAAAAAGAGGCGAAGTTTGCATTAGGTCAAGTAAGGCTAAACAGCGAAACTGCACGATTGGAAAGTATCTATTCTGGTGGTTTCTATAGCTTGCTGCTTTAGGCTTTACCTCTGTGATACCAGTGTCACACAGGTCCCGTTAATTAGGGAGACGATCGCCGGGCTAATTCCAAGGGCCGAAGTATCGGCCCCCCGAACCGCACCACGAAAACGTGGACAATTTAGAAGTGGTCCTTTTTGGCGCGCCAGCGGACGCCGGCTGTGGCCCCAAAGAACAAGTCAGAGCCGAGAGTTGATAAACAAACAAAATTATATTCTCAATAATGGCAGATAGAAAACAATACGCAAGAATGCACACTCCACAATAGTTGCATACAATATGTCACCAAACAACGTACTACACAGTACAATCAGCCACACTCGAAACAACAGACACAGACAACAATACGCACTACAATGCAGTGGCATGCATTTAACAACCAAGACACTTGAAGACTAAAGAGATAGAAAACCTATTCAGTCCAAAGTCCTTGGAACAAAAGTATGAATGATACTCTTCCGAGAATCACTCACTCGAAGTCCAGCGTTGTTGTCGTTCCGCTGCCCCCTGAAGTTTCTCTTCCAGGAAACCTCGCGTCTTCAATTGGCCACTCTTGAAGCTTCAACTTCTTCGCCGGAAACGCGTCGGCTTCACACACGCAGCTGTTGCCACACGTCTTCGCTCGATAGCGGTAAACACACGCTCTTGCCTGTAGCTCGAGCCTTCACCCCTCAGGTGGAAATCCTGTTCTCCTGCTTTGTCGCTACGGACAAAACCTTCGCCGACTACACGGCGGAATCCCTACGCGCTCTGGCGCTAACTTCCGTCTTCTCCTGCTTTGTCTCTACGGACAAAACCTTCGCCGACTACACGGCGGTATACCCTACGTGCTCTGGCGCTAACTTCCGTCTTCTCCTTCGAAGTTTCTCTTCCAGGAAACCTCACTTCTCCTGCCTTGTCCCTACGGACAAAAACTTCGCCGACTACACGGCGGGATACCCTACGCGCTCTGGCGCTAACTTCCGTCTTCTCCTGATCTCTCATCTCCGCTGCTCGGTTAAATACCTTCCACACGACATTCCAGAAAGTTCCCGTCATTTCGTCGGCGCGATACGCAGCGAAGGCTGGGGAGAGGCGCGAGACTGTACGAGGGCCGTCCCCGACCGATGACTCAACCCGGCAGAACACGCCCCTTTCCTTCTAGAACTTTCCAGTGCTTGCCCGGCCGCCGCTGTGGGGTGAGGAGGTTCATCGGCGAAGCCACGCTTCCGAGGGGAGAGCGTCGCGTGCCCGGGGAGCCTTTAGATGTTTGTTCTTTTTTTCCGTTGACCTCGCGGCGTCACTCCGGCGCGTTATCGCAAGAATTTGGCAGCGCGCCCATTTTGAGCGCTCGTTCTGTGACAACCAGGTTGTTTCCATATTGATTCTTAGAGCTTGCAGAGACGTTCGAGTTTAAACCACAGAAAGTGTGCTGCTTATGTGCTGCTTCGGGTTTCAAAACGAAACCGTGCTTTTCGCCGTCATCTGGCTCAACACGGAGCACCACCATGTAGTTCTATAGTGGCTATAAAGGTACTCGGCTGCTGACCCGCACGTCGCGGGATCGAATCGCGGCTGCGGTGGCTGCATTTCCGATGGAGGCAGAAATGATGTAGGCCCGTGTGCTCAGATTTGGGTTCACGTTAAAGAACCCCAGGTGGTCAAAATTTCCGGAGCCCTCCACTACGACGTCTCGCATAATCATATGGTGGTTTTGGGACGTTAAACCCCACATACCAATGACTCAACACGGATCATCGTCTCGCAACACTGGACAGCTACGTCACCAGGGTGTGGCAAGAATATCTTGAGTTGAACTAAGCTATGTGCAGCGGCTGGTCGCACGCCACTGCCTTTTGCTGCTAGGACCATGTAATCGAACTCTGTGACCAAAATATGTAACCAAAGAAAAAGTATAACCTGATTATTGTAACTTCTCTATTAGATTAAATAACATTTGATTGAAGTCCTGTCGTCATCTACCAGGATCGAGGGTGTGCTACGACTTCGTCGAACGCTGCCTCAATAGTAAAAGACAAGGGTGCACGCTTCGGGCGCCATTGCACAAGAGGCAAGACTCCTGCGCTCCGAACGCCTGTGCAGGCTTGTGGACGTCAACAAAGCCTACCGAACGTCTACGCGACGCACGCCAGCTGGGGGATTTGTCACAACGGCAAGGTATCTCACTACTTGTCCACGACAATCGCCATCAGCAAGCACCGTGCACGCAACAGACGTCCGAGCTCCCGACGCACAAGCAAGGCAAGGTAGGCTCGCATTACCATCCCCAGGTAGAACGCGCTGTCAAGCACGCGCGTTGATGAAGCAGAGCACGCTGTATAAACAGTCGGCCCGACATGAACACGGAACCAACGCCTGGGGCAGCATGCAGGCGCCGGGGGTGTTGTCAACACTGAGACTGGCGCTCGACCGCGGCGAGCTGCTGCTCTTTCTTTAAGGGCCAAAGAGAACTACGAGGCCAACCGTGAGAAGTACTTCAGAGAACTTGACGCAGTACGGAAGAAAGTGGAGTACTCTATGCGGGATCTTTCCGGCACGGATAAGAAAGATGTCCAGACGGCCAAGAATACGCTGCGCGATAGTTTAGAGCAGTACAAAGACGTATTCGCCAGCTACGAAGTCTTCTTGGTCAAGACGAACTGGCCCGAGAGTCCACAAAAGCTGGACCAACGAAGACAAATTGAAGAGGAGCGTCGCGTTATTGTCACAGACAGCCTGAATGAGCGAAGTCAAGATTTATGCGTCAGAGACGAGACACTATCGAGGCGTTCCTTCTCAGTTCCCTCCACGCGATCGTCATCACAGCTCACCAGTTCATCAACTATCAGCCTGGCTGCCATGCAAGCTCGAGCGGAAGCAGACGCTGCCTAAACGAGGGCTCACTTCGGTCGCAAGGAGGCCGCTAAGAAGCTAGAGAGGGCTTCGTCATGAAAAGGAAGCAGCTGCGGCTGAGGCATACGCTGGTGCTCTCGAGGCGGCGTGGCGCAGGATGGCGGGGAGAGCTTGCGCGCAATGCCGGTTCTAAATCCCGAACAACGCACTGCAGATTACGTACAGCGTCAAGAGGGCATGCACGGGCCGATTCATCGACTTTCTGAGCTTCATACGGCAGACATCGCTCTCCCTGACGACCACGACAGGAAACAGAATGACCGTGCAGTTCATGAACACCAGACTGCCGAGCAGGGTAACGATTTTTCCGTGAATGCTCCGGCCTCACGTAACGCAAGCTCCGAGCTGACTGGAATACTAAAGTTCCTCAGCCGAAGGGATCTCCTTTCTACGAGCCTCACCAAATTTGAAGACTGTCCGGCAAACTTTCGAGGAAGCAAATTATCATTCTGAGCAACAACGCGTTGCTTGAAACTTTCCGCTCAAGAAGAACTGGACTTGCTCACTGCTTGGTTATGCCCAGAGTCGTCAGTTCAGGCCAATAGGCTAAAGTCAGTCTACATACACGACTTTGAAGCAAGGCTGAAGGCTGTTTGGAAGAGATTCAACGACACCTTTGGTAGTCCTGAAGTCGTGGAGGACACGCTGATGAGACGCTTAGAGGTTTCCCCAAGATTATCGGGAAGAGAAATTGTGAGACTTCGAGAACTCGGCGACTTGCTACTCGAACTGGAGGCAGCGAAAGCGGGCCCCTATTTAGCAGGGCTGAAATAATTCGACACTGCTCGAGGTGTGAACAGTATCGTCTCAAAGCTCCCGCCAGGTGTCCAGGAGAAATGGATGATCGCAGGCTCAAGGTAGAAGAAAGAGAATAACAAGACGTTCTCACCGTTTTCTTTCTCCTCCAAGTTCGTGAGGGACAAGGCTGAGGTGAGGAACGATCCCAGCTTCCTTGTACGTACGAACGATGCCTTGCCGAATCACCACACGAAAAAAGGAAAACCCGTTCTGAGAAACTCCTGCGGTGGAGAAACGGTATCAACAAGGAAAACCAAAGCAGATGTCATAGCATGAAAGACTGTAAGGTGCCATCGGGCGTCAACAGATCTAGGGAATTACGGGGCTTGGACAAGTTGTGTCTGTTCCACAAAAAACCCCATTTCTTCGAGGGTTGCCACACGTTCGCCAACCAAAGCTTCCACGGAAGGAAGGATTTCCACAAAAGTCATGACATTTGCTTCCGTTGTTGCAGGTCGA
This sequence comes from Rhipicephalus microplus, assembly GCF_013339725.1. Classification (NCBI taxonomy): domain Eukaryota; kingdom Metazoa; phylum Arthropoda; class Arachnida; order Ixodida; family Ixodidae; genus Rhipicephalus; species Rhipicephalus microplus. The sequence goes on from NC_051170.1 coordinate 103,379,352, forward strand.
TAAGCCAGATTTTAAAGCAATGTGACATCCCTTTGAACTGCCGTATATGTGGCTTTACTATAGCAGAGTGCTGCAGATTGCCCATAGACACTCTGCGGTGCTTCATCTCTCGGATACGTGCACTCGGAATTTATCCAGAGCTGCGGAAGAAGCTGACGCTCAAAATTCTTCAGGGAACGTCACCACCACACGTACTGAAGTATTGAAAAAGGGTGATGAGAGCAAGCCATGTGCAAAGATTTGCTTTGCGAAGGTAAACCACAAGTCTCAGCCACTCAAAACGGTCAATGTCTATGTCATTTTGGACGACCAAAGCAATCTGTCACTGGTCAGATCTGAGCTACTGGACGTCTTCCGTGTAGAGGGGTCTCCAACCAACTACACCTTGACAACGTGCGCAGGAACTAACGAAGTCAACGCAAGACAGGCCGAAGGATTCTCGGTGCGGGGCGTTGCACAAGAAATCAGCCTTGAGCTTCCGCCATTGCTAGAGTGCAACGAGATTCCTGACAATAGAAACAAAATACCGACTTTTCAAGCTGCTGAATGTTACCCACACATGCGCCATATAGCAGGCTACATCCCTCTTGTGGATCTCCGAGCACAGACATGGCTTCTTCTCAGTCGGGACGTCATTGCGGCACACAAGGTGCTTCAGACACGCAGTGGGCCATGAAATGCTCCGTTCGCTCACAAGCATGACCTCGGTTGGGTGATTGGTGGGAATATTTGCATCACCCGTGCACGGAGGCCAAGCACTGTAAGTGTTTTGAAAACTCATGTGTTAAAGTGGTCAACCATTCATCTTAGAGCCTTGTGAATCTCACTTCAATGTGAAGAAGAGTGGAGTTATTCGGCCTCAAGGCGAACGATCGTGTGGATCGAGTACCCTACCGGTAGCGGAAGTCGGAGACAACTTTGCCAAAACACTGTTCGAAACAACGAAGGTAAACAACGAGCTTGCTTTGTTCATCGAGGATAGAATGTTCCTTGAGATCATGGATACAATTTGTTAAAGATCGTTCGAACAGCTGGGTAGGTCCTTTTTCATTCTGAAAGCCTAGGTGCCACCTCCCGAACAAAAGACAGCAAGCTTCGTCTCGACTTCTGGGTCTGCGTCGCATGCATGCTGTGCAAGAACGCCAAAATTAGGGAATATTTCGTGGCTTTCATGGAGGATTTATTCTCGAAGGACTACGCGAATGTAGTTTCACCACTTGTAGACTCGAGGGAGTGCTTATGTTTGCCTATCTTCGGTTTCTATTACCCGCAGAAGCCTGGAAAGATCAGGGTTGTGTTTGACTCCATCGCGGAGTACAAGGAAGTTTCGTTGAACGATGTTCTCCTGACGGGACCGGACTTCACCAACAGCCTCATTAGAGTGCTAATACGTTTCAGGAAGGAGCAGGTTGTGGTGATGGCGGACAGATCATTCCAAGAAGATCATCGCGATTTCCTCAGGTTCTTGTGGTTCAAGAACGACATTTCGGAAGATATCATGGAATGCAGAATGAAAGTGCATGTCTTTGGTAATAGCCCATCCCCAGCCGTAGCCGTGTATGGGCTTCGACGAACCGCCCGAGAGGGCTCGGGTGTGTTCGGAGAGAGGGCTGCGAAGTTTGTGGAGAATGATTTCGACGTCAACATCTTACTGAAGTCTATTCTCACAGAGGAACCCTTCCGAGCCCTCTCGGGCTGTTTGTCGAAGCCCATACATGGCTACGGCTGAGTATGGATTATTTCCAAAGACATGCACTTTCATTCTGCATTCCACGATATCTTCCGATATGTCACTGTTCTTGAACCACAAGAACCTGAGGCAATCGCGATGATCTTCTCGGACCAAAAAATTGCAGTATGTGTGCTGTATGTCCGCCATCACCGCAACCTGTTCCTTTCTGAAACTATATATTAGCACTCCAATGAGGCTGTTGGTGAAGTCCGGTCCCGTCAGGAGGACATTGTTCAACGAAAACCTCTTGTACTCCACGCTGGAGTCAAACACAACCCTGAACTTCCCAGGCCTCTGCGGATGGTAGACACCGAAGATAGGCATATACCAGCACTCCTTGGGGTAAGCAAAAGAGGGCAGCAAAGTTTGCGGAGAATGATTTCTATGTCGGCGACGCACTAAGTACGTTCCCACAAAGGAAGAGGCAATCAGGCCACTGCAGAAAGCGCACTAATTGCTAGAAACAGAGAGCATACGGCTACATAAAATTGTCTCAAATAACGCAAATGAACTTCAAGCTTTCCCGTTCTAGACCGTGCAACAGACCTCCGGGAAATTGACCTCACCAAAAACACATTGCCTGCGCAACGTAGCGTAGGGCTACAGTGGAATGTGCGCGAAGACACGTTCCTTTTCCGAACTCCACCTGAGGACAAACCATGTACGCGTCGTGGTTTTCTGGCAACTGTCAACGGCTTGTATGACCCATTGGGATTCGTTGCTCTAGTGACTGCACGAGCCAAATGCTTTTTACGCGAGATAACTGCCGACAGATATGACTGGGACACACCTTTACCACTTCACAGAGCACAAGAATGGGAAGGCTGGAAAAGCTCTATTCAAGTACTGGAAAGTCTTCAAATCAGAAGACCCTATGCACCGATATCGGCCTCAGAAGCTGAGCGCAAGGAGATCCACATTTTCTGCGATGCATCAACACAAGCAGTCGCAGCCGTGGTATATCTAAAAGTCGCCGACAAGACATGGAGACACCACGTCGGATTCCTAATGGGGAAGATAAAGTTAGCTCCCCTAGCTCAGCTCACCATTTCGAGATTGGTACTCTGTGGAGCGGTACTCACAGTCGAATTGGCTGAACTAATTCAGCGGGAAATGGATCTGCAAGTAGACATGCTGAAGTTCTACATCGACAGCTGAGTCGTATTAGACTACATATGCAATAAAAGAAGGAGAATCTACGTGTACGTGGCAAATAGGGCGCATCGCATTCGCAAAACGACGCCAGAGCAGTGGGACTATACATTCAATGATGAGAATCCCGCAGATCACGACACAAGAATGGTCTCAGTGACGAAATTCGGACACACATCGTGGTTTATTGACCCTGACTTCCTTCGACAAAGCGAAGGAACTGCGTCGGGGCTATCGACTTTCTGCTTGGCGTCCCCAAATGAAGATAGAGATATACGCCCAGAAGTTAACACCTTGAGCACATCAGTTGTGACAAAGCAGGGACTTCGGACTGGACGATTCAGCAGGTTTTCGAGCTGGAAGAAGCTCATCCACGCCTTAGCATTTATTTTAAGAATCGTTCATTGTGTTAAGGGTTATGTTGAGCAAAAATTGCAGTCGGATATCTTTCAACAGCCAGGGAGACTGTGCTTCGAGCTGTTCAGAAAGATTCCTTTTCTGAAGAGATAAGTGCCCTCGAAGACAAAAAACGTATTTCCAAGAGAAGCCCACTTCGGAAGCTGGATGAATTTCTTGATGAGAAAGGCCTCCAACACGTCGGTGGCCGCTTGCGCAGAAGGGATCTGCTAGAAGACGAAAAAGATCCGTTCATCCTTCCAGGCCGGCACCACGTTACCACGATTCTCATACGTCATTATCATCAACAAGTACAACATCAGGGCAGATAATTCACGGAAGGAACATTGAGATCAGCCGGGTTGTGGATTATTGTCGGCAAGGGACGCATTACGTCCATCATAGGAAGATGCGTCTTTTGCAAGAGACTGAGAGGTCAAACACAGGAACAGAAGATGACTGATCTGCAAAAGGACCGACTGACCACCGACCCCCCATTCACCAATGTTGCTGTCGACTTTTTCGGCCCATGGATGGTTCCAGCCCACCGCACAAGAAGCGCAGTGTCTAACAACAAACGTCGGACAGTGCTAATCACATGTGTGAGCATTCGGGCAGTGCACATCGAAGTCGTAGAAGGCTTGAACACATCCAGTTTCATAAACGCATTGCGGCGTTTTCTCGCCATACGAGGGCCTATCAAGTAAATTCGCTCTGACCATGGCACCAGTAAACTTTGTGCTCAGGGAGCTAAACATCAACCCACAAGACATGGATCGTTCCCTGCTGTGGAAGTTCCTATCCGAGAGTGGCTGCACACCGTAGCTGTGGCATTGCACGTACGCGTCAGCTTCAGCTACGGGAGGTGCAGGGTTCGATCCCCAGTGCCAGCCGGCCACCCACCGGTAGCTAAACAGGGTACAGGCGGGCTTCGAGGGGCTGTGACGCGTCGCCCCAGTGGTGAAGCTTACCCTGCCTGGATAATCCCAACACGCTGCGTGGGCAAAGTGGCTGCACGTGGGTCTTCAACCCACCACATAGTTCTCACATGGGTGGAGTATGGAAAGAATGATAGGGATCGCACGTCGTATCCTCGAGTCGATGCGGCTGCAATCCTACCATCATCGACTACCCACGATATCGTGACAACTTTCATGTCCGAGGTTTCCGCGATCATAAATGCTAGGCCCCTTACTCCTGTGTCGTCTGATGCAGAAACGCCTGTAACTTTAACCACAGTGGCAATCCTGACGCAGAAGTTGAGATGCACGGCATTCAGGGCTTGGAGCACTGGAATCGAAAACCTCTACAAAATCGAATGGCATAAGGTCCAGAACCTGGCTGAGTCGGTTCTGGAAGAGATGACGAACCTGCCTATTTGACCACACTTCAAGAATGTAGAAAGTGGCGAATATACCGACCAAACCTTAGGGCTGACGACTTGGTGTTGCTCAAGGACAAACAGGTCGTTCATTTTGAGTGGCCAGTCGGAGTGATCGTGAAATGCCTGCCTAGTGCGGACGTCAACGCCCGAAAGGCTGAAGTGAGGACGACAAAGAACGGATCTGTTAAGACACTCGTTCGTCCCATATCAGACCTCGTGCATCTGATGACTCCATCAAACGATGGCGCTCACAGGGTGAAACACCAGACGGGGAGTGTGCTGCTCATGCGCTGCCCCGGGTTCCAAAACGAAACCATGCTTTCCGCCATCATCTGACTCAACAAGGATCATCGTCTCGCAAGACTGGGCAGCTATGCCACCAAGGTGTAGCAAGAACGTCTTGAGTTGAGCTAAGCTGAGAGCAGCCGCTGGTCGCACGCCTCTGCCTTTTACGGCTAGGATCATGTAATGGAACTATGTAAACAAAATATGTAACTCAAGAAAAAGTGTAATTCGATTATTGTAACTTCTCTACTAAATTAAAGAAAGTTTGAACTCCTGTCGTTATATACCAGGATCGAGGGTGTGCTAAGACTTCGTCGAACGCTGCCTTCCAGGCCCGAATAGATAGTCACAAGCCCGACATGGAGGTTCAAACTCCATAGACAGAAACTGGTGCCTATAGACCGAGCGTACGCACCTCTCACAGACGTACGAGCGCGTCGTCTTTGGCGTATGGCTTTCACCGCTTCCGGGATCTTCTCATAGGCGCCTTTGCTTCTCCCGTTCTTCAGTATCCTCTCGTTGTACGTACTCGGGGTTACGGCTCGCTATCGGTTTTTCACGGCTGTTTGTTGGACTAACTGTTGCTTCTTCAGTTTTGGCACACCATTGGTGAGTATATCCGGATTTACCCAATTCTGTCGCACAAGCCCGCCCATTTACGAATATGATATAGTTTCACTACAGGACCAACACTTTACGGCTAGGTTGAACAGCCTCGGTTCTAAAACCTTTCTTTAGTTCATCGCATTGTATTTTTGTTGTTGCATGAAAAGAATCATAAAGCTCCACGTCGCCGTCAAATGCATTATCACTGTAGTACTACTCTTCCACCGCTCCACCCAGGCATTAAAAGGACCCTATTAAGTCGACGTTCATTGTTGATAATAGTGGTCCAGAAACCTCATAGTGTTACCTTTGCGCCAAGGAAGGGCTTATTTTGACACAATATCACGTTTTAGTGGCCCGCATCGGGTTAGCGCTCTTCATATTACCCGCCTCAAAAAGCGGACCGACTCACGTCACTGTTGCCGTGCACAACATTGCCGGGCTTTACTGTGTGGTCGCTGACACTAGTAGACAGATCGAAAGCACTGGTAGCGTGCACAGCAGAAACAACGGTCAATGAACAATTTCCTGCCATTGGCTGCGAAATGCCATACGTGCTTTCGTTCAACTGCGCCCCGCTAGGTGGCACGACCTGTCCGTTTAACCGCGCGAAAATTTAATTTTTGAACCATTTGCGCCATTTCCCATAGTAACGTCCAGCGGTACTTTTTTCCATGAATCGTGTGCTCAGATTTGGGTGCACGTTAAAGAACCCCAGGTGGTCGAAATTTCCGGAGCCCTTCACTATGGCGTCTCTCATAATCATATGGTGGTTTTGGGACGTTAAACCCCACATATCAATAAAACAATCAATCAATCAATCAATCAATCAATTTTTCCATAAATCAAACAGGAACGAACAAGCAGCATTTTATTGAGTCTCTTGATGCACAGAAAGCTCTTTGTTCAGTACAGCTAGGTCGAATACTAGTGATTAATTGTAGACGGTTCGTCTGACGTCATCGGTATCATTTGGAGAATGTGCAACTGCGGCTCATGTATTCTTGTGCATTTATACCTTAATTTCTTGGTCAGTAGGGCACAGCTGCTAATAATATTGTCGTTTTAGATGTCATACATTGAGCCTTCACTCCGACGTAAATTGTTATTTGACTTTAGCGTTCCTTTAACCGAGTGAATAATACGTAGCACACCTTCTAACAACCATTTAACGCCTGCAAAAAAAAAAAAATATTTGTCCATTGAGCTCAATAGCAACAAATGGGTATATGTGCATTCAAAACAACCAGGCATGTGTGGGCTGTACACACTTCTGCCAGAGTGCTGCTGCAGTACGGACAATCTATAGAACAAGTCGGGGAGGTTCCATGGGTGAGCCTCGCTGTGTCTAGGCGATTTCGTTTGCTCGAGTCCCGCAGTCATACAGGGTAGACAGGGAAGCTATGCGCGTTCCGCCACCCACCCAAGGTGGAATAGAAAGGGGGGGGGGGGCGAACCTGCCAAGGCCGAGACGAACTGGCGTCGAGATTAATGGAACTTTGATGATGACAGCACTTCTTTCTCCTCCGAGGAAACTGGAGTTGGGAGTGGCGGGGCGGGGAGCTGCTGTAGACATGATTTCGTGCCCCCCTGAACACTCGTGGCGGGCTCTGGCTCGCTTGCGCAGAACACGTCTTTCTCGCCTTCTTCTCGGTCCACATTATTTTTTTTTGGGGGGGGGGGGGGGGGGTCATTCCGTTTCTAGTGTATGATTGGTTGGTGCGATCTTATCTTTTCTTCCTTTGTTCGTTCTTTAAAATTTCTTTCAGGCAATTTTTTGTTCTTTTACGAAAACTTCAATAGCACGTGTTTATAGACAGCCTTTGAGAGTCGTGAAACACTGCGTGACGCTCTGCTATTTGGACATATTACACAATAGGCGGGATCATCTTCTTCTGTCCAAGTTCAATGAACAGGTAATTTTTTTTTTAATGGGAGGTGAAGGGGAACTGCACTGTAACTTCGAGAGACGTGGATGTCACTGTTTAGGAGTATCATGGCGTCTTTTACAAATGTCGCTTTCTGTTACAAAAGCTTATAAAAAAAAAGTAGCTAACATGCACTTACACACAGACTGAATGGAGCTCATAATAACAAGGAAATTCTTTGGTTGTAGCGCACATGAAATCATTCTTTATATTTCAATTATAGAACAAGCGGAGTGCAAAACAAAAATGTAAGGCAGCTTCGCAGTGGTGGGCGACTAGCCTGATGGAAAAGCGGCGCTCGATGTCCTGCCTTGTTTCCTCTGACTTTTGCTTTCCTTTCTTCCTCCCTTTCTTTGTGAATTTATCCATCTATCTGTTATTTCTATCTCTTTATTTTCTATGTTTGTTTTTATTTTCATCCTCGCTCTGTCTCATTCTCCATCTCAACCTTTCCAATTGTTTTCTTTTCTTTCCTTCTTTCTTTCTTTCTTTCTTTCTTTCTTTCTTTCTTTTCGTTTTCTTAATCACATTCTCTATTTTGTTTTCTCTTATTTTTCTTCCTACTGCTGTCCTGCTTTTTTCTTTTTCAGTCTATTTCTCGTTGCATCTTTTTCTATTTCTTTCTCTTTCTTACTATCCTTTCTTTTGTTTCTTTCATTTCTTTCTCTCTATCTCTATATACTCGTTCTCTTGTCCATCAGCGTTATTGCGTCTCGTGCTAGGCAAGTCAGCATGGGTGTTGTGGGAGCGAAGCGGAAGACGAAGAGGAAGAGAAGGCAGAGGACGAAAAAAGAGTATCAAGGATCATCATCGACATCATCATCATCATCATCATCAAAAGCGTGTGCCTGTTCATCGTTCATTATAGCTTCTGGTTAGGTCTGCAGGGAGTAGTGCTCGGTTTACGTTACTGCGCTCAAAGAAGCCCTCACGTCGAGCTGGCGCGGAGAAAGCAACCTGGAAAATACGGCTCCCGTTTCGAAGCAGGCAGGCACCGCAACCTTGAGGAACGAGGTGATGCGGCGGCCAAGATTTAAACTGTTTCGCGGTTAAAATTATTTGCACGAAAAGTATTCGAAACTTCTAGTATTCGACGGGAATAGTTCGTTAATCCGATTCGATTCACAGGGCAAATTAGCTGCTTGAAATTTTCGAACGCCAAAAAAACTTCATGAGAAGCATTGAAATCAGCGTCATGAATTGCATGTCGCTGCTGAATTTCGCTGAACTTTATGCTCGAAATAGAGGAAGTAGTTTCAGTTGCCGCATTTTTATCCATCCTATGTGGGTGTTGCAAATGTGGCGGTATTCGGTCAGACCATCACATTGTGTACGTAGCACAGCACATTGTTGCAATACAGTGCCAAAATATACTAAACGAAACTATATACCGAAACAGATGGGGTGCAATGCTGTAGTAATAAAGTCATTGAAAAGGGAAGAATAAACGCCCTAGTAATAAAAAAAATCCCACTTTATTCTCGTTATGAAACGAAGGCTTCGATGGATGCCTGTCTGGTCGAAGAATCTCTGATAGAAAGAGTAAAGTGCCCATCACTGCAGAATAAAAAAAAATGCAATGACGTTTCGGCACCCAATACGGGAGCGTTCTTCAAGATTATGAACAAGGCTCCCGTTCTGTTTGCCAAAACGTCATTAGTTTTTTTTTTATTCTGTTGTGATGGGTGCTTTCCCCTTCTTATGTAATCGTTCTGGGTTATTGTAAGATTGAGCACCTGCAAGCAACATCGCGCCGATCAACTGTCGTTGCTTCTTTCCAACGAAAAGCATGCTTAGAGGATTCAACTATGGGAGGAAAATTAACTCATCAAAACTTCAGTGTGTCTAGTAAGCTGTGCTGTTTTTCATTGGTCATTCGCGTTTCGTTTTCTTTATCTTAATTGCCTTCGAACTTGAAAATGCGATGTAGCACCCCTGAAGATATATATTGTAAGCACAATATTGACAACGTTCGACCTTCATCTTCTTCATCTGTTTATAATCATCATCACGAAAAACGTCGCCTTCGTTCGAAGGGTTGATCAGGCAATTTGGATATATATATATATATATATATATATATATATATATATATATATATATATATATATATATATACTTCATTGTATATACACACATCGGTGTCTTCTTTTCTTTTTCATCGTTACCACGCAGCTGAGTACGAGTATTCAATTTGTGTGCTACACATAACGCAGCACGGGCGTGCTTATGCCTGAATAACAAGGCACTCTATTGGCTCTGAAGCGATGCGTGCGTGGAGGCACATCCTTTTCCATGACTGCATGCCTGTCACCGAGATTCGCGGTATTCATTGGACGACCTTCGCCCACCGTATACGTGCAGCGCGTGCAGCTGTTATATGCAGACCGTGCGTATATACATGCAGACCGCTGCGCCTTCGATCGCCGTCGCGTCTTGCGACATGGGCACGCAGGTTTCGCACATGTGCATGCGAGCGAGCGTCGAAGCCCGCGTTGCCGGGGCATAGAACGATGCTTCGCTTTCCGGGAAAAAAAGGACGACGTGTTGTTCTCAGTATGCGCAGTGCATGGTGTGGCACATTGCATGCACTGGTGTATACGCTCGCCGAATCGCAATGTGTGTGCAAGGCAGAACACCTGCATGCATTGCAGTGCAATCGTGGTGCATGCGTAGTGCACGGAAAAGTATTGTAGCGTTCGTTCTGAGCGGCGCGAACCAATGCGAACGCGTAAACATTCACGGGGAAATGAAGTATAGATGAGGAAAACCGCCGATCTCGAAAGCAGGCAGTTAGAATGCGTATAGTTTCCGAATATGTGCGCCTGCATGGCCCAGACGTGCGACTTTGTAGAAGGGTAGGAAGGTACAAGTGACGAAACGGGCATATATAGGCGAGAGAAACGTGGCACTAACGAGTCAAGGCGTGTTCAACACTTCACCACATACGTAGTGCCCCAGAGAATTCGCACTGAGAACTACGCAGTGCCTTTAAGTATATTTGTCCACAAAACATCCGTAATCGCGGAGTTATACGAACTTGCATGCGAACCAAATCGTTTGCGCTCAATACGTGAGCGAAATTTATATATCCCGACTCTCTTTGGACTACAGTTCTTCATGCAATCGTCACGATTACAAATACGGTGTACATAGCAGTCATCCAACATTGTAATAATATATACTCATGCCATACCGAGCACCTTGGCAGGCGTTAGCTTGACGCTTCTTCGGGTCAGTCGCGGGAGCATGATTGTGCTGACAATGCGAACACTATTCGCCCTTTCATTCGGTTTTAACGTAGCAATAGCAGCAGAACGTGTTGCTGGATTATGTGTTCAAAAAGTTTGCATGTTTTTAGTATATACACAATCATATAGTGGCCAGCAATAGCACGCCTTTATACCAAGTCATGAATCTAAGCAATTTAGCATTCCTTATAAGAATCGCAGTGTGCAGTAATAGGCAAACTAGATATAATGCAGTCAAAATAATCCAGCGAACAGGTGTGCCTGCTACACGTCAATCTAATAAGCCTTCGACTGGATTACTGTGGCGTCTTTTAAAGTATTCGCCTTTAATTATTCATTTTACAAACCAATAATAACGGCACGATAAATCAGTATGCAGAACAGTATCGGTATACGCTCAGGAAGCGCATGATACATTCCTCGAAGCACCGATAGGTTGTTCATACTTCTGTTTGAATTCCGCGCAAAAACTTTCTCACCCGGCCCTTTCACAGTCTGCGTGGTTTTCACAAAAGTAGAAGGCATTTCAACGAACTATAAGCAGGCATCTTTTATGATACCTTAATTTACCTTTTGTTGCGTACTTATTGAATGACATCAACGGACTTACCTTGCATGGAGTAGTATATAAGTCTTCCTCGTGTATCAATACTGACATGGTGAGCGTTAATTAATACAAATTCTTCTTTTAACTCTCTCGTCATACTCTATAGATCCCGGAACAGCACTGAGATATGAGCCTGAACTTACGGTGAAATGCATAAGAATCGTAGACGTACACATAATATACTCACATTCTAACACTTCCCTCCGCAAAAGAAGATCTACAGGCGAAAAGTTTTGCATAGTAAGTCAATAACCCTTGCAGGCAGCTTCATAAATTTTGCATATGTGCGACACTATAACCAGAAAAAGTTGAAAGCCGACGTACAGTTTTTTACTTGGGCGTCTGGTGGTGGCATTCGCACGTCCGCGTTTGGGTGGCCATGGTGTGTTTCTTGGGTTACATACGCTTTCGTTGCTGTGCCGAAACAGATCTCAGAGGCGACGTACAAAGAAGCGCGTAGTTTACCTCTTCTCTGCCAAAGGGTGCAACAGCCCCAACTGCTCACTATAGACAATCGTCTCATGTACTAAGTAACTGATTCAGTTAATGCTCATTATTCATCCTGACGCCTATCGGCCCTTCTGTTATGTAAGCTTAAACTACATGCTTCCAATATAAGTGTTAACTTGAGCCATAACGATGGATTTCATATGACGCGCTACGGAAGTTGAGTGGCCATGGTTGCTGGACTGTTGGCTGGGAAATGGAGGGATTGAATTTCGGCTGTGGTGCCCACGTATAGATGAAGGCGATCGAGATGCTAAAGGCCCAAGATTCCATCTGGTTCATCGCTAACGAACACCAGATGGTCAAAAAAAAAAACAACTGCAACGTTCCTTTATAGTTATATCGTGGTTTCAAGACCTAAACCCCCCCCCCCCCCCCTAAATTATTAGCTATCTCTTTCGTACCATTTATTTTTATTTTTACGAGATGTTTTCTGAAAACTGCCAGAACCGGACGTGCTCGGAAGGGAAACAAGGGCACTCTTCGGTGGTCGTACTATTTCAAATAATGGAGTATCAATAATATAATCAGTTCGAGCATAACTTTTCTGCAACATTATATATAGGTATACCAGTGGAGCATGCAGTTTCAATTCTCCAGCCGTCCATACTCTTCGTTGCTTTCAAATGCATTGGCAAGGAATGACAATGCGCGTCAAACATACATCACAGACTAAGCAAAGACTCTTCATTTTCATATTCCAGCTCATTCTGTGCTCTTGGAACAAGTTTTCTCGTTATGCTACGCATAGGCTTCGTGAATGTTCTTTTAATTTCTTATTCGTCTTTAAGTTAATCTGCTAGGCGAGCCTGCGCAGAGATTGTAAAATACGACGCTGCTTAGAAGGACAAAACTTAGCTCCAAGTATTTTCTCGAAATCTAGTGGTGCTTGGGAGGTTTAGTAACTGTAAAGTGGCTTACATCACAACTTTACGTTCTCGCATGCACCATACCACGATCATAACATTTTCTCTCTCTCTCTCTCTTATAAAAGACGATAGCTTCGAACACATAAATTGCAGCCTGTCTGCCTTCCTATCTGTCGGCACGAATCAGCGACCGGGTGAAAGTTTAAGCTCTTCCTCCACGCCCGGCTATCTTGATCTGGATGGCTTTGTTAAATTACTTGTGAACAGTGCGCTGTCGTAGTGGTCTGATGGCGAATGTACTCGGCTGCTGATCCGCTGTTCACAGGTACAAACAATTGCTGTTGTGCATATGAATGTATATTAGGATATATTAGCAATGTCATGAGAACGAACAGTATAAAACATAAATTTCTTCTGTGTATGTATGATTTTTTCAGAAATAAAATTCTCTTAAACATATGTTGTGGGATCGAATCTTGGCTACGGCATGCTGCATTTTCAGTGAAGGCGAAAATGCTGTAGGTCCGTGTGCTCCGATTTGGGTGCACGGTGCAGTCTGCTTTAGAGAAATTTATTCTCACAAACAGTGACCATCAATTACAATGCCAACAAGACATCGTGATGAAACACAGCATGCACGGACACATAAAAAATTGTGACAAAAAGATATGTTTACGTATGTACAGTACATAGTGAACAAAGTGTTTAGAAAAAGTTTATTTGCACTATGTACGGAAAACCAAAGAGAGAGAGAGAGATGAGGAGAGAGAGAGCGAGATAAGATGCAAGGAAAGGCAGGCAAGGTCAACCAGACGCCACATCGTTTCGCTACCGCTGCACTGGGTACAGGGATAAAGGGGAGAAAGAGGGTTGCAGAGAGATGAGAATGTACACACAATCCCGAGCACACTCGAGGCGAGCACACAGAGTACTACAGGCGGTCGCTCAGGTTTGTTGACTTAGGTAAGTAGCAGTGCTTTTTCGTTGCTTTCTGCGCAACTGAGGCAGATGCCCCCAAGGTCCTAGTATCTTCTGCAAACAAATGGTCCGGGGTCAAGTTGATTCAAAACCATCCAGAGCTGGCATCGCTGTGCGTCGTACGCAAGTGCAGCTGCACAGGGACGTGTTCGATGGTCTCTTCAGCTCCGCAGTAGTCGCATGTAGGAGTGTCTGCCATACCAATGCGAAAGGAGTACACCTTTGTAAATCCAACACCCAACCAAAGGCGGCATAACAGTGTCGCATCGGAGCGGGAAAGTTGTGATGGTAGCTTTAGCTTGAGCGAAAAATCCAGTTCATAAAATTGACACCTTTGGTAGCTGGTAGACGGCCAGAACGTGCGTGTGAGATCTCGAGCCAGCAGGTAAAGTTGTCTTGCTGCATCATTCCTTGATAGAGGAATCGGGACTACACGGGTTCCTTCATGGGCTGAGCGGGCTGCATCATCGGCTAATTCATTTCCGGTAATACCGATATGTCCAGGCAGCCATTGATATATAATATCATGCCCTCGTGCTAGAGCTTCATGATGGCAATGTCTTATTTCTTTTACCAGTTGGTCATGGCTCCTACGCATGGCAGACTGCAAACTCTGAAGCGCTGCCTTCGAATCTATGACCCATATTCCTGGACGTTCTTGAACGAGATATTGTAAAGCAGCCCTTATAGCAGCAAGCTCTGATGCCGTAGATGTAGTCATATGCGACAACTTAAACTTGATTGTCATTGCCGCAGCCGGAATTACAGCGGCAGCTGATGAGCATGGACGAGACGGACCCATCAGTGTATATCTGCGTTCGGTCTAAGTACAACGCATTTAATAATAGCAGTGTTGATTGCTTCAATGCTACTCTGGAGTGATTGCTTTTCTTTTTGATTCCCGGAATTCCTAGACGTACTTGCGGCTGGTCGGGGCACCACAAAGGACATGCCATTCTCGCAGCTGACGTATATCCTGATGGAATGCTGTTTAGGTGCTTGGCTATGACGTCTGAAAACGTAGCACGTGCATGGTTTTCCGGAGTGTAGAAGGGCCAAGTGGTGGTCGGGGACACGGCTAGCATGTCGAATGTGCGCTCTGAGGCAATCCACAGCTATATAAGTCCTGACCGGATGGTCTTTGGCAAGCATGATTGTGGCATAAGTAGAAGCGCATCGGGGCAGTCCTAGGCAGATACGCAGTGCCTGACCCTGCAAACTCTCCAATGAATGAGTATTCGATTTGCAAGTGTTAGTCAGTACCGGCAAGCTGTAGCGCAATAGACCCAGAAATAGGGCCCTGTACAGCTGTAGCATGGAGGCCACAGAAGTTCCCCATGCTTTACCGCACAAGAATTTCATGATATGCACAATAGATAGCAGTCTCTTCTTCAAGTACGCACAATGGGGGCTCCACGAAAGACTTCTGTCGATTATTATGCCCAGGAAACGATGCGTCCGTGCATATTTGACACTCTGCCCATTGATGTAAACAGGGTATGGCGTCATTGGTTTGCGTGTAAACGTCATCAACGCGCACTTCACAGTTGATATATTTAGGCCTTGTTTCTGAAGGTAGGCTGTTGTGAGTGTTGCTGCCCGCTGTATTCGTGCACGCACCTGAGGGCGAGTAACTGCAGCACTCCAGAGGCAAATATCATCGGCGTATATGGATAGGCACACCGACTTTGGCAGAACCTTCTACGTTGCAAGGAAGATATCATTGGTCTAATATACATGGCAATCTTGACATACGTGTACACAAGAACTCATGCGAAATCATGATACAATCAATGGTATAATACAATAGACGCAATGAAACACTATTGGTTACAAAAGAAATCATGAATAACTACTCAACGGGTGCTGCTTAGCACCACGTCGTTCGAAAAATGAGTTTTACCCTTTCGTCTTCAACATTGACGAAAGGGCGCGACCGATGCCGCAGAAACTCGGGCTCCCCGAGGAAGAAAAGGTCCTCAGAGAAGAACGCGAGGACTTCTCGTCTCATTCGGCTCGGTGAAGGCCTCAAAGCACACCGGCGGCCGCTCGCAGACACGGCCTCGCATCGGTTTCGCCAAAGGATGAACAGCCCCGCAACTATCAAAAGAGCCGAGAAGCGCCCGCGAGGGAATCGGCAGTTGGACCCGAATTTTCGCGCATCCTGCCCTGCAGAACTTGGTCTAAAATTTCGGAGCTCTCCCCTATACGGCGTCTCTCAGAATCATATGGTGGTTATAAGTCGGGCGTTAAACCCGACATATCGTAATACTTGTGAACAATGTCAATATATAAAAAAAACATTACGCATATTTCAGGCGCAGCATTAATACGTATACACGTGTATAAGTACCAAGTGGTGTGTTCCTTTACCAGAAAATTCATACACGTGAAATTCTGAAAACCGTGGCGTTAATTACGCTGCGCTGAAAAGGCGATGCTACGATAAAGACGGAAGGTTATCGTTTTTCCACGAAGCAGGCGTATACAAAGCCAATTTTTCTTTTTCTTTTCCTGCGATGCTCCTATAGATGAATTTCTGTACTCAGCCCCCATTGTCAGTCCCTCATTAAACAGCTTTCTATATATATATATATATATATATATATATATATATATATATATATATATATATATATATATATATATATATATATATATATATATATATATATATATATATATAATCTGTTGTTAAAATGTTGGAGCACGTCTACAAGACTCCACAGAGGCTGTATATGTATAGCACGGAAGTCATGCAGCCCCGCTGCAGTGGTCTAGTGGTTAAGGTACTCGGCTGCTGACCCGCAGGTCGCGGGATCGAATCCCGGCTGCGGCGGCTGCATTTCCGATGGAGGCGGAAAAATGTTGTAGGCCCGCGTGCTCAGATTTGGGCCCACGTTAATGAACCCCGGGTGGTCCGAATTTTCGGAGCCCTCCACTACGACGCGTCTCTCATAATCGAATCGTGGTTTTGGGACGTTAAACCCCACATATCAGTCAATCAAGTCATGCACTTACTTCGCCATTTGATTGATTGATTGATTGATTTGTGAGGTTTAACGTCCCAAAACCACTATTTGATTATGAGAGACGGCGTAGTGCAGGGCTCCGGAAATTTTGACCACCTGGGGTTATTTATCGTGCACCCAATTCTGAGTACACTGGCCTAGAACATTTCCGCCTCCATCGGAAATGCAGCCGCCACAGCCGGGATTTGATCCCGTGACCTGCGGGTCAGCAGCCGATTACTTCGCCATTTGCATTTAAGGATCCGCACATGGGGAAATGTACTTTTATTGCCTAACTGCGGCTTTCAAAAGAAGACCATCGGAAGAGAAGTGCGTCGGTGTTCGCGGCCTGCGTTGACGGGAGCACGTCCTTTAATTACGCCTGAGCAGGGCGTGGTCGTCAGTAGACACAGTGAGCAAGAAACGTAGGCCCCACCTTGCTTGTATGTGCGGTGCAAGCTTTGCTTTACTGTGTATATATTTCCGTGCTTACCTTGCGCGGCTAGCTTAAAGCCTGCGATGTTGGTGGTGGGACATTACGTATAGCGAGCCTTTCGAAACGAAACGGCCAAGCACGTTCGCGGCTGCTGGTCCAAACATTGTCTGTGGCTACGTGCGCAAGCGGGGACGCACGTATGATATGTACGCGTTCGCGGGAATGAGCGTTCGCTATCTCGCACGCGCTGCGGGCTGCGTCGGGCGAAATCGTTATTTTGAAGTCTCGGCTGCGACGGCCATGCCGTATTAACCAGTGTAGTTCTCGTTTTCGTTGATTTCTTTTTTCTTACTTTTCATGCCGTGATGTGGACGGGCCCCTACATAAAGTGGAAATTTGCGGCACATTAAATGATGAGTAAAGTACCCCCGTGAAACTTAACTTTTGTTTTTTTTTTCTTTTTCCATGTGAAATATCTTCCGTTTGTTCATTTTGGCGTGAAAAGGTTGCAGATTATGGAAAGAAAACGTGGTGGATGTGAGCTGATAGTGTTTGTTTTAATAACCTAAAAAGGCATGACAAGTCGCAGGATATATAAAAAAGTTAAAGAATTTTGTCGGCGAACGAGATTGGCAATAATATTCGAGGAACGAAAAGAGAGAAAAAGCACCTTGTTACTTTACAAAGGCATCACATGTATACACTGAAGATGCACGTTTTATGAGAATCAACAACATCAAAGTACGGCTAAAATTACTATGCCACAACAAAAACGAAAAAGTAAAAAAAAATCGCAGGATTCCTTATGCATTTGCCTAAGCCTGACTATAGGCTGGAAGCCATCTGGTGTGGCTGCTTTATAATCATAACGCTATCATAGCGTCATCTTGTGAGCTTAAGATGTCACGTGAGTACAGCTGCGCACATTGGTGGTTTGCTTGCTGCTGCTGATGAATTACAGGTGCATGCTTTTGATTGGCTGCTTTCAACGAACCACTTTATATAGCTACCCGAATCGTATGCGGTGACGTCTTTTGCGAGGCTCTGCTTCTGCCGTGCAATATTGCAACTGCTAACCTGGCTCCGACATGACGACTGACTGTATCGCGCCATCTTACCCGACGTGACGACTGTGTGGCCCTTGTTTATTTCTTTTTATTTTTACATCCGTTTCAAGCAGTGGCACGACTCTGGAACAATGCTTGGTAGACATGAAGAATATGCGTATAGGTTCGATTGTGGCTCGAACCCTAATACTTATCAGACATTCCTTTAACTCACTAAGGTCACCCTAGGTTTTGATATATACCGCACGGTGTTTTTGAAGGTCGTAAATGCGTGCTGTGGGTGGATATTTAAGCTGTTTTTATAGCTTCATCGTTTCAGCACACAACGTTTCGAAGTTTAATGCAGCCATGCATCGTCGAATAATTTGATGTATACACTGGGATTAATCGCGGAGGTTATATAATGGACCTAAACTACACCGGGATGAAACACGCTGTCTTCGGATGTATACGCTGACCAAAATATGGAGCGCGGCTTTTACGGCCACCAATGTTATCGGCTGTTCATTTTGATTTTCCTGACAGATCCGTAATGTCACGATTGTATAAGTTTTATGACAAGCGTGCATTTATACCTAATGCCAGGTCATTTATTTCCTTCCTCTGTTTCAGCCCCCTTAGCTTTTCACTATTCGCTGTATACCAATGCAAGTTGTTTGGATCAAATGATCGACGATTTAGAGTACGGTGAGCTGTCTCCAGCTGTCCCGGTATTCGGCACATGATGCGTTTAGAAGAAGTGGTTAACGGTTTAGAGTGCTTGGTACTCTACTCTGGGAGAGCATGAAACCGTCCTGTGGGCCTCACATTTCATGATAATGTGTTTAGAAATTGTGTGCTTAGAAAAAGTAGTTAATGATTTAGAGCACTGGATACTCTACTATGGGAGAGCAATAAAGCCGTCCCGTGGTGGGTGATATACAGCAACGCACTTACCCCCATATTCTAGAACGCCCCTTCACTCAACGCTCCACCTTCACTTGAGAAAGTCGATGGGGTTGCCCTCTCTAGGCAGGGAAAGTCACTGCATATCAGTGATAATCTGCGGCGATTCTTGAGTATAGCGTAGCGTCACTTTCAGCCGAGCAGCGGCGCAGTGCTCAACTCTGTCAAGTGAAGGGTGAAAGTCGAGTCGAGGAGCGTTTGTGAATACGGGGGTTAGAGTCCTAGTGCGCCGGCGTAGCCAAGTATAGCGTTGGTGAACAGAAGCCTTAGCCCAGTCATTTTCAATAGTTTTCTTCGTCTGTCTAGCCTAATATTTCAAATACACTTGCTTGTGAGCTGCACACGATATTATAGGAATAAGTGATTAACCTCAAGCGCCATTCTTTTATCTGCAAAATGAAAAAAAGTGCTTTTCTTTACTCTAGAACAACTTAAAAAAAACATGCTTTCTGCTTCGTTGTTAAGAGGCTGATTATTGAAGTGGCCGTAAGTTTCTCGGGTAGGTGCTGCTACTCTGCCATGGCTATGTTTAAACTGACCGAAAAGGTGAATAGGTAGCATATCTGGCTCAGTGAAGCCCGTCTGCATACCTCTCTTTTGCCTGTCTCTCTCTTTATGCAGGCGGCATAAACAATGCCTGATAACTTGGTCTGTTGCGGCGCCTACGTATAGGTGAATATACACCAAAATGATCCGTGGAGGTCCAGTCGAGAAGCCTATAGCTCACGCATCACCCTGAAGAGCATTATAAATTCCCCTAGTAGCTACACCGAAGTTCCATTATAACGAAGAGTTTGCGTAAATGCTAATATACCGATTATGCTTCCTTGGTGCATGCATACATGCGTGCTTCGTCGTTCAGAGTGACGTCTTGGGCAACATTTCATTATGCACTTTATAATCCCACCATTCTACTGAAATAAAATAGGGAGAAGGCAGAGGGAGGGAAAGGGCTTGGAGATGCAAAAGACGAGGCACATTTTTCTTCTTCCGTTCATGGCAACCGCAATCGCGTGCGAGATGGTGCGATGCCTCTCGACAGCAGCCCCCGTTCCTGACAGTTTCCACAGTTGAGACATCGGGCCTCTTCCTTCACGTATGGATGAGGTGGCGCGTTTCTTCTCTTGCCTCATCCGGGAGGCCCAGCACTTTCCGGCGTTACGACACTTCCCGCTGCACAACCAGGTGTACTATATGCCGCTATCGCCGAGCGCTTCTCGCCCACGGTGCCTCGCGTTCGCTCATCGCGCAATCCGCCCCCCTAAAAGAAAAAAATTACAAGCGAAAGAAAGAAGCGGAATGTTCTCGCAATATGCCGTGGCAACGGCTGCGGCGGCGGCTGCGTCCTTTATGCATCGAGTCATGCCTGCCATACGCTATTAGATCGACCCCCAAACCGAGGCAGCGCGCTTTAATTGGCGAGCGGCTGCTGGAAAGAAGGGGTGGGTGCTGAGAGCGAGGGATAAAGAGAGACGCGGCACGTACGTATGCCCACCTGGTTTTCGAAACATGCCTTTCCTTCCTCCTCGGCTTCAGCGACTGCGTTGATGTGATGCACGGACGTTTTGCGGCAGGAGTCGCCTGTGAAGCCTGCACAACACGGCGGCGGCGGCACAGGCTCCTCCTCCCAGCGGGCTTCACCTCAGTGGACGGCCTCTGCGTCCGCCGCTTTCTTTGCGGGAGAGGGAAAGCTCCGGACGGCCAAGAACAAACTCGCACCCCCCACCGTGGCTCAGTCTCGCGCTGCGGGTATTCCCCGCCTTAATTGGTTCGCCGCTTCTTCCCATGAGCTTCGTGCTAGTCCTCTCCGTGGGCAGGCAAGGCGAGGCGTCGCTTATTTCCCTCGAACCTGATGATTTTCTCTGTTTTCTTTTTTTTCTCGCGCATTCCTTTTCTTTGTCTTACTTTCTTGACCCATCGGGCTTTCGTTGGAGGAGGAAATGAGAGAGGGAACACCCGCCCTCTTCTTTGTGGAGGTTCTTCGCTCCCCGAGACGACGCTGAAGACTGAGCAGCCGCGCTCGTTAATTCCTTCTCCTTCTTTCATACTCGTTTCGGTACCTTTCATTTCGGTTGCTTTCTTTTTGTTTTCGCGTATACAACCTCCTCACACCCGACGCCCGCTCCTCGGCCACGACAGTAACGTTTTCTTTTTTTTTTCGTAATTTCTTCCCCTCTTTTCTGCGGAAAGGAGGGGATTATTACATAGCAGCGCACTCGATCCCGTGTGCCATTGTCTTTCTTTCGCTTTCTCTCTATCTCACTTGCTCCCAATGCAGCTGGCAAAACTTGTAAGCTTGTTGGTGTCCTTCCGCGGGTGGCTGGCTCTTGGCGCCTCAAGCTGTTCGCTAGGTATCCGGGATGTCCACTCAGTCGACCCCCTCATCCCACCTTCTGTCCCGCTCCCCATCCGCACCGCTAAAAAATTTCTACAGCTTGTTTTTTTCTCTCGTTCGCTCCCCAAATTTACATTTATCACCACGTCTTCCCTACACATTGGAAAAACAAAAACAAAAACGAATTCTTTCTGCCGTAGCCCAAGTTCGTCAACCTTTCCAGATCTGATATCACTCGCCCGTTTAGGCGCACTCTGGGATTCGTTCCACAGTTGGCACTATAGCTGGCTTTCACGCCCCTTGGTTTCTCCCCTATAACTACACTTCCCACAGCCTTCTTCTTCTTCTTCTTCTTGTTCTTCTTCTTCTTCTTCTTCTTCTTCTTCTTCTTCTTCTCTAAAACGTATAATATACCGCGTGTGAATATTTTCGCGTGCGCGGCGCTTTTAATTTTTTTTTCTTACCGCAGTCACGGCGCAATGGCCTCTCGCTGCATGCTGCTGCCTGCGTATAGACTTGAGAAAACCGACACGACAGCCGTAATTGTAGAGGAGGCTTTTCTCCTCTCTTTATTACCATTATAATATTTTTCTGTAGACTTGAAGAACCCCTCCGCCTCTCTTTTCCATCCTTGCACCTCTCCGAACAGGGCGGCTGGGCTCGCAGGCTGGCGGTATTAGTATGTTACCAAGCGTGCCGTAGTGTATGCGGACCTGCGGTGATGGATACGTCCCAAGGCGGTCATGCGATACGATATTAACGAGTAATTAGGCGGTAAAGAAAAGAGACAGTCCCATGCGGCGCCACTGCAGATGGGTTCGTGTATACGCAGAGAGACGCTCAAAGATTTCGCCTTGTGGAAGAACTCCCTTGTCGTGACCGAGCGAGCCCCATGCATATTACTGTATACGCTTACACACAGCGCGCACCGTGTCTTGGAACTACGAAAGTTTCACGCCCGTGGATCACGACACTGACGTTGAAGCGTATAACGAAAAACCAGCACCACCAGCCCTCTTGGGAGTATAGCTCACAGTCTACACGCCTCTCTCTGAAATTAAATTCTTGGTTCTGGTTTTTAAACATGCTTTTTACGGGGAAATGAACAAGGGAAAATTGTTGCCTCGCTCTTATACACTTGCCCGAGTGAATTTTTGATGAGCTCAGCTGTATTTCGTGATACGCTGTTGTATGCAAGCTTTCGAGTGGGTGGAGATAGCTTGTGGCCCCGCCGCGGTGGTCTAGTGGCTATAAGGTACTCGGCTGATGACCCGCAGGTCGCGGGTTCGAATCCCGGCTGCGGTGGCTGCATTTCCGATGGAGGCGGAAATGTCGCAGGCCCGTGTGCTCAGATTTGGGTGCACGTTAAAGAACCCCAGGTGGTCAAAATTTCCGGAGTCCTTCACTACGGCGTCTCTCATAATCATATGGTGGTTTTGGGACGTTAAACCCCACGAATCAATCATCAATCATGCAGATAGTTTGTGCACGGCTTCTTTAGGAGTGAAAAAAAGATGAAAAAAGGTCACTTCTTTATATACGATTGATTGCTTCGAGTCTGGATTCGCGCGGGAAGCTAACGCTTTGTATACGGATATGTGGGGCGTTCCTTGCATCTGAGACAGCATATTGTAAGCCGAATCCGCCGACAATGTTGATGCATTGTCGGCCGACTGACGTCACACATTTACTTCGCCGCATTTCGATATCGTAAAGAGCATATTTGGGTCACTTCGGCGTCACAAGCGCAAAAGTCATGTCACATCAGCAAAATCAACGTCAATAGTTGAGCGCCATTGACGTCTCTGGTGCATACAAGTACAATCATGAGTTTAACGTCCCGAAACCACGATATTATTATGAGAGGCGCCAGGTGGAGGGCTCTAGAAATTAGGATGCCATCCGGTGTTCCTTAGCGTGAACTGACATCGAACAGGTATAGACGGCCTTCTATAGTATTTCGCTTCCGTTGAAACGTATAATGACGTATTCTGGTGATGTCCGCGGCCGCGGTCTACCCCGGCATCTGCGGATCAGCAGCCGAGAACCACGACGTCTGCTCCATCGAGGCGGGCTCGGGTTCTGTCGGTAAAATGGTGTCGGTAAAACGGTGAATAAATTATCAATAAATAACGGTGAAAAAAATAATATCGGTAAAACGGTGAAACTTCTTTGAAAATAGTGGTCCTCCTATCCATCGATGGTATATAGTTTTGCTCTTGGTTCTGTTCAACCATTTGTCACAAAAAAAGAAAAAAAAAAAAAGAAGAAGATTTGCTTGATCGAAGTTTTGTGGACGCTGTGCACGTCCGAATTGGGAACTAAAGTCGGTAGCACTGTATAGAGGAAGCTATTTCATACCAAGTGACGTGGCCAGGCCACTTCAAATCCGAAGTCTTGCCTCGATTAAAATTCCAGTGTCTTGATGATTCTGGTTCTATGATGATTATTAGTATTGATTCTTGATTCTGGTGCTTTGCAGTAACAATAGCTCAAGGAAGTAGCGTCATTAAACTATATCGACATTTTTTATCATAACAAGAAAAAGAACTGGCCTATTTGGATTCTTCACAGTGCTGTTCCTGGCTAGTTACTTGGTTATTTTTTGCTCACTTGTTTTTTTCATGGTTCGATCTTTCTTCGCGTTCCGTTTCTTGTTTGTTCCTTGAGCAAGCATGTGATTTTATCTTTCCCGTAAGCTATATATTTGTGCGTTTTTTTGCCATAAAAATCAGTCGGAAGTCTGCGCTGGTCCTCGTCGATTTTATCTGCTTAATGTCTACTTCTTGCGCTGAGCAGTTTAATACAGAATGCCAACTAGCCCAATCCCGCACTTTATCAAAGTTCTTAACATTCTGTCTCGGTACGGAGAGCAGTGGAAAGCCATTCTGCTCTCTGATTTTCCCGACTGGCAGTATACTGGCCACTGGATCTAACGTGGCAGCTATGCAACCAGTGGGCCCTGCTGAGATAACTGCGTAAATGAAGATGCTTTTGTAAACCAATCTAGGGCTGTTTATCTGAAATTTCAGGGCGAGTAAATTTCTTCTATCTGAAATTACTGTAGGTTTAAAAGAAGTTGTCGATACCAATATGTTTTGAGATTCTAAGAGGCCTGCCTGAACTTGGACATCAGAGCATCTTCTTCGAATAACTAACGAACATGATGTCATGCTAAGCACTATATATAATGTCATGATATACTGGAATTAGCTTTCAAAATTGGCTTCAATTTGCGCCATGAAAGTGGTTAGTTAGAAGCTCTGGTATCATCTGATCCGATAGACAAACGTGACGTATACCCTTGAAAAAGTGAGCAATACGCTGCATGAAACGGCTGTAACGGAGGCAGTTATATACATTGCACCAAGACGGTAACGATTCGGCAGTCCCAACTATATACGTGCGCTTTCAGTATATGATATCGCCACAGAACTGAAATCAGTTGCTTGACGGCTTCTCTTTTTTTTTTTCTGTACCGTTAGTTGCACATCGAAAGGATAATGGTATTTCGTATGGTACGATTTCCAATATCCGGCAATCTCTACCGAGAAATGAGTGCGACTAGCAAGTATAGTACTTCACAACGTTCGAACACACCTTGTGTTCGTCGTTTGGTTTTCACACTGGCTTTGAGATTTTTCTTACATAAGAAATTCAAGGCGACCTTAATGTTATATTTCGTTGTCGCCTGTGGCGACAGCTCTAAAAGCGTATACGAGTCACCCATCACTGTTTATCGTCATGTTTTCAATGCTTTTATTGCAACGTTTTTAGGTTTTTTTATTATTTGCTGATAAGTTTTTATTTATCTTTTTTTCTACATGTGGCCCATAGCTGCATATTTGAAATGGATTGTCACTTTGCTTCATGTGGGGGGCTATGTTTTTGCCCCTGCGCAAATCTGGGATGCTTCACCTCATAATACGAAAGGTTGAATTTGCTGTAGGTGACTGTGGTGGTTAGGCTGCTAGTTTACGTTGTCCTGACCCTCTGCATACTAATGTTTGCCGAGAGAATTGCAGCCCCAAGCGTTTTTTTTTTCCTCAATATTTTTTACACTTCATCAGCATTATCTCAGCATTATTTCATCAGCAGTACTTCAAGCTAACCTTATGCTCCAACATCATATCTATCATAAACCTTAATTACATATACGCTTTCTTGACGGGGTTCCACCTTTCCCAGATTTTTTTTACGTATACACTGAGGCCAATAGGGGAAGTTAAAGTATACACTGTGCACGGTGTTCGTGCCACAACGCGCGGATGTCCAGGAGGGTGGGGGGGGGGGGGGGGGGCGCATGCGCCGAATGCCAGTTTTCGTGTCGATTCCCGGAACGGTTTTCTGTCTGCTGTTCTGGTGCCGGAGACAATAACAGAGCCGCGCTGGAACACTTAATCAAGCGCGGCTATTTGAGTAAATTGCCTTTAACAACGCTGTCATGGCATATGCTGTAGATGACTTCTTCAATACACTATTGAAGGATCCATTTTGATGTCACAGGAACGCACGCTTTGGATGAGCAGCCTAACTTAGAAAAAGATAATAATAATGTTGTGTTTCTCAACCTGCCTCTGTTCAACGCTATAGTACTATCTATAGTAAGGCTGGTCTAGCTGTTCTATTCGAGAATATATAGGGTGTTAAATGGGATGTAATAGGGCACAGCGAAGTTAGGAGGACACGGGAGGCTTATATGAAGAACGGACACGTTCTATGCTAATGTGCATATGATTAGTTGACAGAAAAGAACTAGGGACAGAGTTTTCTATACGCAAGACTATCTCTGGGAACATAGAGGAATACTATAGCATCACTGAGAGGATGGCAAGTATACTAAGTTCAACGAGAGGTACAAGATGAAGGTGGTACAGATCATCTGGTTGAACGCTTCTATGAAGCCGTAGAGTCAGCCCTTAATAAAGACAGCGTACTATTCTGATGGGTCGACTTCAACGCCAGGGTAGGCAAGAAACAGGCCAGAGATCACGCGGTGAGGAAATATCGCCTTTAGAAATGCCAGAGGGAAGCTATCAGTATACAGTTTGCCGAACGTAATAACGTGCGGATATTGAATACCTTCTTCAGAGAACGGGCTAAGCTTAAGTGGACGTGGCGAAGTCCTAATGGCGAAACTCAAGATGAAATATACTTCGTTCTGTGTTGCACACCCAGGCATTGTACAGGATGTAGAAGTATTCGGCAAGATGCGATGCACTTGCCGAAGATTCACCTTGATTTTTAAAAAGCGAAGGCATAAACTGATACGCAAGAAGCCAATTATTCAGCTAGTTGTGAGGGGGCAAAGTACAGGTATTTCATAGTTTCGCTTCAGAATAGATTCGAAGGAAGTAAACGAGGTAACTGAAGTTAGCGTTGACCAAATGAACAATAATGTTACCATTACCATCAAAGAGTGTGCAATGAACTCGGAGCTATTCACTATGACACTGGCAAGCCATCTCAGGAGACGAAAAATCTCATTAAGAGATGACAAAACCATGACAGCCCCAAATGCAACCGACAATATCGAGCTAGTGGAGGTTTCGAATTGAATCAATAGGCGTAAGGTAGCCGACGTCAGAAGGTATAACATGGAGAGAATTGAGCAGGCTGTAAAAAGAGGCAGAAGCCTAAAAGCGGTGAAGGCAAACTTGTGCATAGGCAAAAATGGGATGTATCCATTGAGGGTCAAGGAAGGTAAGAGAAAGATAATAAAATGGGGGAAAGGCAGGGAGGTGAACCGATTAGCTTACTGTCCGTTCTTTACAAACTATTTAAAAATAATAGCTAATAGAATCAAAAGGACATTAGAGGTCAATCAGCCAAAGGACCAAGCAGCATTTCGTATAGGCTACTTCACAATAGATCATAATATTACTATCAATCAGGTAATAGAGAAGTGCGCGGAATACAGCCAATTCTTATACATTACTTTCATAGATTACGAGAAGGCGTTTGACTCAGTCGAGACATCAGAACTAATGCAGGCACTGCGGAATCAGGACAATATTCAAGACATTGAGGAAAACCTTGCATGTTTCGTTAAACGTGAAAATGCACCGTTGGTGGAAGCAGCGTCGGCGTCAACACGAGGGATGAAAAAAAAAAAAATGGCAGCATGTCCACGGAGTTAATTATGGAGAGTGGGGTGAAGCATCCGTCCGTCCATTCGTTCTTGCATCCGTCCGTCCATGCGTCCGTCTGTCTGACCATCCGCGCGTGCGTCTGTTCATTCGTCCACACGTCCCTCCGTGCATCCGTCCCTGCGTTCGTTTATGCATCCGCCCCTGCGTCGGTCCATGCGTCCATCCGTCCGAGCAGCCATCCGTGCGTCCGTCCATGCATCTTTCTGTGTGTCCGTTTGTCCATCTAGTCAACACTCCAAGTACCCCCATCTCGCATCTTTTCATCGTATATTCCGCATATAGAAGCACCGCCATCCAGCGGACATTATAAGGACTAAACGAAAGATGGCATGCACACGCACACTTTCTTACGGCTTGCGCTTCGTGTCTACTTCCCACCTTTAACCACCTCGAGTTCATGGTATACACTAGTTCACTGTATTCATGGCACTGCGGCCCAACGCTCGCTAAACCTTTCTAAAAAAAAGTAGGTGTCGCCCAGCGAGTACAACGTAGCAACCCTTTCTTGTCAGATAGTGCTCAATGTACATGCCAATGGCTGCTAATGGAGAATGAGAGACAGGAGGATTCGGCTTTTTGTTAACACGCACGCTGCGAATTTTTTTATTGTTCAACAACGCACAAGTGAAATCTCCCACCGGCACCACCTTGAAGGTTAAAGTGTAAGACATGTTACGCACTACTACGTGGGGTGACCGGGACCTTCGCGTTAGAAAAAATTAGGGGATCCTAAAGCTTCACTTTTAGGAGTTGATGAGTGATATGTACTCTGGGACGTGACGCTTTCGGGTGCCAATTCCCCTTCCTTTCTGACAACGGTAGGAGTTGAATTCGATAGCGATCTCCTGCTCATACGTACTTCAAACACTTAGTGCATGAAACCTTTTCGAATTCGCTATGCACCCACTACGTGGCCTTATAAGGGAATAGGCGCAGTAGAGTGTGTGCCTTTGTAGTGGGGTACCGGCTTTCAACCGCGGAGCCATTATGACAATCACTATCAAATTCATCCTGTTGCATCTTTCTTTTTCTTTCTCGTAAATGGATTAATCTCAACCTGTTATCAAGAAAGTGATTCCTGAAAACTATCCGGTTCTTGACCGATTCCCCAGCGTGGGTCACATCGTCAAGGACCTTGACTTGACTTAACACATTTTGACGCCCGTCGGCAATGGACGCTTGTACCACGCATTATTACTGCAATATTTGATGTTGGATTGTGCAGCATGCATACACAGGACGCGTGTGTTTGTGAAGCATGAAAGCTACACTTCATTGCATTAGCAGAGGAAGTTCTTTTCACTGCTTTCCCAAGCAGAGGAGTGGCCGTGTGGAGCTAGGACATGAGCTTGCCACGAAAACGGCCCGAGTTCGATCCCCTCTTGAACCCAAGCAACCCTGGCTCGGTCCCGGCACTCTGCTCGATTTTTCGGTCACGCAATATGATGACGATTTTTCGCCCGACAACCAACGGCACCGACACCAACGCGGGAATTTCTGCGAAACTAGATCCACACATATCCACGAAGCGAATGCTTATAATGGAGCGAACCAGTGTGCAAAGTATCATGAATCGTGACTATATTTAGTTCTTGTTAACTCTTTGCTCGGTCACAGGCTTTGATGGATGGGTGGATAAATCTCGGTGTGTTTTGCGGTGTTTTGACGTTTGTTTTTGTTGTTGTTGTTGTTCTGGTTAACAGCTTTTACAGCGAAAGCTGTTATGAGATCACAACAATTGGGGTCGCGTGCAGCACTGTAGTTGCCCGCCGCCGCCGGTGTCCGTAATCACTATTGCACGAAATAAGTAAAAAAAACTTACTGAAGAAAAACACCAATGACACAGCGGGAGTCGAAACCGGGTCCCTCGCGTGCCAGGACAGTATTTACCACAGAGCAACGCTGGTGCTTGAAACTATGTTGCGAACCATGGCCTTAGGTAAGCTTGATGCCGGGAAAGGAATCGTGTTAGCATGAGTAATAAAGCGTTTTAGAACAGCAAAGTAACAACCAGGCGTCACACAGTGCGAATTGCGTAACGGCCGTGGGTCGATCAATTTTCTACCCTATTACAAAAGCTTGTTTCCAATCACCTATGAACTGCGGCGCATATATCCACTTCAGACATATTTCTTCAACGTCGTCAGCCACTGCAAAAAAATTGCACGAAGTTCCTTGCAAGCGTGCAGAGGATACCACACTGCTCCTTAGAATGACGAAAGATAGCATAGCGAATGCGACGTACTATACACAAAAAGGATTATTTATGCGTAGTATAGGTGCCCAGCAAGTGTGCTTGTAGCAGTTACACAAGGAGTTTTCAGAAAAGGCTCTGATAGGCCACTCTTACAGCTTTCGCTGTCACTGTGCTGCGCGTTGCGCGCAGGCCTGGTGGCTTTTTCTTTTTTTTATAAGCTTTTTTTTCTTTTTAACTAATCTTACCGTTTGTTCACATGCACCTGCGCTGTATACATCTGCTGTAGAATCCGACTGGTGGCTTACATTGTGCGGTCTTAAGAGGCTTCGCCCTTAAAACGTCATCATCACATGATGAGGTCGCGGATATGACGCCATCATGATGCCAGAACCGTGACGTGGCGCCACATGATGACGTCACTGCATGACGTCTGCTAATCAAAGTTGGGCCGCTCACGGAGCCTGTGCAAAACAAGATGGGGGGCAGAAAGCTTGGCAACGCCTCCGATCCCGGAGGCTGCTGTACAAAACCATGTAAGTTGCAGAAAAATACCGGAGAGAGACGGGGGATGATCAGTACACAGACTGAGATGAATAAGAAGACGCAGATGGCTTCGCCGTAGGTCACAAGCGCACTCATGAGTCTACTCCTCACTCAGACTCACTCCTCCTAAGATCTGGCTAAGGTACTCGGCTGCTGACCCGCAGGTCGCGGGTTCGATTCCCGGCTGCGGCGGCTGCATTTCCGATGGAGGCGGAAATGTTGTAGGCCCGTGTGCTCAGATTTGGGTGCACGTTAAAGAACCCCGGGTGGTCGAAATTTCCGGAGCCCTCCACTACGGCGTCTCTCATAATCATATGGTGGTTTTGGGACGTTAAACCCCACAAATCAAATCAACTCCTCCTAAGATCGAGCCGCCTTTTTTAGTTTGAGTCCAGGTATTTTTGATGGTGGCGCTACACACACACACACACACACACACACACACACACACACACACACACACACACAACACATATATATATATATATATATATATATATAGAAGAATAACTTCGGTTGCCGCAAGGTTATAAATATGAAAGTAGATGCGCTTTCACATAACAACTGTTTATTGTGCCGACGTTTCGACAGGAACCCTGTCTTTAGACAGGGTTCCTGTCGAAACGTCGGCACAATAACAGTTGTTATGTGAAAGCGCATCTACTTTCATATTTATATATATATATATATATATATATATATATATATATATATATATATATATATATATATATATATATATATATATATATATGTGTGTGTGTGTGTGTGTGTGTGTGTGACGCTATGATGTATTGGCGACGTGGCCTGGCTCATACGCCATGTTTATTCCGTTCTGCACTTCTTCCTTCTCTGCTTCTACAAACCATCACTTCATACGTCACACGATTCCCCCTCCCCCTGAAAGAATGAGCACGTTACAATCAACAAAACAACAAAAGCATAAAGTGAAGAATGTCAAAATGCATGGTAGTTCGATTTCATAAGGGAGTTTCTTATCTCGCACAAAAGCTTCACAGCAGAGGGCAGCTGTCCGGTCAAATCTAGGGTAGCTCTGGTGGACGAGGCTGGGTGTTGCGCCCAGGATAGCATAAGCATGCTTTGAGCGTGAAATCAGATGGAAACACTGCCGGTATTCTTGCGATGAATGAACGTGGTGTGATGGCCTTGAAGCATTGGCTGGATGATTTGCGCAGGTGTCGTGCTATTTGTCTTGATTGGAACCCATGCGTCGCCACCCGTTCGCGTGCTTGTTGACCGAGGCTGGTGCGGTGATTTCTGCGTCCTTGCGGAATACAGGGTATGGTTTGGCGCCTTTCTCGACGTTGTATGTAGTGTTGCCTGAGTCTTGATCTGGACTGGAGAAAGCTTACTCGACGTCCCTTGGGAAAATATCCTGGATTCGATGCTTTCTTTGTTTCGAGCGAAAAATCTTGAATATGTCGTCGGTTTGGTTGACACGTTTGTAAACAGCTTTCGATAAACCGCGTGTGTTCTTCCGAAGATGATTCCATTCGTCGTCGTCCTTGTTCGTATAGCCCTTGGAATCTGTGTTGTTCTTGGACTTGCTGGCATTGGTGATGTTGCTGCGAAAAGACCTGAGGTGGCAGCCCTTTTTCACCATGACACTGACTTTCTGGGCAATTGAATATGGTGTCGAGTGGGCAGGTAGTAGTCTCTAGGCTGTTGTGCTGCATTTCGGGTAATGAAGGTAATGCTTCAGAGTTGACAGATACATCATCAGGGGCTTCTTCGCTGTTCGCTGCGAGTGGTTCTTGCTCCTGAATCTGGATGGTAGGTTCAGGGCTTGGATGAGTATTCTCCGAGCTCCGCAGCTCTATCCCGACCATTGTGAGCGTGCTAGATGTGAGGTGGGCGTTGTGAGCAACGAAAGAGCCAAGTGGCGAAAAACCAGGAGGTAGCCCAATTGTGCTAGATGAAAAATAAGCTGATCCAATGTGTTAAGACTGATTTTCACTCTTTGAGTCGTCATGGCGTTGTTCGGCATTTTCCTCATGTGTCAGCTGGTCTACCATGAACAAGGCGTCCTTATGACACGAATAGTGACCGTTAAGAGCCTTTGAAGAGCTGCGTCGTAGAAAACCAGGTGGTGGACCATGTATGCGACACGACGCATGAAAGGCATCAGTAGGGTGAGCGACGTCTCGTGTCGTATGTTGAAGCGATGACTTCGGAAATGCTGACTTTCGCGCAGAAGGGATGCGCGCTTGACGGTTAGGTTTTTCCGAATATATGCATGGCCTTCTGTAAGTAAACGCATGTGCCACTTCGTCTTGAGGCACTTGTCGATTCGCGCTGGACTTTCGAATGCTTGAGGACTGCTTAGGAAATTGACGATAGTGTGCAGTTGTCTCTAGATGGTTGGCAATGAGTAAGTCTTTGTCATAGTCATTAAAACGGGTAATCATCTCCTCTTTGATTTTTTGCCATGACTCGTCGTTCTCGAATATGTGAATTAGGTAAAATTTGAATGCCTCACCAGTGACGTAGTCGCTGAAGTTCGTAACCATCTCCCGTTCCGACCAAGATGCAGCGGTAGCGTGGAGCTCGTACAGGTAGAACCAGTCCTGCACGGGTCCATCGTCCGCTGCTCCGGTTTTCTGCTATTTCGATGCACTGCGTCAGTGAGAACAGATTGTCTTCCAACCTCCTGTGTTTCCGAAACCCATTCTGCAGTTCCCCCAGCACCCCCTCACCCTCTTCCATACCTGCAGTCTTTCCTTTATAATCTGCATCGTCAGCCTGTAGACCACTGATGTCACTGATATAGGACGGTAGTTGTTTATGTCAGCTTTGTTCCCCTTTCCTTTATAGATCATGCTCATCCTGCTAAGTTTCCATCCATCGGGA
Source organism: Rhipicephalus microplus (assembly GCF_013339725.1). Lineage (NCBI taxonomy): Eukaryota > Metazoa > Arthropoda > Arachnida > Ixodida > Ixodidae > Rhipicephalus > Rhipicephalus microplus. The sequence continues at coordinate 103,412,604 of NC_051170.1, forward strand.
ACTCCTCCATCGATTATTATTTTGCTCACTGCCTCTCTCAAAGCCTGCTTAGACTTCGGACCTAATGTCTTTATCAGCCTAATTGGAATGCCATCTGGGCCTGTTGGTGTACTACTAGGAACCCTTTTCTCAGCCCTTTCCCACTCCTGTTGTGAAAATGGAGCCATTGTGCCACTTGATTCATCCTTTTCCATAGTGGCGCATAAAGCACTTATTTGTTGAAATTTTTCTGTCACCCTTGTTCTTATATATTCAATAGCAATAGAACGGTGGTGCCGGCAGTGACACCTGGCAGCAGGCCTTAGTGGCAGCACGGATGAGAGAAGTGGGTCTCTTTGGCAGGTAGCGGTTAGCGTGAACGGTTGTCTCTAGCAGTGGGTCTGCCGTAGGTGGCACTGCGGGCCGTCTGCGGTGGGCCCGCGGGTGAGCCCAGCGTTGGCGATGCCGCCTTGAGTGTGTTCTTGTGTTTGTCATGTTGTTGAGTGTTGTGGTATATTGTGTAAGGTTGTTTAGCACGTTGAACACGATTGATATTATAATCATTCGGCTGACGATATTGTCATTCTAAATGTAGTGAAATAAATGTGTGTGCTTGGTTTGGTGGTCCGACCGCGTCTGCTGTGTTCATTCACTCCAAGAGAGTGGAGCTCTCCATATTGAGACCCCATACTGGCTGCCCAACGTGGAGCTCTCCGAGCATTAGACGAATTTTCGCGGTTCTGTAGAAGATTTTGTTTGAGCCACGGAAGTGTAGGTATAGAGTGACTAGGGGGACTTTCATTGCTAGTGTCAGCGGTGTGCTTTGTTGAGAGCGAGGAGATCGGTTTTTGTGACGTGGTTGAACTTGTCGGCACGTTGAGTTTTTTTTATTTTTCTGCTCGCAAGTGTTTTTTGTTGTTGTGGTTGCTTCTCAAAACTGTTGTTTAGTGGGTGCGAGAACCGTGCGGTCTGCATCCCGGGATGAGCAAAGGTTGGAGCACGTAGATTTTAGGCCAGTTCCGAAGCGAGTGAGTAAGGAAGCCTCGTGGGTGGTCTCATTTTCTGTAAATAGCTTATTCTATCTTTTTGGGCTCAGAGAGCCAGGTGTCGTTGCTGTCTTGTCTTGCGGCTCGATGCTGGGGCGTCGTGACACCGTCCGGGACGGTGGGCGCCGATCACTCGGTAAGCTGCTGTGTGCGGCGAGCTAATGGGCCATTATACAGAGTGGACATCTCCTTGCGCCTGCCTCTTCTGCGCCTAGGCTGGGTGCTGGGGGGATGCTGGTAGTTGTCAAGCTAACGATCAGGCCTAAGGCCCTGCGCAACTGCCCGTCGCACGTGGCACAACTAGGAGGATCGTGGCATTGAGGTGTTGCACTCTGCTTCCCTCACTTCTTTTTTTATCTTGAGATGCATAAGTTAGGAAAAGCAACCTTTCTTTTTGTTTTAGGTGGGTGTCTCAGCCGCCGATGTATCAAATAGTAGTACTGACCATCCTACCATGTGGGCGAGGAGCCCGAAGCTACCTCCACTTTGCCCTACTGCATTGCTCATTTCGAGTGTCTTCAATGTACTCAGCGGGAGTGATATAACCCGCGGCTGGCTGTCTTTTGCACATCGTCAGCGCCGCTGGCCAGGAATGCGGTTGAGACGTCGGGCGATGGACATGCCTGGGACGTGCGCAACTGCCTGCAGTCAGGTGCCCTCGTGAGTGCTGGTCGCAACCAGAAGACGTGTCGGTGCGAGTGACGGTTCCTCACGCCGACAGCAATGTTGCCGCTGCAGGACCGGCACTGAGGTGAAGTCGTTGAGCCGAACAGTGCAGCAGTGTCGCACTGCGGGCAGAGGTGTCGTGGTGCACGGACATTCATTAGGGACATGTCACTTTTAGTTAGAGCTTGTGTAGCTGACTTCTTTTTTTTTTTTTTTTCGGGATATAGTTTGAATTAAGGTTGGAAAGAGGTTGAGGTTCTAACACCCCTTGTAAAGTTGTTTGCGCCTCATGTCGCACGTGTCTCACACATTGGCTGCATTTCGGGTTCACAACTACCAAGTGGTAGGTGGCATTGTGCTCGCGAGCGTTTGTATCACCTACATCATCATCATGGTTAGAACGGTGGTGTCGGCAATGAGGCCTGGCAGCAAGCCTTGGTGGTGGCACAGGAGAGAGAAGCAGGTATCTCTGGTGGGTGGCGGTTGATGATCATGATCAAAACTTTATTACTCCCAAAAAAGGGGACCGGCCAAGAGGTCAGTTACGCTGCTTAAAGGAAGTCAGCAGGGATCCCTTGGGACACCGTGGCCTCCAATGCGCGTGAGATTCCCCGGCGTTGCTGTGCCAAGTCAGTGATATGCAGAAGAGACTCCCACGTATCTTCTGTGTGAGAAGCATCAGCGTACTGTGGGCACGTCCATGCCATGTGTATGGGAGTGGCCGATTGTGAGCAGTATATTCCTTTGGTCACTTACACAGACATTCCACAGCACTCCAGACTAGGCCGTCTCCACTATCCTCCAGCTCATAAAGGCCTCCCTCGACGTGATGCCATCCTGTGGCGCAAGCTTCAGACAGGCGTCTTTCCCAACCCCTGGCTTTATAGCCAGGTATACCCACACCTCGGGACATTACACTGTAAATACTGCTCACAATCTGGTGGCGGTTAGCACAAAGAGTTGTCTTTATCGATGGGTCCGCCGTAGGCAGCACTGCGGGCCGTTTGCGGTGGGCCCGCGGGTGAGTCCGCGGTGGCGACGTCGTCTTGAGTATGTTCTTGTGCTTGTCATGTTGTTGAGTGCTGTGTGTAATGTTGTGTAAGGCTGTTTAGCATGTTGATCACTATTGATGTTATGACAATTCGGCTGACAACATCATCGTTCTAAAAGAAGTTAATTAAGTGTGCGTGTTTGGTTTGGTGGTCTGACCGCCTCTGCTGTGTTCGTTCACTCAAAGAGCGTGGTGCTCGCCACTTCGAGACCCCACAACATGAAGGACAGTTAGAGGCTCACCACATCTATCACACAGAGGTGGATTTCCACCGGACAAAAGGTATTGGTGTGTACTATGTGTGTGTTCTACTCTAAGTCTGCAAAGTGTTATTTCTGTGCGATGTGACTCAGATAATTATCAAGACGCCAGTTCACAAGATGTAGCTTATTTTGCTTTTCTTTATCCCATAACCACTGCCAATAGGTTCTCAGCTTCCGTTTTAAAAAGGGCTTAAGATCTAGCACCTATGGGTGTAACAAAATCGTTATCGTGGGCGGATGCAGCTAGCTGGTCCACCAACACGTTCCCTTCAATCTCGCGGTGTCTTGGCACCCAGCACACAACGACGCGCTGTTTACTGCATAAATCGTGCTTAAGATTGAGCAGAGAGAAAAAAGGATTGATTGGTATACTTTTCTACAGTTTGAAAAGCTTTTACCATGCTTAGAGAATATGTGTATATAACTGCATTTGGGACTACGATCATTAGTTCAACTCATCAGGAGTTTGTCTTATCATAAGTGCCCCCTAAAACCACATTTTAACATGCCAAGTGCACTCAAATATGTTGCTTGAATACACTGAATGGAGTATACTACTCAGAATGGGCAGGAAGGGAACAAGAGAAAGCATTTATTTGGCTCAGCTTTATAAAAACTATGCTTTCAAGCAGAGTATTTACACCAATCTAAAAACTACTTGATTTCGAGAGTTCATAATAAATACGCTCATGAATAAATTGCTATCATGTTATAACAACAATACTGTAGCATGACCCTGTTTTCACGATTAGAAAAAGATGAAAAGGGAGAGACAAGCTCAATTTTCCTCAAAGAAAAGGAAATTTATTTTCTTCTGGCTGTTCACCTTCTGATAGGCTGTTTTACTGGCTTTCCTATCACTTTTAGATACGCCTCCATTAGATACCGTTACATGGACAAATGTAATATACGCCAAGTTGCTTATGCCAAGATTTTGTTTGGGGTTTGGATATTCTCTTGTTTTCCGCCTGCAGTAACTTTTGCTGGACAATGTGCAGCCATCATGCGGTGGTGATAAAACTAACTTTTCTTTCGGAAGGCTGTTGGCAACACTGTTTCATTTTCTATTTCACGCATAGGGAATTTTCAGACTCAATTTGTCCGGAAAGATTAGTGTTGGATGCGATTTTTTAGAATTCAGATTGAAAGTTCACTCGCGCCTCTTCAACTGCTGCCATGGCAAGAATATTTTAAATCTATCTTCCTTGGAGAAGAGCAACGTTGCGTCGTGGACTTATTCACATGGTCCGAGCCAGTTTTTCGTGCTGGGCTGGGTGTCATTGCATGTATTCCTAATTTTCTTCAATTTTACGACGCTCGCATTATACAACGGTTTTGTGTGGTCCCGTTAATATTGTATAATCGAGATTTCAATGGTATTTCCCACGGAGCTATTGACAGCATAATACCACACTCTGCTTGCCTAACTTGACTTTGACTCTTTATCGCGGCCTGCTCTCAAGTTAGACAGATGCAGTTTTATCCCCAACAGCGACAGAGATCACAGTTGCCAGTTTTGCTTATATTGGCACATTTGGATTTCTTTTTTTTTTTTTTTCGCCAAGTCGCTACTAAAATCTTCCAGTTCCTTGTGTTTTTTTATTTGAATTTTTTCGAGGAAGCAGAAATAGTTATTTTTGTGATCGCCACATTCTCCAATAGTTCATTTATCGATGACCGAGTAGTTGGGTGTTGAAGCATGACATACATTAAACAAGCATACCTGGCATAGGATAAATTCGTAAAACCCCAGAGAGGGGAAGGAGGCGGGAGGGGGGTTACTGACTTTTTTTTAATTTGTAGCTGCGATATATTCGCCTTTAGCGACAAGCATAATCATGTTTTGCTGCTATAAGTCAAATTGATGCGCTGAATTATTTTCCCCTATTTTTGACACCAAAAGAAACAAAAAAAAACAAGAAAAACATTGCGAAAAACAAGAGGGGGGGGGCGTGTCCGAAACGCAAGCGCAAACATCGGCGTTGCGGTATCATAATGGCTTGGAGTGGCCGAACACACGAGGGTAGGGTTTCCACCTAAGGTGAGAGTTTCAAAGGGGGAGCGCGAATGCTCCTGAAACTTCGCGTCATCAAAACAACTAGCAAACAAATCAATTTCCGTCAAAACAACTCGCATATGTTTTCACACGTGAACATAGACAACGGAGCAACTGGCTGCCGAGAAAGCGAGGGTCAAAGCTTTGGCTTTGCTTTTTACCAGATTCTTTGGACAAGAAGGCCAAAACGCTTCTAGCCTTTTTTATGTCTTTACTGCCTTTAATCTACCATTGCGTCAGCCACATGCCCTCAAAGTTCATAGATTGCTATTGCATCGCCGCGATCGCAGCATTGTGCGCGGCGGTTGCGGCAAATGGTAGTTATATTTTCAATCTCCATTCCTTCAAAACCAAGTCGTTTTATGCTATCTATGTTCGAAACTGCCACGGTCTTGTACCCAGAGTTAGCGGAAAGCTGCGTTGCTTACTGGTTGAACGTTGGCCGCGCGCACACTTTCGGAGTTCTGTCAGAACGTTGTCGCCACACACGATCGTGTCGAACACAGAGAAATCTTCCTCCATAGCGCCGAACGACCCTGGTTTCGTCCACAGCGGTTGTGGCAACCACAACCACATGCACTGTAGAAGACAGTGCATGTGCTGGTCGCATGCGTACTTTTGAAGCTTTGAGCATGCTGCTCTCGATCAGCTTTCGTTCGATGGTTTCAGTACTAAAGTTCATATCACACACCGCGATCAGGAAAAGTGTGCAAAACATTCGAATTTTGGCCCAATGGACACATGAATTTGGCTGGAGAATTTCACGAATTCGTATCTGTCGCCGTTTCACATCACTGAGACTCTACTCTATGTTTAGGTGAATGCCTCTCAAATTCGTTTATAATAAAATGCGGTGGGCTTGCAAAAAGCCTGAATCGAACTGACCTGCACTTTCGTTAATGCGGTCAGATCTCGCACACAAATTCCAATTTCCAAGAGACAAACAGAAGAAATGGTCGAAATCCAGGAGTCTGCCAGACAATGCGGGAGACTTCGCAGGTATGCTATGATGATAACACCAATACATAATGTTCTCTCCTGGTGGCGGAATATAGCACAATGCTGTTTTGGTGGCAACAGCGATTAGCTATACGGCAATGTGTCATAGCCATTCACGAAGGCCGCGCTATATTAATTTTTTTTTGTCGGAAATGAATGAAATATTTTTGTAAAATTTAAGGCAAGATTCGTGAAATTGTAAGTGCAGTTGAAATTCGTACATTTTACAAGAAAATCGAAAGAGTTGGCAGGTATAAACAAGTTACATTAATCATGCTATGACAAACGTGCACTCAAACGAATGGAGACCCCTGAAGAGAATGTTAAAAATATGTGCTTTCATTTATGGTCATGCAGAATTCACTGTACAAAACTGATGTGGCTTTTCAACTCCACTTTTTATTTGAGGGACATTCTTTTTTTTATAATTAAGAGTGTTTTCAAGAATAAATTTTCTTTTTCAGGAATTCTCTAGTGATAATTCACTTCTTAGTTTCGTAGAGTCTAGCAACTCTGTCGCCAAGTAAACAGCAAGACCTTCACAAAAGTAAAAAAAAAAAAAAGTTTCACGTACAGCACGGTCATGCAGTAGGGCAAAGCGGCAATACTAGACAGTATTTCAAAACTGTCAAATAGAACACGGCAGCAGAGTAGATGAGTTGTCTGTTTGCTTGCCCCTAATGCACGCACAATTTAGCCTGTAAGCTGCTTCTAAGCAGGAGCTAATGGCGCTACACTTATGCACGGTACTTCTCAACTCTGCATTCGTCTTGCGATTATTACTAAATGTGCGCAGCACATCAGCCACTGAGCTTGCACCGCCACTGCTGGAGTTCATGCTGTACTGTGTAGTTGCCACAAAACTGTCGTCTTTCCGATCTGCCCAAAACCTACAACCTTTGAAGGCTGTGCGTTAGGGCCCTGCCAGCTGAAATGGTGTTTTGTTGTCTCACTCTTTTTGATACACAGTAAACCCTTTTCAAGAGACATATAGGGCAGCAATTCTTGTCTATTATACAGTAGAATGCCTTTATAGGAGACACCGATTAGAGAAAAATGGGTATAAGAGACACCAGCCGGGTACTGCCAACACCACCTAGATTTTTTTTCAAGGCCTCGGCAAGCCTCAGTCTCGTCAGCGTGACGTCACTGCTGTGAGATCTGTGAGAAAGCAACGCTCGACTGGCTGAGGTCGGAATGGCTTGCGGCTTCTGTTCGCCAAATAGACAGACAATCTTTTTTGCTTCGAAACAAGTTTTCAGTAAGCAAACTGTAGGAAATTATTACCTACTATCTAACAAAAAAAGCTTAGCAATATTATATCTTTCAAATGATGTACTTATTTACTTGATTTATTCACGCTTTAAACATTTTTGTGCACAGCCGAGCGAAGTTGGCAGCGCATGACAGTGCGTCTGGCCACATTGACCTTACGTGCTCGCTCGCTCTGCTGGCTGTTGTGAATGTAGGCTAGTTGCATTTTGTTACCGCTCACGCTGTTTTTTCTTTCTCTTGTGCTGTGTGTGCATGGTTGGGTAAACTACGCAATATGCCTGGATGCTGCTGTGCACCGGGGTGCAACTCTAACTATGCTCATGGACCTAAAGCGCGCGTCTATCGGTTTCCGATGGACGCTGACCAAAGAACCGCATGGGCGAGGGCGATCCCTCGCAAGGATTTTGTGCCCACAAAGTACACTGTGGTAAGTGCGTTCTTTCACTTGTCGCAGGTGCCTACGCATGTGTAAACTCACTCAGCTATGCAACTAAAAACCTTTCAATTTTCATTATTTGTGAGCTATGCCTTCGGGGCACTTGTAGCATATTTTACGAAGGACATGAGACACGCAGTATTAGTAATCGTGCTGTTTGCCTAATTTTTGTTTTCGCGCGACCAGTCTTGACAAACAGGTACTTTCCTCGCGATCTCACGCCTAGCTGATGACCCGAGTCGCTCTAAACGGACTGCAGCGCCTGATCAAATTCTATGAGAGTTAGATTTAATAAATAGCGCTCGCCTGTTGGGCCGCCTAACAAGGCATTGCTACTTTGATAATGCCTAATAATACAGCCACATTTTCTGATATAAAGTTGACGAATGTCCGCTAACTTTTTCTTGCTTGATTTTTGTGCTATAAGCTCTGTTTCATTTTTCTTTTTTTTTTTCAGGTGTGTGAGAAGCACTTTCATACAAGTGATTTTGTGACCACGTCGACCTATCAAGATGAGAAAACCGGACGAGTACTTGAAGTTCCTCTCCAGCTGAGACGACTCAAGTCTGGTGCTATCCCGAGCCTATTTCCAAACTGCCCTTCGTATCTTTCTCGTCCCACAACTGTTGTCCGGGAAGGCCCTGAAGAGAAGCGGCTTCGTCTAGAGGGAGAATTGCTACAGAAGGCAATAAGGCAGTCCACTGAAGCTCACGAAGAAGAGAAGAAAAAGAATAACATCAGTACTTTTGAAGACTTGCTCACCGCTCTGACAAGTTTTGAGACAAACACCTTCTGGACAAAACTTGTTACTCACGACAAAGTCCTCTTCCTAAACTTCGATTCTCAAGAAGCTCCAACTGTGCGTTTTTCTGTGACAGTGTCAGCTGATTTGATTGTGAAAGTGTTCGTTGGTGACGTGCAGCTTAACAAGCTTGGGACTCTCGTGCTTCCTGTTTATTTGTGTGATCTGCGGGAAATCGACAAGGTCCTTATTGCTGTGCAAAGTTTGGCAGGAAGCTTCTCCGACAGTGAAGAACGCTTGCAGATTGTCATGAAGAAGACAGTGGAAACACTGGATGAACTAGCGTCACAAAGTTTCCCACATGAGTGGCAAGTGGAAGTTGTCAAGTTCGTAAAACAGCAAGTCGGCATTTTACTGAGCAGGACTTCGAGATACCCTGTGGAATTGCTGGTATTTGCTAGCCTTGTGTTCACAATATCTCCACATGCATACAGATTTATTAGGTCCACATCAAAGTTGAAACTTCCACATCCCGACACAATTAGACGTGTTTGTGGGTCATACCGTGTGAACCCATGCTCTGAGCAACAAGATGCTTTATTTCTGTCGTATGCAAAGAGGCTGGCCGTAGGAATGGATGACCACGAAAAAACTGTGACGCTTGTCATGGACGAAATTCATCTGCAGCCCTACATTGACTACAAAGGTGGTGGTCTAGTAGGAATGGCTACAAACAGTCAAAACGCAGCAAGAACTGCATATGTGTTTATGATTCAAAGCCTCCTGTCGTCAAGCAAAAACGTAGTGCACATCCTTCCAGTGGCGAAAATAGATGCAATCCAGCTGCATCAATTTCTTCGTGAGCTCATTAATGGGCTGGAGGCAACAGGCTTTCGAGTAATTGCGGTTGTTTCAGACAACAACTCCATCAATGGGAAGGCAATGTCATTTTTTTCAGAGCCACGGAAGGTTGACACGGTCTACAAGCATCCATCAGACCAATCAAGACCACTGTTTTTTATTTTAGATTCTGTTCATGTTTTAAAATGCATACGAAACAATTGGCTTAACCAGCATAACAGTGGTAAATGTATGTTTTTTCCAGACATCAATGGACTACCTGACAAGCCGTGCGTGCTAACAGCTTCATTCAACACGCTGCTAGAGCTCCATGAGAGAGAAAGAAATGAGCTTGTACGACTTGCTCCAACATTGTCTTTGAAGGCACTGAAACCTTCGAACTTAGAGCGACAAAACATGAAACTTGTTCTCAAGGTGTTTAACAGTTTCACAATCGCAGCTCTCAACAGTGTACATGCAGCAGAACTGCAGCATGCCAAAAGCACAGCCGATTTTATCAGCACTGTCGTAATGTGGTGGCGCATAGTGAATGTTAAGTCGCCGGATAAAGGGAGGCACCTTCGAGATGACTTACAAGAGCCCATAAAGGCAGTTTGTTGCCCCCAAGTCGAGTTTTTGAACAAAATAGTCAGTTGGCTCGACTACTGGAAAAGCCTCAAGCATGACACTGGTCATTTCAGTCATGAGACGCACAATCCATTGCGTCACACGTCTCTTGCTCTTGTTCAGGTGACAAGCTACTGCCTTGAAAAGCTTGGATTCAGGTACGTCTTACTTGGGAAATTCCAGTCGGACTGCCTTGAAGACAGGTTTGGCAGGTACCGACAGTTAAGTGGCGCACAGTACCATATCTCCATACGGCAGATGTATGAAGCGGAGCACAAATTGAGGCTGCAGAAGGTCCTCGAGCTGCCAGAGAGTGACGAGATTCCTCTATGTGCCTCCACTGATGAATTTCGTGATGCTTTAAAGCAATTCCAGATTGTAGTTGGAGAAGAGGACATTGCTGCAAAGCAGCACACACTTCCAGCTACAACTTATGTCGCTGGTTATTGCGCACATGCTGCACTCAAGAAGCTTAAATGTGCATTCTGTGAAGAGAATCTAGTTGTTGAGAGTAGGACTCTTACAATTGAGGCAGACGAGCTCATAACGAGTATCACGAGAGGTGGACTTAAGTTTCCCCAAGCCGTCGTTGTGAACGCCGTACTGATGATGAATATTGTTCTCGAGAAACTGACAAGTGAAAAACACGCAGCCAAATTTTATGCCTGTGAAAAGCAGAAAGAACTGCTTGTTTCAATGACAACAATCTTCCTTGAGTGGAATGAAGACTTTGATGTTTGTGACAATGGCCATACGCCACATGTAGTGATGGGGTACATACTTAGTGCAGCAGCCAACACTTTGTTAAACAACCTTTGCAAACGAGAAAACAACAAGCTGTCTGAAGCCAAAGCAGCTAAACGGAAACTGAAGACACTCCAGGCGTAATCTCTCGCACATGACTGATGATGTGTCCTTTGTGTTTATAAAGCCAAATCGTTTGAGCTCCCAGGTTCAACACCTTCTACAAGATCATTTTAAAAAATGTTAAAAAATTTATCTCCACAATTTTTTAAAGTATTGTCACATTTTTCCTTTTGGTGTGACCATTGCCTTTCTTTTGGCACTTGAGCTGTTATGTGGAAGAATCATTTGAAGATTTAAATAGATCATATCTAACTGTGTGTTCAATTACATCTATGAAAATAAGTCAACTAAGTGTCGAAAATATTTTACAGGTAATGTCATGTTTGCTTTATTTTACTTTTTATGAAAATATTGTATGTGCGAAACTTCACATGAATCCTCGTTCAATGGTTTTATTTCATTGTTGGTTTGTTTTTAAAAGCATTTTATATAATAAAACATGCAGTCTTGTTTTGACACAAATCTTCTGGTCCATTTACTGAAATGCAAAATAGACCCTCCAATGCCTTCAAAACTTTACATAAACCAACGAGTCCAATAATGCGCCTTACATCAGTATAATCATAACGCACTGAGGCACACTTTCTCACGTGTAGTATTATAGTCAATAGACTTATTTTCGTTTCCCGTACACTGAATCATGCCAATCAGGTCGATGGAAAATAATTTGCCACATTCAATGGCGAGAAGAAATCTGCACAGCAGATTCTTCTTGTAGAGCTGTTTTACAGCTCGAAAGATGCCTTGGTCCAAGGGCTGGACAATCGCTGTTGTGTTTGGTGGCAGAAACGCCAACTTCCCAGCCGTCAGGTTGTCTAGGGCGACGTGCGCCGAAGCATTGTCCAAAATAATAACAACTCTTCTGTTCTCAGCCGCAAAACGACGATCGATGAGGCGCACGTACTCCTCAAAGAGTTTTGCCGTCATCCATGCTTTGGTGTTGCTGCGATAGATGACCCCTGATGGCAACCGGGCGCCTTTGAAACATCTAGGCTTCGCCGACTTTCCAATCACGAGGAGCGGAGTTTTGTCGGTTCCAGTCATGTTTACGCAAAACGCCACTGATATTCTGTCTTTTGCATGGTTGCTGCCGGTGCACGTCTCGCCTTTGAACGCGAGCGTTTTGTCTGGTAGCAGCTTAAAGAATAGCGCCGATTCATCCATATTAAAGATGTCATCAGGTGCATAGTCTTCCAAGATGTTCTTCAGCTGACCATTTTGCCACTGCTCCGCGCCATCTACGTCAGCAGCAGTACCTTCTCCCGAAACAGTCCTCGTGGTAAAGCCGTGCCTTGCCTTAAATCTGGCCAGCCAGCCATTGCTGCACACGAAGTTGTCATGGTTGAGCTGCGAGGCAAAAACGAGGGCCTTCTCCACGAGCAGGGGTCCGCTGATAGGCAGATTTTTTTGACCGTGCAGCTTTTAGCCACTTCACCAGCGTCTCCTCTACATCCGAAAACGCCGAACCGCGTAGCCGGCACCTTTTTGCTGTTGCAGCAGCACTGCCGAGCAACTTCTCTCTGGAATTCCGAATTCCGCACACCGTGGTTAACCGCAGGTCCTTTTCGCGTGCCAGCGCCGATTTTTTCATGCCACTTTCAATAGCACGAATTCTGTCCAATTTCTCCTCTATTTAAACAGCCCCCTCCATCCGGATTTCGTGGGGGGGGGGGGAAGGGGGCCTCCTAACCCCTCCCCCCTAGCCACGGGCCTGCTTCTAGGTGTAAATCTCTGAGGAAAAAAAAATGCTACGAGTGCAACTGGGCCGCGGAACGACAAAACGCGAACGTGTGCCGGTCATTTGAGTGAAGCCAGCTTCCAGGCAGATCTCACACTGATGACGTCACGTTGGCTTGCGGAGGCCTGAAAAAAAAGTCTAGGTGGTGTTGGCTTAGCCCGCCCTCCCGCAGTGCCAGATGCACAGCATTGTAAATGGTATCAGCTTTTCCATCTTCCGTCTCCATCAAGTGCAGAAAAGTAGTGGTTATTTTCTTTGAAGTTGGGCTGTAGTAGCGTACTGACACACATACAAGCTCTCTGACTGAAATATCTGTCGACTCATCGACCAGTAGCGAATATGGCTTCGTTGAAATGTCTTTGCGCAAATATTCGGCAAAACATGGTCCTAGGACTGTTGTAATAAGTGCTGTACACTTGGTTCGGTGCATCACGAGCTTGTACTTGAGCTGTCCTTTCAGTAAATCCAAAAGCTCATCCACACATGTTATTGACATATGGCAAGCGGTGAAAAAGGCAATTTTCAGAGCGCATCTTTTTTGCTCTTCCTCAACCGCGAGAACAGGCGCGACGACATCTCGCAACCGGTGCTGGTCCTTAGGTGCAACTCTTGTGCGGTGCTTCCTTGTTTCAGCATGTTTAGTCAGGTTGGCGCAGTGTGCCCGTATGTCGCAGGAACAAATCTTGCACCGCACGAATGCTTCACCCTTTTCTGAAGGGGCAACCCAGTCTGCACAAAAGGTAAAGTACGCACTTTCAGCACAATGCTATAGCGTTTCAGTAAATCACTCAATCAGTTTATTTTCCTTTTTATACAAGAACCTTGCTGGAAAGTCACGTCAATTCAAGCTATGTTTGAATGAGTGTTAGGAGTATGTTTACGTGTGTCTAGTCTCTCTTGTATGCCTGGATTTACAGATAAATAAACTTGGTGTACCCATGCAGCTCATAAAACGAAGTGCCAAACATTGCAATGTTCGTTGCTATCGCAATATATATTCGGAACCACAGAAGCAATCACGACGAAAAGTTCTCGTTAATTTTTAATCACCCACCTCCAACTAACCGCCAGCTCCCCGCAAAGCTCCTGCCGCCAGCCTTTTTGCGCACCATAAAACGTTTTAAACATTGGCACCCAACTGATTTTCGAGTGTAGACGTACGGAAATTCCCACTGAGCCTCCTCAGAGGTCCGACAACAACGGCAGACAGGAACAGCATAAGGAGCAGGATAAAACGCTTCGCGATAAAATACCGACCTGTTGCACAACTGAAAAGCGACATTAACCTTTCCAAAACATTCTTACCTTTAAGGTTGGGGTCCTGCAGCCACTGATGCCGAAACATCCTCCGTGCAGTGGCATTCTTGCCCATGGAAAAGCCGTCACCAGTGTATGGTATAACTTCCAGCTGCACGCGCACGCCGCAACCAGCATCGGTCCGGCAAAACAAAACGAGGCCGGAAAGAAACACAAATAAACTGCACAAACTGTCTTACAATGTTGCCGAACCTTGCTGTCGTGCCGCCAAATGCTTTAGGAATAAAGAGAACACAGTCATCAGTACTCCGATGAAGCCGTTGCTTGCATAATAAATAGGCGCCACTTGTTTTGTGAATGTTTTCACGTATTTTAACGTAAACGGTAGCTTTTGACACTAGCGCCAGAACAATAGCCAAAAACTAGCAAGTAGCCAGCACTTTTTTTTTCGTCGCTGTGGCCTCCTAAAAGTAGCCAGTTTGGCGTAAAGTAGCCATATCTGGCAACCCTGTGGGGCATCGTGAAACGGCAAGTGACACCTCGATGAAAGGTCAGATCCCCATATAAGGAAACGGCTGATTACCGATTAGCCAACGATCGAGGAACACGTCAGTCATGATTCATTCAATGTGTATATTCTGTCCGGCACACCGCTGCACGCAAAATACTTTGCGTGTATCGGAATACCAGGTGTGAATTGCACATGCGCGCACCCGGAAGACACACACGGGCCACTGAAAGCGGTTGGCTTACAGCTCGAATCTATCAAGTAGCCATCGTGTGCTCTGCCACTGACTAACTTCGAAATTATTCATATATTTGCTTGAAATTCATATCCTTAAGCTTCGACAGCAAAGTATTTGTGTCGGTTCGGTGCTGTTGTCGGGAGATTTAGTCAAATAATCAGTGCTGTAGGCTTATTCAGGGCCACTCCTGGAATCTCAACAGCAATATAATTCGTGTTTGTTGGTTGTCTTCTTTCTTCTATAGATGGCACCACTTCAAGTGGTGGTAGTCTAGGGAAAAGCTGTCTGGTAATACACCACGCCTTTGCGTTAGCAGGATACCGGACATAATAAAAACCTGCATCAACGAGAGCGCATTGAACCTCGGCGTTCGTGGGCCTGACGCCTTTCCCGAGTTGACCTTGTGTTTCGTCGCACTGCCGAAGTTGATCTCGGAGGCCCCGTAGAAAGAATCACGTGATTCAAGTCTGCTCCACCAGGTGGCGAAACTGTCCTTCCCGCTCACAAGAAATCCATCTGCTTTTCCTGTGATATAATTCAAGTATTTTATTTATTTATCGCGACTTTTGGTGGGTATATATCTTAATTAAACTTACGCACCGACATCACATGCATATCCACCGGGAGAGTGTTCAACCTGGAGTTTTAGCAGATAAATAGAAGTGCCAATCGTTGCTCGTGCCCCCCCCCCCCCCAAAAAAAAAAGGGGGAAAAAGGGTCGACTTCCAGTTGTGTGGTAATCTAGCAGACGTAAAGTATGGAAGTAATTGTGCTGTATTTCGCTTTCATCAGCTTTGTAGGGCAATCACTCTAGTTAAACAATGACTCAATTGGAACGGACAAATTATGCTTTGACAACATGACTGCCTTTAATTAAAGCGTGATACGTTTGTCAACAGAAGAAGAAATGAATGTTATTGCGCGACATTGTTTTTTTTTTCACGTAATGTGCATTCCAGCATAATATAATAGATTTCAGAGTGTGCATGGTGGGGTGGGGGCTCACTGACTTTACAAATTTACTGAAACGTGGTACGCGAAGTTCCCGACCCCTTACAAGGACAACGTGCTTCATATTTGCCGATCAAAAACTATGCGAGTCCTATTTAATGGTGTCAAAACGTGTGATGTTGCAGAATGTGCGATATTTCAGGTTGGCGTCGTCACATTGATTTTCGTTTTGCTGCATGTTCTCACCTACCAGATGTCTCATCACAACAAATTCAAAGTAGTGTTTAGATAAAAAAAAGCAACTTAGTATTACGAGAAAATATCAAATAGAAATAAACTATACGGTAAAGAAAATTTTCGCTTGAAGCCCTCTTAGGGTAGTCCTTCAGCCTTCTGTCGATAATTTCAAATGTTTTCTAAATGCAGCGTTTACTTTTGTCTTTCTTCCGGTCTGCCGGTACCTCTACTATACGCCGACAGCAAAGAATTCCGCACAGTCAGTACAGACGAAAAGAGAGAAGCTAAACAGCAGCAGTGGACAAGAAGACTATGATTCTCTTAACAGACAGTTATCCCATTATCGCTGGCATTGGTTTAACTCCACCAAAACACTTGCAAGAACTTGTTACGAGCCATTACGTGAAGCGCTTAACCACGGAAGACGCGATCAGGCGTTACAGAGAGAAACCGCAACGAGTAATAAATAAGCGACCTCTTGTCGACGACACCATTACAATGATTGCGAAGGCAGCGTTTGCGCTGCAGCCGCTGCAGTCGTAAATTAAGTGAGACGTTGATGGCAGCGCTCGCATAGCCGAGCTGGTGGAAGCGCATACAAATCGGCAGAAGGCGCGAGAACAAATTGCCGCGGTTTTCGCGGCCGCCGGACGATGGTGCCACGCGATGGCGTCCTTGAAAAGAAAGATGCTCTCATGCCCCAAAAGGTATACAATAAAGGAAGCGCGGGAGAGGAGGGAGGGGGGGGGGGCGTTATACTAAGAGCGGGGAGCTACAAACCATCCCGTTTCCGGGCCGTGTGCGCGTGTGCGTGTACAAGTCAACGAGAGAACGATCCCGCGCGGCTGTTTCTACCGCCAATGCCGCGGCTGCTGCTGGAATGAAAAATGGCGGCTCCTTTTCGTCGGCCCGCCGGCAACAGCAAACAGCCGTTGCGGCACTCGTCTCGGCGTTGGCGAGATTAATGGCGGCCTGCCAGGGGAGCGGAGCTTGGGCGCAAGCTGCGGCGCACTCGGAATTAAGAGACGGAAATAATTTGCCGCCGCCGCCGCGTGCAGACTTCGCTGTCTCTGCGTTTTTACGGTTGCTCGAACGCGCTCTCGGGGAGAGATTGGCGCGCATAAAACCGTATACGACCAACACGCTTCCTACAGGTGCTACCGCAATGTCTGCTTCCGTCCCCTTCTCATCCTCCTCGGCACGGCACAGGCTCGCTGGTGATTTATGTGGGAAGCTCTGTTTCGGAGGAAGGGAAGGCAGCACGGTGCCGAGGAAGTCTGAGGCAGCCGCCTCGCTGCGCGCGCTTTAGTGGGCTCCGCTTTCTTTATTTGCGGTCTCGGGTCGAGATGGGTTCGGGGGGGATGACGGGTTTATTTAGAAAAGCCAGAGGTGCCCATCTACAAGCTGTAAAAGAGTGTAGAGCTGAATAAACAAGAAGACCTTTCCTTCTCGTTGCTGCAAAAGCAAAAAAAGACCACGTGCAGAAAAGGCAACTTGATTCAGGGGCCTTCATGTGTATTGGCGTGAATTTGGAAACGATTGCAGGGTAAATGACGAGAGAAAAAAGCAAGAAGCAAATAAAAATGTCTGTGGTATAGAATGCGTTCAAATGTACCTGTGATTGTTACAATAAAATAACAGGAAATGAAGGGCGAAGTACATGCACCCCGCAAACTGTCTATTTCAGGGGAGGACACCTCAGAAGTAGTGAACAATAGAAGGGATATGGAGGGATTAAAATAACTACAAAGATACAGTTGGGAGTTTGTTGGAGAACATGGCGGTCTGTGTGCCGATCGACGAGCGGTCTTCGAAGCGATATATCTGGGTATATAACACCCATATATGGGTATATAAGGCCCATATATGGCTATATCAGAATTTGGGCATATCAGGTTATATAGGGCCCATATATGGGGTTCCATATAAAGCCAGATATGCCCAATTCCTGATGTAGCCATATATGGGGATTTTTATATAAGTCCATATATAGGATTTTTGTAAGGGTATACCGTCAAGCGCGACATCCACCGGGCATCTCATCAACCGAGGCTTAGTCCAGTTGGCCCCACTACACTGGGGAAGAGGGAGGAAAGGGTCGAGACGAAAGGAGAAACTCTTCATGTCGTCGACCCAGTAAGAGTTAATCATTATAATAACCTGGGTTTTTAAAAGCCAAAAGCACTATATCATTAAAAGGCACGCCGTGAACCTGCGTGAACCTAAATCTATTTAACGTGCACCTATACCTAATTACACAGTTGTTCTTTGCAATCCAATCCCATCAAAACGCGGTCTGCCGTAGCCTGAAATCGAACCCGCCGCCTCCTTCGGTCAGCTGCCGTGGTCCTGAAGCTTCGTCTTGATGGTTTTTCTCACGACGTTTCGACTAGCGGCCTTGCTCTTCTGCGAGACAGCACGTCAAGACCTGCCTTGATGAAGGCAACACCACTGTTCGCAACGTCGACATCACATGATCAAAAAAATATTTCACCTCTTAACACATCCACGCTGCCCTGAACTTCTGCCTTGGAGTCGACATAGGTATCTGTTAAACAGAGAAAGATAAATGCGAGAAAAGCGTCGCGACAGTCGGGTTATTCAGAATACGAAGGAAGAGGAAGGGCCGTGAGGGCTGTTCTATTAAAAAACGCGCTTGCCTCGGGGGCGCGGGCGCAGGGCCTATTTCTGGCCGCTTGGCTTCTTCTTTTAACATGTGTGCGCGCGCGTGCGCCCGCTCCGACATTGAACAATGGGAAGGCCTCGTTCTCACTTGTCGCCGCACGCACACTCGCTGCCATGGCCAGCCGCGCGTGCATCGCCGAGGAAGACAAGTATATACTTCTGCGATCGCCGTGTCTCTATAATGTACGCTCTGTGTACGTTAAGTATTCGCGAGCAATGCAGACTCCAGAAACGGTGGAAAAGTATTGTCTGTTTCCCTCCTGCTGCCATGCCGGTGATTAACGGAGACAGGTGGAAGAACGAAATGATCGAGGTGTTCTTTGCGTATGTGTGGACATACATGTGAAGCCCGAGAATCTGTTAAAGATATGTTATTTTGCCGCGTGGAGTTATCGCGTAGTGTCTCTATTCCGGCGAAATGATTCGCGTGTTTAAAGCACAATATGCAATGAAGAAACTGTCACATGAGCTCGCAAGCTTATTGGCTATACACTCTAAGCCAAAACGGAGCAGCAGGGGTATAGGGGTTGCTCCTTTCAGGGAGCAATTGCATTGCCACTCCCATTACTCTCCTAAAAGGAGTAACTGCAGAGGGAGGAACCGTTGCTCTCCTTTCAGTTCCTCCTTCGGGGGATGAACAGTTACTCCCTCCAGTTCCTCCCTGCAGACCAACAGTTACTCCCACCAGTTGCTCCCTGCCGACCAACCATTACTCCCACCAGTTGCTCTTCTAAGAGCAACAGTTACTCTTTACCGTTCCTCCCACGTGTTCGCAGTTACTCTCTGAAAACCAACTGCACATGCTTCCAGTTACTCCTTGGGGAAATGAGTATTTATCTCGAGTATGCTTGTCACACGCTTAACACATGGCGAGAGCTCCTTGGAAGAGCACTGCTTGGGTGCTTCAAACACAAAAAGTGGACAATATTGAAAGGAAAATAAATGCTTTATTGTTCTTTTTATGAGGCGACGTGTGACCACACGTAAAAGTAGACTTCGCCACACCACAGCCAGCACTAAACAAACACCATAATACATCAAAAGTTTTCTGCGTCATCCGTGGAAAAACAATCTTGAATTTCTAGCATAGGG
The DNA here is from genome assembly GCF_013339725.1 of Rhipicephalus microplus. Classification (NCBI taxonomy): domain Eukaryota; kingdom Metazoa; phylum Arthropoda; class Arachnida; order Ixodida; family Ixodidae; genus Rhipicephalus; species Rhipicephalus microplus. The sequence continues at coordinate 103,432,157 of NC_051170.1, forward strand.
CAGTCTGTGCCATCATTGGTGAGAGAAGGGCAACTTCTCCAATTCTGAAGAATTCAAGTTTCGCAGCTGGTGCTTCCATCAGGCTAGCGCAGCAGAACGTCACCGCAGGCATATGTGAAGCATGTCATTGCTGCAAAAAAAAAAAAAAAAATAGAAGTGTGAGGTTAAACATGCCAGAATCAATTCATAACAATGAGTCACACACACTGCAGCAGCGCTTACATTCTAGGATGTCTACTGCAAAACGAAATGTGAAAAAAGGAAGGTTCGGCCAAACGTTACTTGGCAAGCCATATAAATGCTGATGTGGTAGACGCTCTTCACATGATGTCTCAGACAGCAATACTCTGGAAGAAAATGTGCAGTACCTCAACAAGGCATATTTGTAGCAGTTAAAGATACCCTTAGGTTCAGTTAACTTGTTTCCTATACACAGCTGAGCGACATTTCTATGAGCCCATTCACCAATGGGCATTTTAAATGAGGTCATGTGTGTGGCAAATAACACGTACTGTCCGCTCATGTTAAAATACTTATTTAGCTCGTGCACATAGTTGCTCTCGATTCTACTGTTCTATCATACGCTGCTGCGTCTTGAATTGTGCAATACCTGTAGGCACAAGCCAAGCATGCAAAGCCTGCTTGAAAGCAACTATTTGCAGAGGCTGCATGATAATCTTCAGTATATTTCTTTGTACCTGACGCAAACGGCTGGACAAAACTATAGACAAATAAATGTAGACCGTGCTACCTTCAAAAAATGCTTTAAATTTAGAAAACTAGGGTGCATTTGTTCACTCGGTTGACGAGTCACAGCCACGAGATATGTAAACGAAGCAATATATCTTAAGGCATGCACAGATATTCTGATTCTTTGTTTGACAGTGTCATAGATAGCTTGCCAATACATATATATTTGAGAGCAACAAGATGTGAAGCTTTTATTAGTTCAACGTCTTGTTGGTTCACAGCCAAACAGGTTACTGCTTGTTAGACAAATTGGAATAAGCACACCATGGTTTCAAAAAAAAAAAGCATTATTAGAAGTTAGCTCCCGGTGTGAATGTCTGCCTATTTATTTTGTACTGCCTTCTACATGTGCCACAAAGACATTTGTTGAGGATGTGCTACCAGTCAAGCCAAGATCGCATACTTGGTCAATGTCATGGAAATACAAACATTAGAAACACTGCCACCTCTAGTAAGAGCATAACACTTCAGTATCTTGGACTAGCAAAGAGGTGCACAAGAAAGTTAAGCCCACTCTTGCGGCACTTTGAACGCGAATATTTCAGAGTGGGGGAGGTCAACATGCTGTGGCACTTTTAAACCCACGAAACATCTGCAGAAAACAGGGTAAAGGCAAGTCAAGAAACGCTGTTATGAAGGCCTGCGCATGGACAGCTTTGTGAATTTAGGCCCAAGTGTTATGCTTTGTGCAAGCCAAAATCTATGTAATTAGGCAAAGCACACTTTTAGGAGTACCAGCGTAAACAAATCTTGGCACTTGGCTTTTTAGTACAAACAGCAATCCCTGTGTCACAGAACGAGCGCTAAACAAGAGCGCGCCGCCAAATCCTTGCGACAACGGGCGGCAGAAACGCCGCGAGGTAAAAAGAAAAAAAAAAGAAAGCAAACGTCGAGGGCTCCCGGGCGCGCGCTCTCCCCGCAGAAGCACGGCTTCGCAGACGAACCTCCTCACCCCACATCGGCGGCCCAGCAAGCCCGCGATTTTTCCAGAAAGAAGTGGGCGGGGCCATACCGAGTTGACTCACCGGCCGGAGAGGGCATTTCAACTGTCTCGCCCTCTTCCCAGCTTTCGCCGCGTATCGCGCCGACGAAATGACCAGAAATTTCTGGAAGGTGGCGCGGAAGGTATTTAATCGAGCGGCCGAGACGACAGAACAGGAGGTGACGGAAGTTAACGCCAGAGCGCGTAGGGATTCCGCCGTGTAGTCGGCGAAGGTTTCGTTCGTAGTGACGAAGCAGGAGATAGAGAGGAATTCCACCTGTGGGTGAAGGCTCGAGCTACAGGCAAGAGCGTGAGTTTACCGCTATCGAGCGAAGACGCGGGCTACAGCTGCGTGTGTGAAGCCGACGGATTTCCGGCGAAGAAGTTGAAGTTTGAAGAGTGGCCAATTGAAGACGGGAGGTTTCCTGGAAGAGAAACTTCAGGGCTGCGGAACGACAACAACGCTGGACTTTGAGTGAGTGATTCTCGGAAGAGTATCATTCAGACTTTTGTTCCAAGGACTTTGGACTGAATAGGTTTTCTATCTCTTTAGTCCTTAAGTGTCTTGGTTGTTCAATGCATGTGACTGCATTGTAGTGCGTATTGTTGTCTGTGTCCGTTGTTTCAAGTGTGGTTGATTGTACTGTGTAGTACATTGTCTGTTTGGTGACGTATTGTATGTAACTATTGTGGAGTGTGCATACGTGTGTATTGTTTTTGATCTGCCGTTAATGAGAATATAATTTTGTTTGTTTATCAACTCTCGGCTCTGTCTTGTTCTTTGGGCCACAGCCGGCGTCCGCTGGCGCACCAATAAGGACCACTTCTAAATTGTCCACGCTTTCGTGGTGCGGTTCGGGGGGCCGATACTTCGGCTCTTGGAATTAGCCCGGCGATCGCCTCCCTAATAAACGGGACAGGTGTGACAATTAATCTGGCGTCCGCGAGACAGGACCTTTTGGTGCACAGTGTGTCCAAAGTAGTGAGAAAGAGCCTCGAGTTGTTGATTGTGCTGTCGGAACGATTTTGTGTGTTGTTCAGTGTTCTCGTTAACGAGTACAGGGGAGTGTTCCGATAGACTGATTTAGGCAGATACTTTTTGCACGCGGCAAGGTTGTATTTGCGAGTTGCGAGACACAATGGATCTCGAAAAGTTAGTTGCGCTTGGTGAGAAGATGGGTCTTTCCGGCGCCGAACTACGGAAATGGGTAAGCCAGAAGGAGAAAGAGGCGGTGGAGAGAGAAAGGCTGGCCGCTGAAAGGGCGAGAGAAGAAAGAGAAGCGAGGGAGCGCCAGCTGAAAGAAGAAAGAGAAGCGGAGATGGCTGAAAGGGAACGGCAGCGGCAGCACGAAATTGAACTCGAGCGGCTCCGTTTGCAACAGCGAAACGAAACTCCCGTCCAAGCTAGAGTTGAAAGCAGCGAACGGGAAGATCACGGCTTCCGCTTGAACCCAAGCAAGCTGCTCGTAGCGTTTGATGAAAGGAAGGACGACCTAGACGCGTACCTCCACAGATTTGAGACGATTGCGAGGAGCCAGAATTGGCCGGAACAGCAATGGGCAACTGCTTTGAGTACCTGCTTGAGTGGTGAAGCGCTCAGTGTGTACGGTAGGCTGACGCCGACCGATGCGGCCAACTATGCAAAGGTGAAAGCTGCTTTGTTGAAGCGATTTAGATTCACTGTGGAAGGATTCCGGGACAGATTTCGGACAGGAAAGCCAGCTGATGGTGAGACGGCTACGCAGTATGCCGCCCGACTTTGCCATTATTTCGACAGATGGATTGAACTTTCAGGGACAGCACAGGAGTACGATGAACTTAGAGAGCTGCTAATTAAAGAACAATTTCTTACTAGTTGCCACCCAAGCCTGTCGCTGTATTTGAAAGAGAGGAAGGCGGAGTCATTTGAAGGAATGCTTGAATTGGCTGATCAATTCTTAGAAGCGCAAGGAGGAACTAATTTGGCCAAGGTCAAGAAGGATTGTCCCGATGATTCGAAGAAATTGGCTGCCGAAGAAAAGAAGCGTGCACCAGAGAGCATTCCGCGATGTTTTCTGTGCAACCGAGTGGGTCATCGCGCGAAAAACTGTCGAACGATCTTTACGAGCCCTACGGCAGTAAAATGTTTTAAGTGTGGTCAGACTGGGCACAAAGCAGACGCTTGTCGGAACGGAGTGAGTCAAACTCACCAGGTATCTTGTGTGCAAGCGGCACCGAAATCTGATAATAATGCCGTCACTGATGGATTCGTAGAGTTGAAGAATGGGGAGAAAATTCCTATTGTGGGGGCTGTAATGTCAAAACAGCCAACCGGTGTTACGAAGGGAATGCCAACGCTTCCTGGAAAGATTGCAGGCAAGAAGATTACGGTTCTAAGAGACACCGGTAGCTCCACGGTTATCGTGAGGAGAAATTTGGTACGGGAAAGAGAGTTGACAGGCAGAACGAGACCGGTTTGCCTAATTGACCGTACGGTCCGTATGCTTCCCGAAGCAGAAATTGAAGTTGAAACCCCGTACTTCAGCGGGAAGGTTACTGCTTTATGCATGACGACCCCCCTGTATGACCTGGTCATCGGAAACATCGACGGGGCGCGAGGGCCAAGTGATCCAGAATGTTTGGGAGAAGACCCGAAGATAGAGCCCTCGCCAACACAGCGGCCGCGAGATACAGTGGAGGAGCATCCCGTGACGGATCTCACTAGAGCCCAAGGTGAAGCTGCGGCGCAAGAGACAGCGAAGGAGAAGACGATCGTGTCGAATCAGTTCACGGGCCGAGCACCCGGACTTACGTCAGCACGACCTCAACCGACCGACAGTGTAAAGGAGACGGAGTTGGCCAGCCGGGAAAAATGTAGAGGCATTATCAAGCGGGTAAATAAACAGACAGGACCCGTCGAATGTAATGACGCATTAACGGTGTCGGAAGAGACAACGATGGCTGAGACGACGCCTCAGATATCGTCGTTGGAAAGGGCTCGCCGAAAAAGAACGTGGAAGCACAAGAAGAGATCGAGCGAGCACCGCAAAAAGGGGCGCAAGCGCTGTTCGAAGTATTCAGGATAAGTCCTGAGGTCGAATCAGAATGTGTTGGGCAGTGCTGAGTGCCATATGTTGTGTTATTGCTCTTGTTATCCTGTGTCTCAAGTGTATGTCGAGTGAGTCAGTGTTCTGTGCGATGGTGTGATGTATAGTGTTGTATAATTGTTGGATAGACAGCACTTTGTACGGTTGTATTGTTTAGAATGTGTGATGAAGTGTTGTAGGCATGTACCTGTGACTATATTTCATGTGTTGTGGAATTGAACTACAATGTACGATTGTATTGAGTGATATATTGTGAATGTGAAGTGTCATGAGCGACGGATTGTGTTACAGTCTGTGAGAATGTGTGGTGACTGTTCGCGCTCGTTGTGTGGGTTTGAATATTATGAGATAATATTCTTAAAGTGGGGGGCAGTGTCACAGAACGAGCGCTAAACAAGAGCGCGCCGCCAAATCCTTGCGACAACGGGCGGCAGAAACGCCGCGAGGTAAAAAGAAAAAAAAAAGAAAGCAAACGTCGAGGGCTCCCGGGCGCGCGCTCTCCCCGCAGAAGCACGGCTTCGCAGACGAACCTCCTCACCCCACATCGGCGGCCCAGCAAGCCCGCGATTTTTCCAGAAAGAAGTGGGCGGGGCCATACCGAGTTGACTCACCGGCCGGAGAGGGCATTTCAACTGTCTCGCCCTCTTCCCAGCTTTCGCCGCGTATCGCGCCGACGAAATGACCAGAAATTTCTGGAAGGTGGCGCGGAAGGTATTTAATCGAGCGGCCGAGACGACAGAACAGGAGGTGACGGAAGTTAACGCCAGAGCGCGTAGGGATTCCGCCGTGTAGTCGGCGAAGGTTTCGTTCGTAGTGACGAAGCAGGAGATAGAGAGGAATTCCACCTGTGGGTGAAGGCTCGAGCTACAGGCAAGAGCGTGAGTTTACCGCTATCGAGCGAAGACGCGGGCTACAGCTGCGTGTGTGAAGCCGACGGATTTCCGGCGAAGAAGTTGAAGTTTGAAGAGTGGCCAATTGAAGACGGGAGGTTTCCTGGAAGAGAAACTTCAGGGCTGCGGAACGACAACAACGCTGGACTTTGAGTGAGTGATTCTCGGAAGAGTATCATTCAGACTTTTGTTCCAAGGACTTTGGACTGAATAGGTTTTCTATCTCTTTAGTCCTTAAGTGTCTTGGTTGTTCAATGCATGTGACTGCATTGTAGTGCGTATTGTTGTCTGTGTCCGTTGTTTCAAGTGTGGTTGATTGTACTGTGTAGTACATTGTCTGTTTGGTGACGTATTGTATGTAACTATTGTGGAGTGTGCATACGTGTGTATTGTTTTTGATCTGCCGTTAATGAGAATATAATTTTGTTTGTTTATCAACTCTCGGCTCTGTCTTGTTCTTTGGGCCACAGCCGGCGTCCGCTGGCGCACCAATAAGGACCACTTCTAAATTGTCCACGCTTTCGTGGTGCGGTTCGGGGGGCCGATACTTCGGCTCTTGGAATTAGCCCGGCGATCGCCTCCCTAATAAACGGGACAGGTGTGACACCCTGCAATGAAAACATAAACATTTTATTTTAACGGTAACAGTGTGAGCACACACACGGGCCAGCGGAGCCATGTCGAATTGTCAGTGCCAGTGTAACCATGTGGCATAATGAACTATTTTCTGGCCAACACATGCACAGTTTGCCCCTAAAAAGCGATGCTTTCATATACGTAGTACAAAAAGTCTGCACTTACCAAAATTCACTTGCTTTCTGTACTTTAGCATCGTTGGGAGCATCTTTATCTGCAGTATAACCAAATTTGTGTCATATCCCTGAAAAAAAAGTAAAAGACATGCATCAAATATTGTTTCATTTGGTAGCAGTAAAGTCAGGTTAAGAACAGCCAAGTGGGAATCAGCCTAATTATGTGCATGCGGCAAATCCCAAACGGCGTTATTGAGGTTGTCGAAATTTTCGTCGATTGGTATTAACGTCGATATGTGACTTCAACGGCATGCCAAGTTTTCACAGCGCATAAAGATTTCATGATGCAGAATGATGACAGCGCTAACGAGAACATACAGCATTTATGATTGTCTTTTACAATATTCAGTTTTGCTAAGGTTTTGCATCACTAAAGAAATCTGAAAGATTTGGGTCATTCCTCCTCCATTTGTTCTGTCAATATGTAAACTGCTCGCTTGATGGTGCGCTTATAAAATAGTACGTTCAGCGCAGAGGTGAAGTAAGTGACGCAGTGATGTGGGCAGATTTTTTTTGGGGGGCGTGCGGGGAGGGGGGAGGGGGGGTCCGCTTATCTGAATAGGCCGGGCAAGCGAATATGGTCGTCAATTTGGGCTCCCTACGCCCGGCCTAAAAAATTCTGTGCGCAACCGCCTGGCTATGCCAGTGAAGTGATGCGACAATGATTTGTTCACTTACTGATTTACATACACTTTACATCTCTAAAAAATGCGGCCCAAGGCCCCAACACTCAGCCGTTAACATTACATAAAGCCAATGGTAGAAAAGTGCCAGTATGAATGCAGCTACAACCCCGCCCCAATGTTTTTAGATGCGGAAGCATCTTATACTCGCGCCTTGTAGTGCGCCGTCCGCGCCGTCCGCACCGCTTCTCGAACATTCGACAGCTGACGCGCGCGCATGCGCCGTCGCGCCGTCGCCCACCATCTGTGCCGCGCGCGCTTCTCCTTCGAGAACATTCGACAGCTGACAGCGCATGCGCCGTCGCGCCGTCGCCATCTGTGCCGCGCGCGCGCTTCTCCTTCGAGAACATTCGAATGCTGACAGCGCATGCGCCGTCGCGCTGTATATATACAAAAGGTCGGCGCTCGCTCGCTCAGTTGCCGCTCGTCCGTTGGTTTGTACGGCGCGTCGACGTCCGAAGTCGCCGTGAAATAAATGCCAACGAATCCACAAACAGAATGATCGACGTCCCTTCGACCAGCGCCGGCCAAACTGTTGGCGGAACTGCAAGCGTGTTCACTCATTTAACACCCCATTTCACAACCACGTTAACCAATTTAGCCATCGACCCAAGTAAGTCGCAATTTAACACCCGTTAACCAATTACATGCTTCCGCATCCTCCTCAGTGTTCCCCCGAGGGAAGCTGCGGGCAATTTTTTCAAGCGAGGTAGTGTTGCGGAAATGAATTTTTTTTTAACTGCAAAAGTACACTGGCACTGCAGTGGTGACAGGGGAAGCAAGAGGGTATGCAGGCGGTAATAGAGGTAATTTAGTCCGATACGGCTAGCAATGGATACGGTGAATAAGAGCAAATCATTTCTCTTTCAATAGCGCAACCACTCAACAATGTATTGTAAGAGCATTAAATGTTGCTGGAAATGCCACTCACCTGCACGCTGATGCATGCACAGTCCTTTGTCCGACGAGCGAACAGGCTTGCAGATAGCTGAAGACGTGTTTACGATGTGTTTGTTCCACCCAGCAGCAAAATCCACAACTACTTCGCGCTCCATAAAGATAAATATACACTAACCTTCATCACGAATAAGTAGAAACGCAAATCTGCGACTTACACACACGATCAAAACATCGCTCACAAGCTCGCACGTCCATGTGCTCGCCAACCACAGACCATATGAAAATGAGTAAGTAGTGCGAACGCGAACCTAGTTGCGCCGAAAAAAAAAACGTCGAGCAGTGGCAGCACAGGCGTCAGCGCAATAATTTCAGTGTGTTCTCCTAATACAATTATAAAAAAAAACTGAGGTACACTAAAACTCATAAATAAATATAAAAAGTTGAGTGTAATTTTTATTTTGTGCTATTCAACATAAACACTGAATAAAAATTACTTTGTAACTTACATCGTTTGCTACGCTAGCGCTACACTTGTCGTGCGGGCGCAGATGGCGCAGATTTGTCATTCTGCCCTCAAACTACACGGTGAAGCGTGCTACTAAGTGTATGGCTGATGAGAAGCGCGTCTGGGTCCGCTTTTTTTTTCCTTCTCCGATATATCTGGGCGGGGGGGGGGGGGGGGGGCTCCTTATGCACGTGTTTCGGTGCTTGATCGACTTTGACGCCCTTACTTCGCGGACGAACGGCGTGTCTAGGCTTTTTTTATCGTTGTTTTGCACGTGTTTCGGCGTTCGGTCCGCTTTGACGTGCCAACTCTCCATTCTGCTGCTGCGTGTGTTAGGTATTTGCCGTACTGTATTCTCAGGCCTTCTGTGTTCAGCCAGCGCTGCTATCTTATTATCTACGGATGCTAAAATAAATCACTGTTTTGGTTTGGTGAAGTTTGGCACACAGAACAAACAATAATCTGGCCCATGAATATCAATGTGGGCGGCATGCATATTTGTGTGCGGTGTCCTGCCGGGGAGTAACCGTTGCGTGACGAGAGCATTTACAGCGGTTCCTCCTTCCGTTGCTCCCTTACAAACTTAAGATAAATACAGTTGCTCCCCCATTCTCGAACAAGTCAGCCATCTTGTTCCGCTTGGTCTTTTCGGAGAGTAACAGTCGGTCTGAAGGAGTAAAAACAGCCGTTGCTCCCATTTTGGCCATTTTTGGCTTAGAGTGTAGAGTGAAAGAGTGAAGGACTTAGCCTACACTAAGGGCGTTTCGTTGGATCTATAGTTGTTTTCAGATCAATTTACTATACTGTTGTATAGAGTGAGATATATATATATATATATATATATATATATATATATATATATATATATATATATATATATATATATATATATATATATATGCTACCGTATCTTGGCAGTCACTGGTGCATGAAGCAATAACAATAACAGTATGCTCACACACAAAAGAAAACAGCTCTCTGTGGTACACCTCATCCTTTCGGTCATTTCGACTCATTTGTGTTGTGTATGTGGCCGAGACTGGCAGACTCCGACTACAACGGCCCAATTTCAAATGGAGTGTGGTTGAAAACATTGTAAAAACATGGCGAAAACATTGCAAAAGCTACCTTGATTCGGCGTGCAGAAATTTGTGGGAAGACGAGTACAAATGCTATGGCACGTCTTATTTGCTCAGAAGACGAATGCAAAGACGTCTTTGGGGAGCAATTAGCCGGAGCACATCCTGGAAACGTCGTCAGCTTGATGAGACAAGAAGCAATGTTTATAGCTTACCTTTTTTTTATTTAAGCATTTAGAGTTCCTCTCTGTGTGCAGCAAGGGACGCAGCAATACATCGTCATGGCGATTATCGACCAATAGCGCGCCTCACGTCGATTCGTCTTACGTAAACGTAAAAACACGCGGATCGTGAGTACTGCGCCGCGCGCCGCACTGAGCCTCTAACATGGCGTCAATGCGATCGACGGCCGACAGATGGCAGCAATTTTCGCATAAGGTGTAATAATGAAATATCAATGACAACGTGTCGAAGTACAAGGTGATCAAGTTGTCTGACCTCATGGTGATGTGTGAACTCAGATTAACGTATTCTCTCAAGAGAGAGAGAGAGAGAGAGAGAGTGTGTGTGTGTGTGTGTGTATGTGTGTGCGTATGTGTTTGTGTGTGTGTGTGTGTGTGTGTGTGTGTGTGTGCGTGCGTGCGCGTGCTGTACATGCACTTCCAATCATGTCCTACTTGAAGTGTCAGATATAGCCAGGAAATCGGACAATTTTTGCTTAGTTTCCATTGCTCTAGCTGGAACTTGGCCTGGCATCTACTCAAGGTAAACACGGACAAGATGTACAGAGGACTGTCTTTGTTCCTGCGCAGCGCACATAAACTTTATCCTGCGTCCGTGTCTACTTAGCGCCGCTTTTAACTCTGGATACGAGCCAAAGGGCTCGCTCTCACACGCTTTTAAGTGCGCATGCCATACTGCGCGCAACAGTGAATTAACAATTAGCGGCGACCAGCTATTCTGTATGCGCGGACACCTCTCTCTCTCTCTATCCGTCTGCTAGGTGTTAGGGGCGCAATTATGACGGCATATTTCCCGCCTTAATCGCCCACTGCCAGAATCAATTACGTTTTACATGCTCACACAGTACCGGAATTAAACACGGCAGAGTGGGATAAGAAGAGAGAGGCAGAACGAGGGAAAGAACAAGAGTGTTGTCTAGGAAGCGATTCTTCAAAATTAATCACAGTCGACGCGGAACAAAACGAAACGGTCGGAGGGGGGCGAGCTCGGCACAAAGGGTGTGCTTGTAGCGACACGGCCGCAATCTCTGAGGGAAAAAAAGAAAAGAAAAACGTTGAGACGTTTTATATCGCGTTCTGTAGGAGACAATTATGATACCGTCACCTTTGAAGCAAGCTGCGGAAGATAGTGAGGATCGAGAATGGCGGTGAAGTCGTTCTCACAGGCGCAGCTGCACATTCATCCGAACGAAAAAACGTGCAGCGCAGAAGAAGCATGGAGTTTGTGTCGTCGAATGCATATAGCATGGTTTAAAGCAGCTCTGCTGAGCCTGGGACAATTACTTACTGCCCTCAACAAGAACGACTAGTTACTGATATTTTTAAATTTTTAGATTAGGCTGTTGGTAGAGTATAAAGCGCTCACACATAAACACGAAAAAAAAAAAACCAATGATAAGAATGCTTTGTTGGTGATTTATTAGTGTGTTTATAAAAAAGTGGTTAACGATTTAGCGTACTTGATACTCTACAACGGCAGAGAAAAATGCGATACCGCCTGAAAGTTATTTAATAGTTTAACTTATTAACTGCAGGAGTCGTGCGACATCGTGTACAATGTTCTTAGGTGGCATTCTCAATCACTACAACCGGCAGCGCAGTTTTAGTTTTCTATCTCTAAAGCTGGCTATACAGCATGCTGCATGGTCGGAAATTTGTTGTTCTTTTCTTCTGAGGTGAATCATTTTTTTTTTCCCTGGTGTCCAATATTTATGATCGGAGTAAACAGGTTTTTCACACATTTAATTTTCTCTCACATCGACAATTGATGTTAAAATAGAAAGTATACGTCGCTTAGACACAATACCAACGGTCGGCAATAAAGAGTGTGGTTCACGCAGACCATCCTCAAGAAATACATGTTGCGCTTATGGCTCATTCAGATTCAGACTTACCAATATTTTAATCACCTAGGAGTCACTCGAACTAATATTGACTAAAATTTTCAAATGCGAATGCATTTATTTGTCGGGCTATGTCAGGCGTCCGTCGGGATCCGTCCACCGCTCTCTCCCATAGCAACAGCTGTGAGCGCGTGCGCGCTTATCCTCGCCCTAGCAACCGGAGCCGCCACCTCCTTGACTTGAACGTGACTTGCCACCACCTAAATGCAATGCATTTGAAACGCATTTGTATAGTTCGTGCTGCTGGCGTTTGTGTAGCGTTTGTGTTGATAAGACGCTGACATTATGGCCATCAGCTACAATGACAACACAGACAGGTGCTGATGAATGTGTAAATAAATGGTTACGGTACAAATTCTCGTCTCGTCATTAATTTTCCGCCATTAAATAACTCTCGGCGCAAGAAATGCATTCGAATTTGCCTCACGATTCCCTTCCGCGCAGGTGAGGGACATTTTTCTTCAAATAGACTTGCTCAGCCTTCAGGCGCAACCAGCATTAAAGAATTGCACATGCTATTTGCTGCTACGAACGGCATGCGTGCACGTCATTCGTCGAAAGCAAGCAGTATGCACAATTTAGCAGTGCACTGCCAACACATGTTCCGGCAAATGAGCAGTTTTCACTTTGGTGTGCACCGAACAAAAACTCACCAAAACATTACTCACCCGGACTCTGACTCACACTCACAACTCGGTCTTGGTCTGTTTAAATGAGTAGGCTCATGAGTTAGTTTGCCCAAATATGCACAGAACTTCGGAGTGCCTTCGCGACGTCGCTTCCTGTGAAACCTTCCTCGTCTTGGGAGAATCGTGACGATTGGCTTTGTAAACTCTAGCCTCGTGATTGGCCCAGTTGATACAGGGGCATGCGTTGCGCCGCATCTTATACTCTATAGAGAACATCTTTATCAGCGTTATGCAAAAAAAAAAAAAAATATGCTGCAGCACCTGGTAAAACAGCGCCGTGTATGCACTCTATTGGTTACACATTCGTTCTCAAGTGCTAAAGCACCGGCATTCGCTTACCCGCAGGTGGTTGAAATTTCTGGAGCCCTCAACTATACGGCGTTTCTCGTATTCATAGCGTGGCTCTGGGGCGTAAACCAACAGCATATACTTTTATGAATATTATGCAGCAGAGCGAGAATGTTGGGTTGGTCGATCTTGCATTGCACCAATGTGAAATTAGCGCAAATAAAGGCTGATGAAAAAGAAAGGCAAAAATGTCAGACTTAGCGATGCCGGACCTTGTTGTTTCCCCGACGAACACGCAGCGAGATGGCAAAGTCACCCCGTAGAGGCCAGTGACTCATTCAGCAGCGGCGCGGGGGCCTGCTTTGCTGCGTGTTGCAGTCTGCCAGCCAGTCACCGGGGGCGCCACCGCCGCCAGTGAGCGCTCCCTCCCAACGGTCTCTTTTCTTCGTACTATCTTCGTTTGTCGTATTTTCTTTTGTTTGTTCCGCCTCCTGCCCGAGCGCGCATCATCGTATAGCGAGCGAGACACGGATTCGGCGCTGAGCGTGCTGCAACGCTCCGTTCGTCTACTACGCAGTATAGACCCGGGAAAGAAATGGCCGATTGGCACCGTCGTCAACACCGCGGAGTGGTGTGATTCCGCCGTCGTTACCCTCTCTCGCGAATGCAGGAACGGTGGTGAGAGCGGAACGAGGAAGGAGACGAAGCAGAGTATCAAAAACGCCAATAGGCACCCACGCGGCTGGATGTACGGTCGTCGTACATAACGCGGCGACAGCTATAGCAGACACTCGCCTTCCGCGCAGCCCGGTTCGAGCAGCCCCTGCGCAGGACGACGCATCCTCGCGGATGCGAGTTCCGTCAAATTTTGCGCAGACGTGATTGGAGGACATGTCAGAGGAATGATTAATTTCGGTCCTGCCGCCGCGAGGCGCTCGCACCGAGCAGCGCCACGAAGCGGGGAGGGAGGGAGGCTCGGCTTTTGTTTTATACATTCCGGCTCGCCGTACCAGTCTGCCGTGTGTAATTTTGCGTTTCGTTATTGTTTCGTCGTCATCTTTTTGAAGCACCACACTCTCGGCCCTCTTCATCGCGCCATGGGATTTCGGGATTGGCTGCCTCGTTTATGTTACGAGAGCGGCGTACACCCAGGAAACGCATATGCGCGACCGAGGTTTCGGTGCTCCGAAGAAACGAGTTTTCGCGAGGCATCGGCGAGACGCGCATATATGGCTTGTTCGAGGTTGCACCGCAGCGCACCGTATTCGTTCGGCGTTTGTGATACGCGGCGAAGAGACGCGCACCTCTGGAAGCGGGTGACGAGTGGTATAACAAACGCACTGCTTCCGTGTGTTAGATGTGGTTGCCGCCGCGCACTGGCAATCGGCGAATGGTGTATAACGAGCCTTGTTCTTGATTGCTTAGTTGTTTTCTTTTGTCGTCGCGTTGGTATGTTACATGTCTGGCGTAGAGTTAAGAGGTTTTGCCAGCGACCGCAAGCGCCCAAGTGGAAACTAACGAGACAATAGTAACAATATCACCTTAATATGATCTTATGTAGTGGTCTGGAAACAGTGCATTGCCCCGGGTGAAAAAGAAAAAGAGCCGACAATATGGGCGTTAGTTGTGTTTGGTCTCTTGTTTATTTTTGCTGTCTTTTGATGTCTTGCGAAAGATTAAAAAAAGATGCTGAAGACAAAGAAAAACGGATGTAATGATTATGGATAAGCAATACTTATCAGTTAGTCTCACTTAAAAGAACAGCAGCAATAACATCATGACGCGCCACTCATCTGCAGATGCCAATGAATGTGTAAGCTACAAAAAAGCAATAGTCACGACTTTGTCTTTAGTGTGTATACGTGATAAATTGCGCTGCAAGTACTTAGCGAGCTATTATGTAATATATTTAGCAAGACACCAATGTCGTCGCGATAATGTACGAGTTCGTTTATCGAAAGTTAGTGAATCTGGCTTAGTCAAATAATTCTCGCACATCAGCTTTTGCAGCGTTTAGTTAATTTGCGATGGGTTTTAAGTTGAAACAAATTATTGTATTTAGTATCGTTCGCAATTCGGACATTCTCGTGAAAAGACTCATGGAGATTTGTCACTGAAAAAAAAAAGTGCGGCGAAGTACTTTTTTTTTGGTTCGCTGCAGATTCATACATCGAATGCGACCGCACCGCGTATTGTTAGATTAATTTTCAGGTTAGTATACCAAGACCAGCTGTGCCCTTTGTTGGTATATACAGAAAACTTGTGACGGAATTTCCTATTCCTTGAGTGACTCGCAGATTGTAGTATATTTATCATTTCCACGCAGAGAAATCTTCGCCTAATAACTTCCACCTTTTGTTGATAGAAAAATTCAAGTATTGCTTCAGATGTTCGGAAAGCAAGATATTAGATGGTGAAATGCCATGAAGTGTAAGGCACAACGCATATACACATATATACCATCATTTTAAGCGGCACCCAGACGCAGAGACAAGATATCAAGCAAGCAAATACTCGCAGGGTCCCTATGTATTCGCTTAAGACTATTCGAGGCGTTCTTTTTACTCTCATCCGAAGTATTAATGCTTCACTACCACCTTACGGAAACTTTTTCTGCATCTAACTTGATTGTGCACTGCTTCGAAGAACGGAGGCACGTCACCTGGTTTTGCATTGCTTCCAAGATCAGTGGCACGTCACCTCGTTTTGTATTCTTTTTATGATCAGAGGCAAGGCGCCTGGTTCTGCATTGCCTCCGTGATCAGACCGCCTTTGACTGTGCTACAATGCGACGTGATGACGCCATCATCTGATGTTGCGCCACGGGACTTCACTGTGACAGCTTGATGACGTCGCAACATTTCACAATCTCTGATGTCAGTCTGACGTCATATGTTGACGTCATCTCGGAATGTTAATTTTTCGCATCACATGTTCCCAACGCCGCACGACACCGTCGACGGCAAAATTCCTCTTTTGAAGTGGCATGTAAGCCTCCCGCCTTAAAATGCACATTATTTTTCTGAATAAGTTGAATTTGATCAATAAAAATGATTCGTGGACTAATTGGTACCGCATACACTAAGGTTTAGAGCAAATAAAAACGAGGTCCTGGGAAAAAAATTCGGCAGATCTCACGTACCTTGGGAATCGACTTTATGCGAAGCATGCGGAGGGAAGCTGACCATGCTGTAATTTTTTTTATTGAGTGGCAGGTCATGAAATGACGCTAAATATGTGTATAAATGTTGCACGTGCAGACATATGTTGAAGAGCTGTAGGCGTTTACATAACCAGATGTTTGCACTTGCGCAACGATGCCACCACGAACATACGCGTTAGCAACACCAGAAACGCTAAGCTGATATATGAAGCGCTGGTGCTCGCAAGGATAGTAGCCCTGGACACTGCTACAAAAATCAATTTCAGCGTGTGGCGCGGAATTACAACTGACCTTAACCCGACGTGATGGTGCTACCGAAAGAGTACATACGTAAGCTTTATAAAATTGGATAGCCAGCCCTGCAACCACCACTGACGTTCCACGAACATTAGGGTCTATTTGAAAAGCAGTTCCGAGACCTGGCATGGCTCTGTGGTAGAATGCTTGATTGCCCAGCAGAATTCTAGGGTTATCTTACTGCTGGGGCCCTGACATTCTCTGCTTTCGTCGGGTCAACGACGCCGATGTCAGGTTTTTCTTTACGCTCACACGTTAAAATTGCCCATGTGTGTTCTAGTCGTTCCTGGGTGGATACTATGTGTCAATCACCGGTGGCACATACCCGCCCACGGGTATGTGCCACTGTCTGTCTCGAAGTGTTTAATGACGTACGTGACGGGATCACGACATCATTGATGCCTTGACCAGCGCATCATATTCGTCAAACAATCTTACCTTCTCATGCTAATTTTAGTTCACGCCAAGTTAAGGGGGTGATCACGAGACCACTAAGGTGTAAGCGGCTAGATAGACAGATAAATACACAGATAGACGCCAAAGGTGTTTGCAGTATGCAAAGAAATGCTTCGCATTTATAAACTGCAGAAAAATATTTAGTTTGGACCCTAATCTTTCAATTGTAAGTAGCGTTGTGTGCTTAAGTCCTATTTTGCAACCTTGTGTTTCTCCGTGATAAATAAACCTTATGTTATAGTGGCGTTGCTCTTATTGGCTTCGTTTACTTCGCGTTATTCAGTTCATGAAGATTCTTAAACTTGAAATGTGCGCCAAGTCTCCCTCAACCCTCGGATTCGCGTGCGCGATCAAATTTATTCTGGACATTTCGGTGGTCTGCCTAACTTGTGTACGGCGAGCAATATTGTATATACTGCATGAAGACGTGAAATTACTGGGAAAAACTCTAACAAGTCTAAGCCATAGTATGTAGGGTCCCTTCGAACATTTTTTTTTTTTTTTTGTAAATTCGATTTCAACACAGCCAGCCCTTCCATACTGCTACAGGGTGGCAAAGTTTACAACACTGAAAGCAAATATAGAGACAACGTATAGTACAAACTTCACAATGTAAATTTATATCAGATATGTATATACAGAATATAAGAAAACGCAAATCAGTAGCATAGAAACGATGTTGTGCAATTATACATAACAATGTTGTGTATAGCAATGTGATTGTTATGCATAACAATGGCATTTTAGGGTCTAAAGCTTCGAATGCCTCGTGAAACACGACATTTTACCACTGGCGTCCTACGGTGTCGAGTTATGCAACAAAAAATCATAATTACGTAATCAAGTCAAAATATTACGTCGCTATAATGCAACAGATGGCCAAAATTTCTGGCGCAATTATGACCTCATCGTGACGCCACAATGACGTGACGCGAAGTCACAAAATGGTGTGATCACATGGAATCGTGGCTTGGTGAACGGTGGTTCGTTCACGGAGGCAATGCGAAAACAGTGGAGGTGTTTCCCCTCTTGGGGGCAATGGAAATCGAAGTTAGGGGACAAAAACATTCTACGGATGGTTGGGCAGCGTCAGTAAGTTGGCTGAGAGGAACACGAAGGTGGCTTTCGCCTGGAAGTCACCTCTCTAAGTGATTTGAAAAGGAACAGAAGAGAAAAGTGTCACCCGTAATTGTCTATTTTTACGATGACACTTCAACACTGGCAGGTCGGCACAGGGATGGGATCATCGGAATAAAAGGGGGAGGTAAGGAAAATGCAAGAGTAGATAGTCATCTGAAAGGAATTCGTATAGGAGACCGTGTGAGTTCACTCTTTTGCAACTCGGGTGCGCTGACTACAGAGCACGTGATAACATGCATCGACATATACACTTTCGCCGCTGAACAGTTCTGAAATCAAGAACAACGTTGCATTGAGCAGCAATCACAATTAGGGACGTTGATGAAGGAGCTTTTGTAACCCCTTCTTTGCTCTCAACCCCTGTCTAACTCATCTTCATTTCGTTATAGACTACATTACCTAAGCGATATGGGCGCCGCCTATCTTTGGTGGTTATGTTCGATGTTTTCTCGTGTTTGTATATTGTGATGTGAATAAATAAGGTCATGAAACATCGCATGCAACTATACCATTTCCTATGTGTATGCGTCTACCGTAACGCTGTCCGTTTAGGTATTAAAGATGCAAAACACAATGGTCAACAGCCCCACATGGCAGCACTGAAGCCCCTTCGTCCAGGCATTTATGTAACGGTCAGGGCGCCTGTATGGCTAAGCTTATTGTTTTTATTAATGAATTTCGCAATGTTATGTTGTTGCAACCAGTTGCGTAAAGCTGTTTCAGTCACATTTTTTTTCACTTCCGCTTATTTTTAGTAGGATGCTCCTGCAGCCATCATTCTCTGGGACGTCTTTGAGAAAAATTTCCTACGTTTTATTCATCCACCAGGGAATAATAATTCATTGATTGAAGACGGACGGGAAACCAAACGAAACTTTAGCTTCATACATGCTGCACCGGGGGTACATAAATATTTTTCATAATATAAAATTGTGTATCACATTAAAATGTCGCGCCTGAAACTCACCTCGGAATAAGTTATGTCATTGTGGTAGTCGTTCACTCTGTCCCCGTAGCTTTTGGTCGGGTCACTTATTAACGACAACCAATAATCTTTATGAATGCGCGCTTTTTTTGTGACACGTTGAGGAGTTATTGAGCGTTCGACATATTTACACCACGCGAAACAAAAAACAAGTGAGAGGACACAACACTGACGCTGCGCCAGTACTGTGTCCTCTCGTCTGTCCTCGTTCTTTCCAGGCTGTGTAAATATGCTGATGATAAATCGCCGACTGGCCCAAGCTACCGTTCTGACCTGTTAATGAGGCCCCTTATATATAGTTAAAATATATCCCATACATCTGACACGTGTACTGCAGCTGTCCAGCCTATGCGATTATCATTATTGAAGCAAGAAAAAAAAAAGTCCTCGCGAGCCGGCTCAGCAGGACGTGTATAACGAAGGCGCCTTGCGTTGTGCATATATGATCACGGCCCGCTGTAGATCCGCTATAAGCAGGCAACATAAACTACAGTACTGCACAGAGGATCTTGAAGTGGGCAACACCTGGCCCTTTCGTTGAGCTCACGGAGAAGGCCTAACCGCCACGCCATCTAAGGGAGAAAAAAAAATAATCGAGAACGTGTACTCTTATATATCGCTCGAATACCCGCAGCTTTTAATATGACGCATGGATAGGCGCCGTTATAAGCAGGCGTGATTAAAAGCTCCTCAGGTTTCTCAGACGCTTCGAACGGGCAGATGCACACGTATGTATAAGCCCGCACTGCGCGGCTGTCTTTCATCATTGTATTCGGCCCTGCTCCAGGCCGGTGCTCCTTTTTCGTTGCATTTTATTCTTCCCGCGGATTCCATTCCCCGATGCATTGTGCCAATTACAGCGGTTGCATATCAACGAGCGGCGGGTTCCGCTTTGGCGTTCTCTTTTCGAATGCAGTGCGCAAGACGGGCGTACCGGCCAGACCTTGCCGGCACACACGAGTGCGGGGCTGCATGTATTGCGTGCCGCGGACTGGCACGGCAGCACTATGGGCGACGCTTGTGTCCGCGCCGCCGGGCTCAAGTGTGTGCAGGGCGAACCGCGCGACTCTATACGTGACGGGGCCCGGTGATGACTTCGTCCGCATTTTTTTTTTATTTTGTCTTCTCGAAATGCAGACGTCTGCCGCCGAGGTGGTGTTTTTTTTTCTCCTCTTATTGCAGTTTCCTCTCACGTTTATATTGATACGAGAACCTGACAACCACTGAAGGTGGCGATGTCAGGGAGATTTAGCTCGGCGAATTAAGCTGCAGGTGCCAATGGTAGCACAACATCATGCCGAAACGAAGTGTTCTAGAACCAACGTTTAATTTTCTTGTACACGCTTTGAGAATGCAAGAAGTCACATGAATGCAAGAAGTCACTGTCATGTGACTTCTTGCATTCTCAAAGCGCGTACAAGAAAATTAAACGTTGGTTCTAGAACACTTCATTTCGACTTGACGTTGTGCCACCATTGGCACCTGCAGCTTCATTCCCCTAGCTAAATCTCCCTCACATCACAACCTTCACTGGTTCTCAGGTTCCCGTATTAATATAAACGTAACTTTCTTGTACGCGCTTTGAGAATGCAAGGAGTCACGTGACAGGTGACTGTCGTGTGACTTCTCTGAAAATGCAAGAAGAAAGCGTGGTGCACGAAGTTGCCGAAAAGGCAACTGATGACAAACAGCAAAAGCTGAAGCAACGTGGCTGGTATTCCAAGTGTGGTCTATTCTCTTTACCTTCAAGGTCGGCGATAGTGTGTTATTATATAAGGAACGTATGATATATGTGGTGCATTCGCAAATGGCAAGGTTTAATATATACGTTACCGAAAGAATGCTCATCACGTCGTACGAGCAAATCAGTCCGAGCCATAATGTGGTGATGTGTTTAGAAAATTTTATTTTCACAGATATCAATAACACTTCAATAGAACAGACTTCATGTGTGTTTAGAAAAAAAAAATCGCAGCATGTCCACGGAGTGCATGATGATGAATGGGGCGAAGTGTCCATCCGTGTCTCCGTTCGTACATCCGTATGTGCGACCATCCGCGTGTCTATCCGTCCGTCCTTCCGTACATCCGTCCGTCCATCCATCCGTCCATCTAGTGAACACTTTAAGTACCGCCATCTCACGTCTTTTCATCTTATATTCAGCATATAGAAGTACCGCTATCCAGCGGACATTCCTAGGAATAAACGAGAAATGGCAACGCGCACTTTCTTACGGCCTGCACTTCGTGTCTACTTCCCACCTTTCACCACCTCCAGTTCATGGCCATATACTAGTTCACTGTATTCATGGCACTGCGGCCCAACGTTCGCGAAACCTTGCTAAAACCAAGGAGATTACGCCCAGCGAGTTTAACGTGACAACCCTTTCTGGTCAGTTAGTGCTCAAAGTGTGCCCTTCTGATACTAGTTTTTTTCTTTTTAGTAAGCATCAAATTCAAGGAAAATTTTATTGGAGATCAGGTCACCAATACTCGTCTCTGTATGTTGTTTCATCAGAAACAACTTTTTTGTTTATGATTAACTTTTTATCATCTGGACTGGACTGATACAATACAGGATTACTTCTTCACTATTTCCTAATTATATTTCATTTAGAGTTGTTTTTTATCATTACCCGACTTGTTTATGATTTTCAATTGTGCTTTGTACATGTATTTATGTTGTACTTCGCCCCTCCTGCATGGGCCACATGGCCTGCAATTTTTGTAAATAAATAAACAAAAAAAAGACTTGCGCAGGTTTCCTCCTTAATTGAAAAGAGTGCTACGACGACTACAACATACATCGCGTACGCATGACCCACGGCATAGGGAGCTTCACCCCCCAAAAATGGTTGAAAATCTGGAGCACTATGTACTATACTATATGGGAGTGTTATTCTATACCTAACTTGTTTATCTATGGGAGAGCTTTAGGCTTTCCCCGTAAGAAAATTCTCAACAGACAGACATTTGCCATCAAGTTCGGCCGACGAAAGATCAGTATAACGCTACACCTACACCCATTTACCAACTGACGTATCGCATTTTAAAAACGGCTTCTCTCTACACGGCACAGGTGACAGCTTGGACTGCACCTGCACAATACACCCGTGTTCACGTGATTTGCATTCGAAAATCGAGTTATTGGCTCCGGTGTCTACTCGCACGTTGATTGTTATTGCCGTATCGCACTGCTAAACTCGACGCGCGAGTTTGATTCCAGGACAATATAAACGTGTTAAAAGCAAGCATGATTTTAAGTATAATTATGATTTCAACGTCGTTATTTTTAGTACACTTGTCTTCCTGTTCATATATCCACATTTTTAAAGTGTACATACTTATTACGTTTACCAGCATTCCATACCTATCATATACCATCTCTATATGTCATTTGTTCCCCATATGCGCTTATGTTGCCCAGAAACTGTGTATGTGAACGCTGTCTTGTGGGCCTCGAGCACCTTCAACGGCTTCATCGCTGTTTTTCGCCTGGAGTGAGCCCTAACAACTACTATGTTGGAAATAAACATTCTTGTTTCTTGGTTCTTGACATGGTGGCCGCATCTAGATGGTGTAATGCAAGAAAACCCCTGCGCGTGTGTGCAAGTTGAATGGAGACTAAAGTTCAATAGTGAATCTGCCTGTATTAACAATTAAGCTTTACTCCAAGTAGTCTAATACCGTTAGTTTGTTCACACTTTCTTTACCAATAGTAAAGAAAATCAAAGTCGAAATTTTTTTCCAATTTCGATGCTAAAATTCACACTCCTTACGTCGCGGATTTGCAGTGTGTATTTCGTATTTCGGCGAAGTTGGCACAACCGAATTTCCCGAAGATTGGTAAGGTAACTTTATCGTCCCCCTTGGTGGTAAGGTATTTCACTTTTACCGAGTACAAACTACTCATTGCGTTGTAAAAAGCGTCGAAATCTGTCACGTCGCGGCGTATAAGGTACAGGAATTTCAAGGTATACAGATAGCGTCAACACCCGCATTTTATTTTCGTGCGTTTTCTAGGTTACCAAGCGTTTTCTCGCGCTAAGGTGGGTGCTTCGAGTATTGTAATATTGTGATTTAATAATACGCAGAAAAGCGTTTTTATCTTTAGTGTCCCTTTAAGGAAGCCTATAGGGGCTCGAAAGAAATCTGGACTCTCTTACTGGAGCATATCTCATTACGGGTCCGTTGCCGAAAGAAGGGGGGGGGGGGGTAGCTTTTTCCTCATCAAAATTTGTACGTAAGGGAGTACTTTAACCGAAAAAAATTATAAATTAGGTGTTTTTCAAGATTTTTCAAAATCTTCAAAAAGTGCCCCCCCCCCCCCCAGAAAAAAAAATTCCAGCCTACGGGCTTGCCTCATTACTGTATCATTCTTCTTTTCTCGTAAAAGCCCAGCAACGCAGATATTCAACAAACGCTAGTTTTCAATTACTAGAAATAACACGTGTGCTAATGGGTATATGAATATGAGGCCCCAATATTGTATCTGCAGGTGTAACCAAAGTCACAGAATGACACATTAGTCGGACGGGCGTGTGTTTGAAGGATAAATGAAGATCAAACTTTTTTTTTTGCCTCATTGGTAAATGAGAGATTCGGATTAACGAAAATTCCCTCTCGTATACGGCGACGCAACTTGTAAACACGCAAAAATAAAATACACGTGGTGAAGTCACCTATATGCATGTTTCCGCACCACCTTGACATGTCACAGATTTCGACGACTGTCTGCTAAGGACCTACGTAATCGTTTCCCGGTAAGAATTACTTAGGTTGTCTTCCCGGGACCCACTATCTTAAGATAGCAAGTTTCAGACAACTTCATAAAAATTGCATGCTGTGCCCAAAATATGACAAAAGGATCGGAAATTCGTGACGTGACAGTGATGGTCGCGTGCTCATTTTTTAGCGCGAAATTCGAATAGGAAACTTTGTCTTTCTTTTCCTGTTCAAAAAATTCTCCTGTGACGCCGCAACCAAACACAATAGTGTTGTGACAGAATAATTTATATGTTGAACCTGACAATGTTCCACCTTTAGTGCCCCTTTAAGTAATCGCAATTTCTGAAATTTCGCTTATGTGCATTCATCGTACACGTCGGCAAAATCGAACCTGTCCTCGAATGTGGAGTGGAACCAAGCGATGAAATGTAGAGTGTGTGGTATTGAACGAGACTCGAATGGGCCACACACGAATAGGTAGTGTGCTTACATAGACGTCGGGAAGAGGGGGCGGGGGGAGGGGAGCGCAATTCGCACCTTTAGAAGTTTTATGCAATTTCAATGACCTACGTGGCTCATTAATTAGCACACGTAGATTCCGCACATTCATGCGGAACGCCTTTCACTTTAGCGTGCTACCTGTTCACGTTACACACACGAATCTTCCCGCGGTCTTGTCCCGGCTGACATTTTTGGATATACCCGCCTCCCCCTCCCAATCTGTTTCACCCCTTCTCAACAAGCAAACAGTTTTGCGGATGTTCATGGGCGCTTATGCACCAATGACGTGATTCGCTGGCAGCTTGCGTACACAAGAAAAAAAAAATCATCTTGTATCGCGAGCTTTGCAACGCCTAGCACCCTGAACGGGGCTGCCCAGATGCTCAAGCGTTAACCATCAACGATCGAGTAGCACTCAATCATGAATCGATTGCCCGATACACAAGACCATGCGAAATCTCCATTTTACGGCTATGCCTTCATTCGTAACCTACTCACGGCATGACAACAGACAGAAAAAAATCCCACGTCAAACAGTTGACTGTGTGCGGAGCTTATAAATTCAAATCATATCAGGGTAAGTGCCGGAAAGAGCGCTATAATGCAGCACAATAGAGAAAATGGCCAGCGACAGGGGCGGAAAATAAGAACGAGCATATAGATGCGAGAGAAATAAAAAGAGAAAACTAGCGGAACGGGCACGCTTGTCATACGAGCAGCGAGTTCAATTTCCGTTTCTTGACGGCCGCCCGTCATTGTCTTCGACTCCTCGCTCGGCGGCGGCGGCTTGTTGCGCGTGTCCCAGCAGCACCGCGCGACTTTTGTGCTGCCGCGCGTTCCGCGAGCGGCCGGGCGGCCCGGCCAGCTTGTTTGACGTTTGCCAAATACCCCGCTTGCGTGCGAACAAAGGCGGCAGACGTCGTGCCTCTGCAGCACGTGTAGACGCACGTCCGTGCAGGCAACGCTTGCACGCAGTGCATGCACGTGCTTGGCAACTCTCCCCCGAGTCCCGTCGAAGGAACTTTCGCAGAACCTTCTTTGAAGTTGTCCATCGCCTGCTCGTATAGCTACGCGATAAATAAGAACAACGCGGCAGGCAAGAAGGGTTCTACTTTCTCAATACTTTTATACTTTTTGAATTTCCCCTTCTATACTAGTAAGCATCTTCCTCGCACGAGTCGTGCTTGTGTCCGATTAATGTTTACTCGGCTCTTCAACCGTCCCAGTCTGCAGGGCCGGCAGGAAACGCAGAGCTGCTCAACAGTGCGGACGGGCGCTCTCCGCCATCACACGAACACAAAAGCTCGCAGACGCAGGCGCATACACACACACGGACGCTGAGAACGAGGTCTCCAAGCTTGCTCTATAGCAGATGCCTCGGGTATACAGTGTTGTTCTTTCTATGCCGACCCTTCAAACTATGTGTGCGCACGATTAGCGTCGTGTCCTTATGCGGTAGTACACACGTCCTACACGTGTACACAGCAAGCGTTCTCACAGAATGCTCTCGCGCCCGTGTGTGCGTATACAAACGACGTGATGCTGGGGTTTGCCGACCATTCTAACGAGGCACCGCGCGGGGCTTCGTTTCGAAGAATGGCGCAATGAATCACGCTGCCCACCTATCCGTGGCGTATACTTGGTTTCAGGGTGCGGACGGCGAGCATGAAGGAGCGACCGAGTGCGCCGCCGCTTTGCAAGTTGCCATTGCGAGGCGTCACATTAAGGGAATGAAAAATTTGCTGACCTCTCTCTCCGTCGGTCGGAGACCACGGTTTTGGGGGGCGCACGTGATGTAGACTATATGGAATGGTGTATGCAGCCTCTTGATTGCAGCTGGTCGAAACGTCGTAAGCTGAGCATAGCAAACCGTGTAACAGGAAGAATAAGAGAGCACACTGTCCAGCGCTGCTTGCTGTATACTCTTATACTCTCAAGATACGCGGGACAGGACAGAACAGAAACGGGACAAAACAGAGCACGCACAAGTCAGTGGGCTTTCTTGCTTGTCCCTTGTCAGGCTATTTTATGGTGTTAGAAGAATGCATGCATACTAGGGGTGTGGGAATATTCGAAAGGATTGAATAACGAATATATTAGTATATAATATGATTATAATTTTTTGAAATATTTTTCGGATAATACTTTCCAACAAAAAAAAACAGACTCGGAGGAACGAAGTGTAAAGAAAGAGAGGGTTAACGCCTGTTGTAATCATTTATTTATTAATACGCATGCAGCCCATGGTTTTGCGCGACTAACACGGCTATATTGATGAAGTGGTGAACTTGATCCCTCTTAAAACTCCAGTGTCGCCGAAGTGACAAAGTAACCAATCGACTATTTTACTCGTAACATTCATAATGGTGTTGTTTCATCAATATTGTTTGGCATTTATACATAAGTTTTATTCAAAATGTGCTGACAAACTGCCTTCAATACTGTTTTCACTTCTGTACGTCAACCAGCAGTGTCAAAATCTTTTTTAAGGCTATAGTTGCAGCTGTATATGAGCTTGCCTTAGTGCACACACGTGTGTTTTTTTTTCCTCAGTTAGAAGTATATTCGCGATGCTCCTTTGTTAGGCATTGAAATATTTACTTGCAATAAAGTGTGTATTTCTTGGGTGGTTTCGCAAATGACTACATTTCCATTTTATAATTTCAGGATATGGCAGTGCTTCGGGAAATGGCTGTTTTTTTATTCCAGAACTATCCGAATAATATCTCTTTATATTCTGAAGCTACTCGAACAGGAATCTATTCATATTTGATTTGATTCGGTTACCAAATTCACTCTTCGCGCATCCCCAGCGCACGCATACGGAACTAAAGCGCCCTTCTGACACCATATATGGTGTCAAAGAAGGACGCAGTGGTTACCGAGATTTTTTATCTAATCATGAGAGCCTCATGGCCTATAATTAATGTTTTATACTTCGCTCGAACTAATGAGGCATAGGTGCCCGTATTGACGTTTCGAATAAAAAAATATTTGTTCTTCAGTGAATAAACGACTCGTTTCACCAATGTAGAAAATAGCCCTTGTCGAAACATTGGCAGCAAATCAAGGTATACCTTTGGTTGATCAGTACTGGTCTTTGTTCTGTGCAGCCGTCTAGTTTGTATGACATGTGTATAGATGTTTGTATGTGCCTCTGTGTGGGTGTATTTATGTTTTCGTTTACGTCTGCTCGCGTGCACGTATGTCTTTGTGCTTGTGACGGCCACGTCATTTCCCATCCCAGCGCTTTTGACGCCATGTCGCTAACGTTTTTTAATACGCGCCGCGCTGCACAGAGTTATAGCAGAGGACGCGCATTTTGTAGGAATGACTAAGCATGAACAGTCCGGTTTGGTTGTGAATTGCAATATGGTATATATAGATATTGTCCGTAGGCCTGAAGCAGTGGTTATAAGGTGCTTGACCGGTGACCCGAAGGTGGCGAGGTTGTTCCCGGCCGCTTGGTGGTCGCATTTCAATGGAGATGAGACGCTATATAGGCCTGTTTACTGTGCCACGTCAGCGCATCTTACAGAACACCAGATGGATGGGATATCCGGAGTCCTCTACTACGGCGTACCTCGTGGTCATATTGTGGCTTTTGGATGTGAAGCTCCTGACAATACTGTATTCTGGTATAAATATTGCAGCGTACAAGCAGGTGCGGTGGCGAAGGACACCAGAAAATGCCGGTTTGTGGTGTTTCCCGCGTTTTTTTCTTGTCCTTTTCTGATGTGCCTGTCTGCATTTGTACGCTTGAAGACGTACCACGATTTGGAAAGACGCCTTTAAAAGGGGCGATTGGCATCTATAAGTTCCAAGAGCATACGTCGGTGAACTCACTCATTCGTTGACTCGCTCGGACTCACTCAGGCTCAGATCAAGCCGAGAGTCTGAGTGAGTCCAGGTGAATAATATTTTGGTGAGTTTGAGTCCGAATGAGTCTAGGTGAAGGAATTTGTAGTAAGTGCGAGTCGGAGTGAGTCCCAAGCTCAAGATATATTTCTTGAGTGAGTATATGAGTGAACTCCAGTCATGTTCGCCGACCTATGGTCCTATCTACTCATCTTCGGTATTACTATAAGCCTTACCCGGATTCATGATTATACTCACATCTATACTCACAAGTATTCCAAAACAGTGTCGTTCATACACCTTTTCAGCATTTAATAATTGCAGGCGTGAGTTTCGTAAACGGAGGTTGCTTGAACTCCTTCTCCACCGACTCTTCCGGAGAAGTTCTTCGTAGATACATCCTATGTCATCCCTTTCAATAAAAAAAGTGCTTGCAGGTTTGCAACCACATGTAAATCGTATTCGAAGGTTCTATATCAAAGGCGCCAAAAAGAGCACCGATTACGTGAGATATTGGTGTTAAAGAGCATCGACGCCGTGATCTGAAAAGCTAACTCTAGACTTACAAACTCATGAGTCCACTCACCCGGAATCACTCAAACTCAGATCATGCCTTGAGTATGAGTCTGAGTATGATGAGCGCAAGTCCGAGTCAATAATTCCCAGGAAAATTTTGGTGAGTCGGAGTCCAAGTGAGTGCTAAGCACAAGGTATACGTTTTACGAGTGAGTCTGAGCGAGCTGCACAATTTTCGCCGACCCTTGTCCAAGAGGCAGTGCCGGTAGCCGGTTTCCGGTCATCGTTGTGACACATCCAGCGGACATGCGCGGATTGCGATGCGATTGAACAAGTTCGGCTCCGGAACCCGCGCCTGTATAGCAACCGCGGGGGTGCACGCTTCGTGCTGGGAGCGTTTGGGAATGCGGATAATCGGCGAAGGGGAAAAGGAGATTCGCCGTCGTGATTGTGCGCATCGACGTTGGTGGGCCTGCCGCGGCACCTGTTTGTTTCTTCTTGTTCCTTCTCGCTTTTTTTCTAATCTCTGTTTTCCGTAGCGAGGCGTGATAGCCAAGCCAGCGAGCGAGGACGCCCTATTTCTGTGCAAGCCACCGCCGACCGACGCGCAGGCTGCTGCTGGGAGGGTCGCGGGCAAGGTGCCCGATTTGTCGGCCGCTGGACCGCATTATACTCGAGCAACGTGGGCGCTGCAACCAATAAACTGTCTCCGTCTTCTTCGCAGATGCCTTCCCGCTCTGCTGATGCTCTCTTCTCGTTTTGTTACTTCTCGACTAAAAAAAATGCTTTCTGGAGTATCCACGAAGCAGCCTGTTTGTCGAAACCGGCAAGGTATAGCAGCATTTATGCGTTGTATATTTTTAAAATTTTTTGAAGTAATAAAAACGAAAGGTCGGGCACCGCTTCTAAGCATAAGGCAGCTTGGCTATCCATACGATTATAACAAGGTTTTCGTTTTTTATTTATACTTGGCAGAATATGGGGAAGTGCGCTACGTTAAAGCCGGCTATCCCAACAACATCACAGTAATGTACAGGTTAAACACGCAAACAAGAAAAATTAAGAGTAAAATAGGAAAAAAACTAATCACAGGCATTATGCACATACTGTATACATCATAGGGCTTATAACACATGAATGAGCACAATATGTATGGTCATAGCCCAGTTCATATATGGGGATCACATTGCAGATCGAGTCCATGCAAATAGCGGTAAAGTGTAATATGAACCAAAGACAGTACATTAGACCACATCGTTCCTGAAATTTCGCCAGTCTGGTGTCCGTTGACGTGCACTAACATTGCGCAGTGTACGCGGGATTTCAATTTTCGCACTTCTCCTCCATCGAAATGCGAGTGTCATAGTTGCGATCGAACTCGCGGCCTTCTGGCCAGTAGCCGAACACTATAGTTAGCGAAGGCTTCCCACTTTGCAGGAGCAGGGTTTCGGGATGTCACAATGAGAAGTGTAGAGTGGCACTGGGACGTGAGAAGGTTGAGGAAAGAGAGAGAGAGAAAAAAAGAGAGGATTGTTCTAGGCAAAAACTGGAGATGTTATAGCCTAGCCATTTGCCTGACACACTATTCCGGGTGCTGACCGGAGCTAAGCCCGTAACCTTACCATTGGCAACAGATCACCGTTAACACTGTATCACCGAGGTGGGTTCATGATGCTGCGAAAATAACGCGCCGATTTTATTTCCATGAGGCATACTTTGAAGAGCCAACGATGTTCTCTTTGCTGATATGGTTTACTAGTTCCAGGCATCCCCGCAATACGCGACGCCTCAATACCATTCTCGTGGTTTTGCCGCGTAAAATCTCCTAAAGTATTTTGTTCTACACTCTTGAAAAAAATGTGCCCTGACTCTCCTCATGTACATGCGAAAATCGTTTGCGGAGCACTCTCTTGGGAGAGGCACCTTGACTATCTTTGGCAGCGGGGGCAGCACGGAGCGCACAGGTTTACCTTGTATACTTGTGTCACGGCCGATGACAAGACAGCACCGGTGGTCGAGCATCGGTCAAGATTGCACAGATCAAGCCCAGCGGCACTGCTAACGCTATCACCTGGCCACATCGAAGCGAGGATTTTTTCCACGCCTTTTAGTGACTCTATTCGCACCCTTTTGCGTCCACGTGGACTCTCACCATCATCATCAGCCTGACTGCACCCATGCACTGCGGGAAAATGCCTCTCCCATGATCCGTCAATCAACCCGGTCTTGTGATTTCTGCTTCCCTTGTATATACCAGCGAGCTTTTTAATCTCATCAGACCACCTAACTTTCTGTTTCCACCTCGCGCGTTTGCCCTCTTTGAGAATCAGTTTTACCCTTAAGGACCAGCGGTTATCTTTCCTACGCACTACGTGCCCGGGCCATGTCCATTTCCTCTTCTTGATTTCGGCTATATGATATCCTTAACGCTGTTTGTTCCATGACCCACTCTGCTCTCTTCTTGTGTTTTAAGGTTACACCTATCACTTTTCTTTTTATTGCTCGCTGCATCGTCCTCGATTCAAGCTGAACGCTCTTTGAAAGCCTGCAGGTTTCTGCACCGTATATAAGTACCAGCAAGATGCAGCTGCTATATAACTTCCTCTTGAGGGCTATAGTGGTCGATTACCATTCATGATTTGAGAATGCGTGACCAATGTGATCCACCCCATCCTTATATTTCTAGTTAGCTCACTCTCATGCTGCGGCTCTGCGGTTACTATACCTGTTCTAGATAGACATATTTCTTTACCACTTCCAATGTCTCTCCACTTACCACTAAGTGCTGTTTTCTACCGAGACTGTTGCACATTACTTTAGTTTTGTGCATATTAATTTTAAGGCCTACTTTTCTGCTTTGCGTGTCGAGTTCTGCAATCATAAGTTCTGATTCATCCCCCGAGTTGCTCATCAAAGTAGTTGTCATCCGCGAAGCGCAGGTTACTAAAATACTCTCCATTAACTTTTATCCCTAACTCTTCCCAATCTGGGGCCCTGAAAACCTCCTGTAAACACGCGGTGAACAGCATTGGAAGATGGTGTCTCCCTGCCTTACACCCTTCTTTATTGGGATTCGGTTACTTTCTTTATGGAGGATGGTGGCTGTAGATCCACTGTAGATTTATTCCAATATGTTTAGGGTTCGCCGATGCCCTGATTCCGTAGTGCCTGCATCACTGCTGATGTCTTTACTGAGTCAAATGCCTTTTCGTAATCTATGAAGGCTATAGATATGTATAAGCGGTTGGTTGTATATTCCGCGGCCTTCACTATCACCGCGTTGATAGTATGAACACTGTATATTGTGGAGTAGCCAGTATAAAATTCTGCTTGGTCTTTTGGTTGATTCTATTCTAATGCCTACCGTCCTATAAAATTCTATTAGATAATATTTTTTTTAATATTTTGTAGAGAACGGACATTATATAAGCTGATCGGCCTGTAATTTTTCAAGCCCTTGATGTCTCCTTTCTTGTAGATTATTATGATGTTGGTGTTCTTCCCGCGATTCTGGTACCCTTTTCATGAATAGACACTTCGTATATAAGGTGGCAAGTTTTTCTAACACAATCTCTCCACCACCTTTCAGCAGGTCTGTTGTTACGTGATCCTCACCAGCGGCTTTGCCTCTTTGCATTCCTTCTAAAGCTTTCATTACTTCCCCTTGTCGTTACGGGCAGGATTTCAAATTACTCGGGGCTATTATTGCATTTTACGGTATCATCCTGGTTGTTTTTGGATTGTGTACAGCTGTCTGTAGAGCTCCTCCACCACCTCAACTATCCTATTCGTATTGGTTGTAACTTTGCCTTCCTTGTCCTTTAATGCACACATCTGATTTTCGCCCACGCACAAGTTGGGCATCACAGGATAACACTAGGTACATATACTCATTTTCTAAGGCGTTCATCAGAAAACACCCCAAAATTCTGTTTACAAATTTAGAACATTATGGTTTCCGAAGTGTAGCTCTAAATCTCGTCGAATCTTATATATAAAGGGCACAGAAGGGAATGGGTAAGGATTAAAGATAAAAGTTCTTCACACTTAGAAATAAACACCGGCATTCAGCAGGGAAGTGTGTGAAGCCCCTGTGTTATTTACCATATGCGTCAATGACATAATAAGAGTTAGCGAGAACGCTGAATTTTCAGTTTACACCGACGACACAAGCTTGTTCATTGAATCCAACGACGTGTCTCATCTTTGTATACTAGCTCAAGACACGCTGAAAAAGCTACGAAACTGATGAGACGTGGATTCTCTGGTTATTAATCTTCTAAAACAAAGATTGTTCTATTCAAACCAACAAATAAAACAATATACACTAGCATAGACTCAAACTTCGGTGACAAAAACATTGAGATTGTACAAGACGTTAAGATATTAGGCGTCACTTTCCGCGAAGACTAGGACTGGGATTCACATGTGGGTAATGTTACAGAAAAGCTTGCAAAGTCATGTGGAGTACTTTGAAAATTCCGAGATATATTATCTCAAAAAGTTCAACTTCTCATTTATAATGCCCTATTTTACTCGCACACGAATTACTGCACCCTCGTCTAGGAAATGACTACGCCAAAAAAAAAATAATGATCACACCGCAGAATGCAACACGAGATATTGCAGATGTTCTATACGACGATCATACATCAACCAACGTTATTTACATCATTTAACGGGCTTCAACTAGAATAGCTGTACGAGTTCAATCTGTTTGCTAAATACAAGTATGGCTTGAAGAGTAAAAGCATTTTTCTCATACTGTGTCAACTAAAAGAGTCATCTGCAACACTCCACAACATAAGGAAAAGAG